>OZ038499.1:59338322-59520822 GCA_964036315.1 Acanthosepion esculentum
TGCTGGGAACATAGTTATTCATAGATATTATAGGAATGATCTTGACAAGAAAATCAAAATCTTCTACCAAGTGTTCCAAGAAATAGGTTTCAGACCTTTCCAAAACATAAACCATGATCTCGAACTGGAATAAAAGCAGTGATGGCACATACCCAAAATCCATCATTAATATTCAGAATGTGGATTTCGTAAATACTAAACACTTCAAATGTATGGATTTACAAATTTAATATAGGTGATGGGAAAATCGAACATAGAATAAACTCTAGGTAGTTTTCAGCCAACACGGCTACAAAACCAAAACATTAACGTGAAAACTTGAGTCAAGTTCTGAAATAGTTTCGTCAGATCGAGACTTCCCTATGGATACCATGCAAGGCGCCAGAAATATCGAAACTATCCGTTCCATACAACCGGTTTCTAAGATCAATGGTTTAAAATGGCTTTGAGCAAGTGAAGCCTACGGGACTTAGTGAAGGCCACACTCCTTCGAACCTTGTGGACTGGCGCTACAGAATCACAAACAAAGAGTTGTAGAAACCAGAATTTTAGAAGCCACGTCACTTGGGGACCTTCAACGACTAAAATGGATATCACATGTAACTTGAAGCGAAATTAATCCCATAATCAAGATGTTGACATTCCACACTACTTCAAATAGGAAGGAATTCCCTACCACCACCATTTAATACCGGAAAGAGCGATAACTGCTACTGGAAAAAACTAAAGAATTGTTTAAAGAGAAATATATTATAATTTTCCACCGACAGTAGAACTGGCTGCTCGATCAATGAATGTCGAATGTTTCCTTATTAGGAAACGGCTATTATTACCATTACCATTATAGAACTCTCTTTTCAAAGAGTTAAGATAATCGATTATATTAAAAAAAAACTTGATAGAAAATTATGTTGATATTAAAATCTGCGATATTTTAATCATAACTTATTTGCAAAAGAAATGTCACCGTTAAAAAATGTTTGTTTTGTTTTACGGTATATCGACCTCAATGGGTTATTTAATGCCAACAAGATTTTTATTACTGGCAACATTTTTTTTTCAAAAATGTATTTCTGGTAATTTTTTTTTTTTTTATTAGAAAAATGTATTGCTGGTAATAACGTGGTCTGAGGGAGGAAGCAGAGGGGATGAACTTGCTGAGAGCTGCAAGGGATAGAGGGAGGTGGAAAGCCATGATCGCCTACGTCCTTATGGCACATAAAAAGAAAAGAATTGCTGGTAATAATTTTTCTTCAAAAATTTATTACTGGCAATAATCTTTTACTAAGTATATCTGGTATTAAAACCTATTTTTACACTTTCATGGTGTTTTGACCCTAGTTTGGGGATTAACTATTTACCCATAGCTGGGACCCTAACAGGTGATACCACCCCAGGTCAGGGTGGACCTGGGAACAGCAGCAATTAAGAGGTGGTTCCACGCTCCTCAAAACCTCCTTGCTGTTGAACGTAGTTTATCATCTTACCCAGGACGGCGTCTTTAAGTTTAAAAATTGTGAGTATCTGACAAATACTTGTTGCAAAATAAAATCATTACATTTGCCTTGATAAAATCCGTCGACTAAGTATAGTTACCCTCTTGTCTTTTTTGCTCACATTCACACACACACGCATACACACACGCATACACACACACAAAGACACACACACAAAGACACACACACAGACACATCTATATTAGTAGATAGTTTTTGCTATTCATTTGTTGAAATATTTTGTGATTTTTTCCTATTCTTAATAAACTTTTATTCATTTTATTCTCAGGAAATAAATGAAGCGTTCAAGGTATTTATTCTTGACGTCTTTCGAGAATTTTCTTCCGTGTATTCACCGGCAGACTATACTTTTGCTCACTTGTTTACAAAGGCTCGCTTCCTGTCCATCACTTCCCTCCATCTTTTTCTACCTTCTTTTTTTTCGTTTTTCCCACCTCTCGATTTTTTCCTTTTTCTCAGCCTCCACATTTTTTTTTCCTTTTTTACCGTGCACTCTAATTTTATTCCTTCGTTTCTTCTTTTTCTCCTTCCTTCATTTTCTTCTTTTCTTCCTTTTTTAAGCCTTCTCTTTTTTTTCTTATTCTTTTTCGAAAGTATTCTTTTCGCTTATATTTTTGTTCTTTCTGTCCTACTCTCTCTTCTTTTTTAATTCTATTTTCTTCTGTTACCTATTCGTCTTTTCTTTTTCATTCGTTCGTTCATTACCATTTTTTTCTTCTTCCGTTTCTATTTCTTCTTTCGCTTTTTCTTTCTACTTTTCATCTGTCCGTTTCGTTTCTTTCTTTTTTTAAACTTTTTTACCTTTCATTTATTTCTTTTTTGTCCATTTTTTACTCTCGTTTTTTAAAGCATTCACGTCTTTGTCTTCCTTCATTCTAAATTCCGCTCTCTTATTGTACTTTTTAAATTAATTCTTCTTTCTTTTTTGCTTTCTTTCTTTTTTCTTTGGTCCTCACATTCTTTCTTCCCTATCTTTTTGGAATCTCACATTTTCTTTCTCCCTTTCTTTCTTCCTCCCTTTTTTCTTTCTTCCCTAATTTTTTTGGTTCTTTCTTGCTTTCTTTTTTTTTTGGTCCTCACATTCTTTCTTTCTTTCCTATCTTTTTGGGTTCTCACATTTTCTTTCCATCTTTCTTTCTTTCTTTCTTTTTCTTTCCCAACTTTTCGGTTCTTTCTTTCTTCTTTATTGGTCCTCATATTCTTTCTTTCTTTCCTATATTTTGGGATACTCACATTTTCTTTCTTTCTTTCTTTCTTTTTTTTTTTTTTTGGTCCTCGCATTCTTTCTTTCTTATCTTTTTGGGATCTCACATTTTCTTTCTTTCTTTATTTCTTTCTCCCTTTCTTTCTTTCTTTCCTATTTTTTTGGTTCTTTCTTTCTTTCTTTTTTTTGTTGTCCTCACATTCTTTCTTTCCTATCTTTTTGGGTTCTCACATTTTCTTTCTATCTTTCTTTCTTTTTCTTTCCCAACTTTTCGGTTCTTTCTTTCTTTTCTTTTTTTTTTGGCCCTCACATTCTTTCTTTCTTTCCTATCTTTTTGGATACTCACATTTTCTTTCTTTCTTTTTTTGGCCCTCACATTCTTTCTTATCTTTGAGATCTCACATTTTCTTTCTTTCTCCCTTTCTTTCTTTCTTTCTATCTTGATCCTCTCATTCATTCTTTCTTTCTTTCCTATCTTTTGGGGTTCTTACATTTTCTTTTTCTCCCTTTCTTTCTTCCTTCCTCCCTTTCTTTCTTTCTTTCCTAATTTTTTTTGGTTCTTTCTTTCTTCTTTTTTGGTCCTCACATTCTTTCTTTCTTTCTTTCCTATCTTTTTGAATTCTTACATTATCTTTCTTTCTTTTTGGTCCTCACATTCTTTCATTCTTTCCTGTCTTTTTGGATTCTTTCATTTTCTTTCTTTCTTCCTTTCCTTCTTTCCCAATTTTTTTGTTCTTTCTTTCTTTTTTCCTTTTTTTTTTTGGCTCTCACATTCTATCTTTCTTTCCTATCATTTTTGGTTCTTACATTTTCTTTCTTTCTTTTATTCTTTCCTATTTTTTTTTTTTTAGTTCTTTCATTCTTTCTTTCTTTTCTATCTTTTTGGATTCTCACATTTTCTTTCTTTGTTGTTTCTCTCTTTATTTATTTCTTCCTTTCCCAACTTTTTGGTTCATTCTTTCTTTTTTTCCTATCTTTTTGGATCCTCACATTTTCTTTCTTTCGTTTTTTCTTTATTCATTTATTTTTGGTCCTCACATTCTTTCTTTCTTTCATATCATTTTTCGTTCATACATTTTCTTTCTTTTTTACTTTCCTAATTTTTTTGGTTCTTTCATTCTTCCTTTTTTTAGTGGTGGGGGTCTTCACATTCTTTCTTTCTTTCCTATCTTTTTAGGTTCTCGCATTTTTTTTCTTTCTTTCTTTCCCAACTTTTTGGTTCTTTCTTTCTTTTTTGGTCCTCACACTCTTTCTTTCTTTCCTATCTTTTTGGTTTCTCACATTTTCTTACTTTCTTTCATGCTTTCACACTTCGATTCTTTCTTTTTCTTTTTTCTTTCTTTTTCTTTTTTTCTTTCTTTTTCTTTTTTCTTTCTTTTTCTACTTTCCTCAATTTGTTCGTTCATTCCATCACTTTTCCTCTTTCTGATTCATTTTCTTTTTTTTCCTTGTTTCTTCATTTGATCTTTTTCATTTTTTTTTAAATTTTTATTACATTTTTTATTCATCCTATTTCGTTAATTTTTTCCTTCCACTTTTTTGTTCTTTCTTTTTTCCTTTTTCTTTTATTTTTTTGCCTATTCTTAAATTCGTTTCCCCCACACTCACACACAGACGTTATCCGCCTCATTCGCTTGAATCACATTTATACGCACAATCCACAGTATTGCCGCTAACCCTGTCTAACCCTCGAACTCTTCACCCGCATAATTCTACCGGCTGCCTCTCCATTACCGTACGCCACTGGCCTCTCAAGCCTTACTTAACCGTACACACATGATACCCGAACAATTTTGCGCAGCAATTAGGAAACACCGAGTGGATACAAGTGTGAACGCCTTCTAACGAGACTGGAGCTTATGACTTACGAAAACAAGCTAATAATATAATTCAGCGCGTGTTTATCAAATGATGCCTGAACACTATATTAATAAGGCTCTCTCTGTCTTTCTCCTTTTTTTCTCTTCCTCTCTTTCTCTCACTCGTTTAATACATTTATTCCCTGTCTTTTTCCCTTTCTTCTCTTTTTCTAATAAGACTATTCTTTCTGTCAATACTACTTATCCCAAGCATCAACTTTTTCATACATGTTCTTATATCTCCTTCTCTCTCTCTCTCTCTTTTATATATATATATATATATATATATATATATATATATATTCTCTCTCTTTCTATATATTCTCAATTACCCTTTCGTCTCTCTCACATTTCGCATATTATATATATATATATATATATATATAATATATATATATATATATATATATATATATATATATATATATATAGATAGATAGATAGATAGATAGATAGATAGATAGATAGATCGATGGATAGATAGATAGATAGATTGAGAGAGAGACGAAAGGGGGATAGAGAATATACACACACACACATATATATATTATATATCCTCTCTCTCTCTCTCTCTACACACACACACACACACATATATATATATATATATATATATATATATATAGTCTTAATCACCCTTTCGTCTCTCACATATTTCTCATATATATATATATATATATATAGATATATATATAGATATATATACATATATATATATATATATATATATATATATATATATATATAGACATAGATATAGATATATATATATATATATATATATATATATATATATATATATATATATATATATATATATATACGCCTTTCGCGTCTCTCATTTCTGGCAGTTTTTCAAATGAACTTGCTCACTATCTTTCCCTCTTTCCCTCTTTCTTTTCTATCTTTTTCCTAAATATCTTTTGTCTTTCCCTCTTCTTTCTTTTTCTCACGTTTTCAAAATGAAACTGCTCTATGTCTTTCTCTTCTCTCTTTCTATGTATTTACTCTCTCTCTCTCACTCCCATTCTTCTACTCTTTCTCCCAAAACTACTCTCTCTTTATCACTATCTCAATCTCTCTCTCTCTCTCTCTCTCTCTCTCTCTCTCTCTCTCTTTTCTAATATATATCTGTTCTCTTTCTTCCTTCTCGTATCTTTCCTCTTCCACTCTTTTTAATACATCTTTTGTTACTCTGTAAAAAGATCTATTTATTCCTTCACTCTCTCTTTCAAATAAATCCCCATTTCTCACTTCTCTCTTTCTTTCTCTGGACCCGCACAATTTCTATCTATCACATATTTCTCTCTCTCTCTCTCTCTCTCTCTCTCTCTCTCTCTCTCTCTCTCTCTCTCTCTCATATATAATCTCTTCTCTCTTTCTTTCACACATGCTCCTTCATTCTCTCTCTACACACACTCTCTCAAAGACATTTTCGCTTTCTGTCTGTCACACATACACACTCTCTTTCTCGGTCCATTGCACACACAAGAACACCTCTCTCTTTCTTTCTGGCTGTCTCTTTTCAGTATATTTGTCTTACACTTTCTTTTTCTGTCTCTCCTTCCCACACACATACATACTGACTCTTTTTCTGTCCATCTGTGTGCTTTACGCACTTTCTTTCTGTATATCTAACGCACACTCTCTTACACTGTCGCATACACACACACACATACACACACACACACACACATACTCTCTTATTCTATTTTCACACACACAGTTTAATTACTAAACGGCGAAATTATGGGGCACACAGTGAGGATCGAACGCGCTGCTCAGTTATAATTGATCTAGTGAAACAAACTCGTTAACCATTACACCACGTCGAAGTGCTGTCTTTGTCGCACACACAAACATTATATATCTCTTTCTCTCTCCCTCCGTCCCTCTCTCTTTCCCTTCCTATCTCTCTCCATCTCTCTTCCTCCTTCACTCTATCTCCCCTTCCTCTCTCTCTCTCTCTCTCTCTCTCTCTCTCTCTCTCTCTCTTTGTTATATACTTGATTCTATACTCTGATCTTCATCGTCTTTGCTACTTTCCTCATTGCTTTATTTATTATATATGTGTATGTTGGTATATGATTTCTAAAAATAAATTCAATTTTTCAATCAAGTCTCCTGAAGAGTAGACGCGATCTCCGCGAAACTCAGAGTAGAGACAAGATAAATGAACACTTAATTGTATTTATCATTATATATAGTGTGCACAGGATAGACCTGAGGACTTGCTTTGGCAATTAGTTGGCGATTCGTCTCAAGCTAAGCTGGTCGAACTCTCTGCTTTCGGGCAGAAAGGAACCCAGACGAGGCTGTGCCGAAGGGCAGGGTCTCGTCTGGGGTGGTAGACAGCTACCCGACCCCATTTTTATGGTGTCTATGGGGAATTTTTGCCAAAGCCCACGGGCTCGGTTTTACACCGCATTAAAAAATGGCCTTGTGCCACATCCTGCCTCGCGGGGTGGTGAGGTAAATAACTTTGCTTCGCCAATTCGTTGGAGATTCATCTCCAGCTAAGCTAGTCTAACTCTCTGCCTTCGGGCAGAGAGGAACCCAGATGAGGCTTTGCCGAAGGGCAGAGCCTCGTCTGTGGTGGTAGACATCTATCCGACCTCGTTTTTTACTGGGTCTACGGGGAATTTTTGCCAAACCTACGGACTGGGATACCCCACTTTAAATTCGGCCTTGTGCCACATCTGACCGGGCGGTGGGCAAATATCCTTGCTTCGGCAATTAGTTGGAGATTCGTCTCCTTGCTAAGCTAGTCGAACTCTCTGCCTTCGGGCACAGAGGAACCCAGATGAGGCTCTGCCGAAGGACAGAGTCTAGTCTAGGCTGGTAGACATCTACCCGACCCCGTTTTTGCGGGGTCTACGGAGAATCTCTGCCCGAGCCTACGAGCTAGGTTTTACCCCGCATTAAATAACGGCCTTCTGCCACATCCTAGCTCGCGGGGAGGTGAGGTAAATAACCTTGCTTCGGCAATTAGTTGGAGATTCGTCTCCAGCTAGGGTAGTCGAAGTCTCTACCTTCGGGCAGAGAGGAACCCAGAGGACGCTATGCCGAAGGGCAGAGTCTCGTCTTTTGTGGCAGCTACCCGACCTCGTTTTTTACAGGGTCTACGGGGAATTTTTGCCCGAGCCTACGGCCTCGGTTACTCCACGTTAAATTCGGCCTTGTGCCACATCTGACCGCGTGGGGCGGTTGGCAAATATCCTTGCTTCAGCAATTAGTTGGAGATTCGTCTCTATTTAAGCTGGTCGAACTCTCTGCTTCGGGCGGAGAGAAACCGAAACAGCTACCCGACCCCGTGTATACGGGGTCTACGGGGAATTTTTGCCCGAGTCCACAGGCTCGGTTTTACATCGCATTAAAAAATGCATCCCAGGCTGGGGTGGTAGACTGCTACTCGACTGTGTTTTCTACGGGGTCTACGGAGAATGTTTGTCCGAGCCTACGGGCTCGGTTTTACACCGCATTAAAAATGGCCTTATGCCACATCCTGCTTCGCGGGGAGGTAAGGTAAATAACCTTGCTCAATGCGTATCCAAATGCCCACTCGCTAAAAGGAACGTCAGGCTATATGACGGTTCCGTATAGGATACAGGTTCGATTCCTGTCGAAGGACGCATATTTTCTATGAAAATTTCTCGGATATTCAGGCCGGTAAATGTTGTTAATACTGTTTATTATAAGCAGAGCATTTACTTAAATATATGTATCTCTAAAAAGAACGTATCAACATAAAAAATGTCTTAATATATGTGTGTGTATGTGTGTGTGTATGTGTGTGTGTCTGCGTGTGTGTGTGCGCGCGCACGCGCGCGCGCGTGTGTGTGTGTGTGTGTGTGTGTGTGTGTGTGTGTGTATGTGTAAAGATTCGTTTGGTAATCCGTATGGATAATTCCAAGGAGTATATATTAGGTTGGTGCAAAAATAATGTCGTTTTTTGACGTTCAACTTCATGTGAGAAAACGACATTATTTTTGCACCAACCTAATAATTTAGAGTATTCAATGTAAAAACAGAACTAATATTAATTATATTAAGAAACAAACAACTTTAAGAGTTCATGGTGATTATAATTTTTTTCATTATTATCGAAATTCGATTCTAATTCCTCAGATCAACATTTTCATAGAAATAAATGGGTGACAATATATATATATATATATATATATATATACATATATATATATATATATTTGTATCTATAAAAAGAACGTATAAACATGAAAAATGTCTTAAAAAATAATTGTCGGACTTTTGTCCATTTCATAATGTGTGACGTCATTTGTTTACATTTGGATACGCATTGAGCAGATATGAGTGTATGAGAGAAAATCATGGAGAATTGTAGTTTTAAAACAGTAAAATCGACCTTGCTAACCGAACGCTCCTCTGTGGCCCAATCTGTAAAAGGCACATCAGGCTATATAACGGTTCCGTATAGGATACAGTTTCGATTCTTGTCGGAGGACGCATATTTTCTATGAAAATTTCTCGGACATTCAGGCCGGTAAATGTTGTTAATACTGTTTATTATAAACGGAGCATTTACTTAAATATTTGTATCTGTAAAAAGAACGTATAAACATAAAAAATGTCTTAAAATATACATGTGTGTGTGTGTGTATGTGTGTGTGTGTGTGCGCGAGCACGCGCGTGTGTGTGTGTTTATGTGTAAAGATTCGTTTGGTAATCATATGGATAATTACAAGGAGGATATAATTCAAAGTGTTCAATGTAAAAACAGAACTAATATTAATTATATTAAGAAACAAACAACTTTAAGAGTTCATGGTGATTATAATTTTTTTCATTATTATCGAAATTCGATTCTAATTCCTCAGATCAACATTTTCATAGAAATAAATGGGTGACAATATATATATATATATATATATATATATATATATATATATATATATATATATATATATATATATAATGGACACTCGTGTAGATATTTACTAGTCTTACCTAAGTCTAAAACAAAGAATCAAAATTACACCACTACCATATGATGTACAAGACAGGCTTGCAAATCATTTCTCCACGGTGCGACGCCCTTCTAATTCTTGTGTATGAAGTGGGAAGGGCATGCCTGTCTAGAAATCCACGAAAATTCATACATTACCTCTATTAATAACTTTCGAAAACCCAGGCCGATAGACGACATTTATATTGTTTAAAAAAGAAATGTCTACTCAAGCATATATATATATATATATATATATATATATATATATATATATATATATATATATATCGCTGTGAGAGCGACCCTGTCTATAAAACATCTCGCTCCTAGTAAAATCTAACCTTATTCAACAGCAGAATTGGTTTGTTGAAAGTTTTTAAAACAAAAATGAAGAGAAATTGTGAATACCTAAAAACAAACCCCCTTGCGGCGTTCTAGATTTCAAAATTCACGTGTTACTGCATAACGCATTAAAACGAACAGTTCAAATGTTTTTGAATTTACAGAAATACATATTCACAGACAATTTAACCCCTCTCCCTAAAGGTCTTAGACGAGATTGAAAGTACTTGGGAAAATAAAAACTATTTGAAAGAAAATTTTGTATATTTCTTAATCAATTTTTTAAGGCTACCAAGAAATTAATCCGTGAACTTGAAATGATTACAACCAAAATAAATCGACGTGAGATGTCTAAACTATTTAACCAAATCTGTTTAAATGGAAATATGCTGCCAAAATACACACACACACACACACATACATACACACATATATATAAATATAATTATATATATATATATATATATATATATATATATATATATATATATATATATATATATATATATGGGGAAAGAGAGAGATACAATGTTTATATATACACATACACTATGTATATTTATGTTTATATATATGTGGTGATGATATTATATATGTACATATATATGTTTATACGGGCACACACATACACATACATACATATACACACACGCACGAACGCACACACTCACACACACACACACACACACATATATATATATATATATATATATATATATATATATATATATATATGCTGATTCCAAGCAACAAGATTGTTATTCTTCCTCGTTACTTTCTTTTTATTAATTCTCTCACTCACCCAAGTTTTCTTCTTCCTTTTCCTTTTCTCTTTCTTTTTCCTTTTTTGTTATACTCCGATATTCTTATACGTGTATATGTTTGTGTATGTGTGCGTGTACGCGCGAGCAGCTCATACGTCATCTCTCTCTCTCTCTCTCTCTCTCTCTATATATATATATATATATATATATATATATATATATATATATATATATATATATATATATGTCTTTAGAAAAAGTGTGTAGAGTATTTCCTCCTTTACACACTTTGTCACCACCCGCTTTGTATACTTTCTCTCCCTCTTCTTTCTCTCCCTCTTTTTTCTGTCTCTCCTTGTCTCTCTTTTCCTTTTTATCTTTCTATCTGTTCTTTCTCTTCCAGAACGCATCCAAATCTCTGCTCGGCCGTCGTCTACTCTTACCCACCCCCCGCGCTCAGCAGTAACTAACACCGACTCACTATCATTTCACATGTTGCATCAATTTGCTGCCACACCGGGAGGGCTGCTCCCCGACCCCAGTCCCTAATCCCAGCCGACGAATCATGATATGATGCTGTCTACCAACGCTTGGCAGAGACCGACGCATTTTACCAATGACTACTCGGGCGGTTAGTACCAAAAATTATTTCAATCTTTTTCCATTTCAGTTGCAACTATGCCCACCCTTATCCTCATCACCCTGCTTCCTCTAACTTACGGTTATAGCTCAGTGGCACAACGTTAGACTGAAGGTTCTAATAATGTCTGAGGTTCGCATCTGAATCGCTGAGTTCTAAATAAAATTGGAAACTTTGAAACCGGAACAATGAACCATTTTTAGTCGCTATCTTTAAACGTAATTAGTGATGTTTATTGAAGTTAGAGACTAAATAGCACATATGGTAAGACTGTTTCAATCATTTTTAAAAAGTTGGTGATATTTTATTACGAAAGATATGAACCTCAAAAGTAGAACACATTAAAGAAAAAGAACGCGACTAGAATTGACCAATAAAGTCATTACTATTAAATTTTTGACGGGTTTTTCTACGTCTTATTTTGCTTGCTTTTTATCGCAATATTCAGGTGGTTTTACATTCTAAGACCGTTAAGTAGACAACATGAATCAGGAATAAAAATACGAACGTAGAATGTAAAAACTAGTAAAAAAAAAATTAACACTGATGGCAATGATTTATCTTCTAAATTTGGACAAATGACCAATAAAGCTTGCAAAGTGTTTCTTGCCATTTCGTGTATCATGAATCCCGTAACCTATCATGGTCGTCGGGGTGGCACATGTACTTCAGCTGTAGTAGTAGTAGTGGTGTGTGCGCTTTCTTCTTGTTTGCTATCGTTACTATTCTGTCTTAGGTTGGTTTCTAGAGACACTGAACTCTATATACTTTTTGTATAGGTAGTTGTTTGCCTTTTTTATGTTTTCATGTTTTGGCACGCTTGGTTTGTTTTTGACGCTTTTCATTTATCGATTATTTGGCTTATCATACATACATACACACACACACACACACACACACACACATACACACACACACACATATATATATATATATATATATATATATATATGTATGTATAATTATACATACATCTACGTTTGCAGTACGACTCAGAGATTCCTGACTTTCCCATTCATCACGTACTGAGGGTTATGAACTGTTCAATACGGTTGTTTTTATTCTTAGTCTTAGCGGAGCAACGCTACACACACACACACACACACACACACACACACACACACACACACACACACACACACACACATACATATATATATATATATATATATATATATATATATATATATATATATATATATATATATATATGTATAACCTTAAAGTGGTCTGTTTTTATTTTTATTTAAATTATTAGCTCTGATTTACATTGAGCTCTCTGGATTTTATCCTCCTTGGGTCTACCCATACGGATTACCTAGTTTTTCGTAAACTATATATATATATATATATATATATATATATATATATATATATATATATATGATGTGTATTTAGACAGCAATCCTTCATTTATGCATGTTTCATTAAAAACGACTGACAAGATACTACGATTAAGCTTTTTATTTAATTTTTCTTGTATTCGAAAGTGTTTTCTTTTTTGGACACAGAGTATGTAGAAACTGTCCAAATGTTCTATAATTCCGAATGTTTTCGGCTATACTTTTAGCCATTATCAAGGATGATCTTATTTTTTCAGTTTAATTGTGTGCGTTGTATGTATGTTTTTAGTGTTATAGAGATGTTTTATTTTCCGAACTCAGTCAGCACATTGTGGCCGTGTTCGTAGTTAATAATATAATAATAAAACATCTCTATAACACTAAATACATAAATAGATAGAGTTAATTGGTAGGACAATATATTATTTGATTCATTGGGTTTGTCAGGAGGAAACCTTTTTTTTATTTTGAAATATTATATGAATAACCATATATGTGTGCGATTACGTACGCATACAGGTGAGCAAATAAATAGTTATTTAATTTTTGTTGTCGACAAAACAGTGCCCAATGTAGTTAAACAGAACTATATATATATAACATATAATAATAATAATTACACACACACATATATACAGGTAAAAATCCGTAGTAAGTAATCCAACTGAATCCTAATAATATAAAATATTATTAAAACAGATTCACAGAAAAGAGCTTATTACAGAGCATATATGAATTACAGATAGATGAAAATCACTCCCCTACAAGCATGGTCATTTTGCCCTTCCAACGGGATTATCAACTCAAGGAGTTTTATGAAAAATGAAAATTAAAAAGTCTTTTTAATTTTCATTTTTCATAAAACTCCTTGAGTTGATAACTGATATGGGCTGATCATGTCATCCGAATGAGTGATGATCTGATGCCGAAAATCCTCATGTATAGCCAACTTTTTCATGGTAAGCGAAATGTAGGCTGTCCTTGGTTACGCTTCAAGGACAAAGTTAAATACAATTTAATTGCTGCAAGCATTCCTATAGAAAAGTTCGAACTTGCTGTTGAAAACCGAGCAAACTGGAGAAACACCTGCTAACTTTGAAAAGAATCGTCTCAACCATCTGAAAGAATTAAGATTTAACACTGAATCTCGGCCTAAAATGTCAGCCCATGTGACGGCCAACCCTTCCGTATGCCCTTCTTGTGGATTTATTTGCAAATTCCGTGCAGGATTGTTGTCTCATACGAAACATAAACATAAAAACTAAACTAAAAGACACTCACACGCCGAAAACGACGGGAGAGTCCATCATATATATATATACGAGAGTCCATCATTCATTCATATATATATATATATATATATATATATATATATATATATATATATATATATATATATATATATATATATATATATATACACACACACACACACACACACACACACACACACATACATACATACATATTATTATTATTTTCTTTGATTTCTGATAGTCTTTTCCTTCCGGGTCACTAGCAGGCAGAGACCTAAGGTCAGAAATGGCATCATCTGATTTTCCATTGAACTTCTTTGTAAAAAATAAAAGTAAAACAACCTAAGATCTCACACATTTTACAGAGATAAAACCCTTCGGAATGTATGAACTGTAATTGTGAGAACAATTATTTCTTCTATTTCTTTAAAGCATGGGCAACCAGTGATTCCTTCAGAGTGTCTATCAGAACCTTTTCCAACCAAACCCTGGGCCTCAACCACGACTGGAATCATTTATGTCTTCATGTGCCACATTTTTGAGATTTCCACTTCAAGACCCTTGTATTTTGATATTATTTTTTTTTTAAGATCTTCAATAATACATTACAATCTGCAGGAACTGCTCTGTCAATAAGAAGGCACATTTTGTTTTCGTGGTATTTGATCAGTATTTCTAGGCGATTAGCTTTGATTGTTCTGTCTGTGTGTATCGCATAGTCTTATAAAATTGTTACAGGTCCTGTGTCTTTAAACTGATCCGAGTTTTCAAACCCTCTACTTATACATCTCCAGACAATGTTTTAAGTAAATCCAACAATTCAACAAAAATGAAAGTAATGTAAGAATACATTTTGATATTTAAAATTTGTTCAAGTAACCAGAGAAGTAGTCTCTTCATCATATGAGACGATTAGAAGAATCCTATTCAGTCATATTCACAAATGACCCCAAGTTTCTATTTATCTCCCATCAACAACGAGGATCATAGTTGATCTTCTTTTACACAAGGCGATTCTGATGTTTTTTTGGCTGGAAATCGGATGACATAAAGTTTTTTTTTATTCCTTCATTCCTTCCGTATCTTCTTCAATGTCTCACATATTTTAATAATACTGATTTGATTTTGATTCAGAATTATCATTCCTGCATCTGCATGTTCACACCAGATACCTGATGGATATATCTGAGGATTGTGTAGCAGAAAAGTCCCCTCAAATCCCTAAATCCCAGTATCTTCGCCTACCACAAAAATGCCGGGGGTGCTGTAGAATTTCATCCGTCCACACACACAATCAGATTTAAAACACAACCAATTCAAATTCACCCGATTCCAAGGTAACGGCCTTCTTTTTTCGAATTTTAATCTTTATATTCCATATCTTTCTCAGCACCCGGGCAAGGTCCTGGTATTTCTCTAATTTCTCACACTACTTAGCATTCACTCGGAACTCCGATCACGATGCAGAGTGTTAAAACCATCCAAAATGGGCTACGACTGGGTGGATGTTTACGAACTAGGGTATTGGTGACAAATATTTGCCTCTGGACCTAAATATTAATCCGATCAAAGTTTACCTATAGATCCAAGTATAAATACAACCAATGTTTACGTATAGGCTCAAATGTAAACTAAACCAAGTTCACCTGTAGAATTAAGTATAGATCCGACCAAGGTTTACCAACAGGCTCAAGTATAAACTAAACCAATGTTCACCTATAGAATCAAGTATAGATCCGACCAATATTTACCAATAGGCTCAAGTATAAACTAAACCAATATTCACCTATAGAATCAAGTATAGATCCGACCAAGGTTTACCAATAGGCTCAATTATAAACTAAACCAATGTTCACCTATAGAATCAAGTATAGATCCGACCAATATTTACCAATAGGCTCAAGTATAAACTAAACTAATGTTTACCTATAGACTCAAATAAAATGATAAACAGATTTCGAGATTAAGTAACCCAAGTGAAATGTCGAAAAATTCACCAACCCAACCGAATCCAAACACCAGTGGATCACCTTTCCTCCACACTCAGTATATTTTTATATATTTTGACAGCATTCGATTCTTATGTGATTGACCCTATATTATTATAATTATCATTACAATTTACTATGTTTTTGTCTTATTGTTAACGTTATTATTCTGTCCTGGGTATGACGATAAACTACGTCTAACAACAAGGCCTTTGATCAGGAGATTTTGAGGGGCGTGGAACCATCTCTTAATTGCTGGTATTCCAAGGTCCACCCTGATCCGAGGTGGTAGCACCTGTTAGGGTCCTAGCTATGAGCAAATAGTTAACACCCAAACTGGGGTCAAAACACTATGAAAGTGTAAAAATAGGTTTTAATACCAGAAATACTTTTTTTTGTAAAAAATTATTACCAGCAATACATTATTACCAGCAATACATTTTTTGAAAAAAATATTAACAGCAATAGATTTTTGAATAAAAAAATATTATCAGCAATAAAAAATTTTGTTGGCATTAAATAACCCATTGAGGTTGATATGCCGTAAAACAAAACAAAACAAAACAAACCTAACGTTATTATTAACTGTTGTGGTAGGATCCACCTAATTTGCATAGTGGAGTACCGACTATATAAATATGGTTGGTACCGGGAAGACAAGGAGGCGAATCAAGAGATTCAACTAGAGACTCTGCCCGACTGCGATTTAGTCAACACATTCTCCAGGAACGGTCTTCCCAGGAATATACAAAAGACTATATATTTTAGAATTGGACATTGTCCGACAATTTATTTAAAGACATTTATATTATGTTTAACGTTCTTTTTATAGATACAAGTATTTAAGCAAATGCTCTGTTTTATAATAAACAGTATTAAATAACATTTACCGGCCTGAATGTCCGAGAAATTTTCATAGAAAATTTTCGCTCTCCGAAAATGATGGTTCCGTATAGGATACAGGTTCGATTCCTGTCGGAGAGCGAAAATTTTCTATGAAAATTTCTCGGACATTCAGGCCGGTAAATGTTATTTAATACTGTTTATTATAAAACAGAGCATTTGCTTAAATACTTGTATCTATAAAAAGAACGTTAAACATAATATAAATGTCTTTAAATAAAAGACTATATGTAAATATTGTGTACACTTTCTTGTTTCAATACATTTTGTTCTAACTACATTTTGTGTTGCATTATTATTCCATGCATTAGTCAAGTTTCAACATTAACTTAGATAGAAGTTCATATTAAAGCGTATGTTAATGGATCAGCAAACGAATTCAGCTATCCGGGTAAGTGCACAAAGTTCGACTAATTTTAAATTGGATCGATCGACAAGATGCTTATCGACGATTGATATAAGACCAAAAACATTGGGGTTATTCTTTGAAGACTGAAATGGATTCCGCTAGATGTAACCTTCAGGGCTAGGACCCACCATGCCCCTTACATTGTAGCAAACCACCCACATTCCTTCCGTATTCCATCGGTGAGAAGTTCCACTCGAACAGCTTCTTCCCGCGGACCACTGCTCTGTGAAACAGACTCCCAAGAGGATGTTTCCCCGATCACTACAATCTTTAACCGTTATCTTCTCCACCTATCCATATAAACTACCCTTTAACGTAACCTACTACATCTAGTGGCCTCAGGGACTTGTACAGGATGAACTTTACCTTACTTTCCAAGCTGGTCATTTGGTCTATAAGCTCGATTGCTAACCACAGTGTTAGGTCAGATGTCCTTACTCGGATTTTTCTAGCAGAAAGCCACAAGAGTCGAACAACCCTTTAATGATTACTTACAAAGCGTAACTGGCACAAGGCCGCAGTATTCAGACACCTAACGAGCATTGAATTTACGGTAATTGCCAACGTCTTTCGAGTGACTCAATCAGCATTTGAAATCCTGGGTTTAGTCAGCTTATTCTACTTTAAGACCACAAACTCACTACAGTAGTAATCTTCTGCAAGATGAGTATTTTAGCTACTACTTCAGAACAAAGCATCCAAAGTTATTTACTAAGTTCAGCTTACTTAGGCAACCCACTAAAAATGCGAAGCACTCAGTGAGGATCGAACTCACTACAATGTTAACTGTCTGCTAGAGTGCTAACCATTGTTCTACAGCGAGGAGATAATAAAATGAAACAAAAAGTGGGAAGACAAACATAAAAAATGAAAAAGTGGGAAGAAAACAGAATATCAAGAGAGAGAAACAATGAATATATTTGAGTGGGTATTTGTATGAGCACATGGAGATAGATAGATAGATAGATAGATAGATTCTTTTCAAAACATTACTTAACTTTTAAATATCAATTTTTTCCCGACTTCGAAGTTTCTTGGTAAAATTTCCAGTCTTCAGCGGGTTCTGATTTTAAACGATATTTCCAATTTTTTCATTTTTTTTTAAATTGGAAATATCGTTTAAAACCAGAACCACCTGAAGAGTGGAAATTTTACCAAGAAACTTCGAAGTCGGGATAAAATAAAAAGTTAAGTAATCTTTTCATGTAATATTATTAACGCTCTATTTTTAATATCATTTTAATATTTTTAATATTGAGCACTATATAGAAAAATATCTGCTATTTCTTAAATCTTAGATAGATAGATAGATAGATAGATAGATAGATAGATAGTGTTGTGTCATAAATAGGAAAGTTGGCACACAGAAAATAGGAGTTTATTCAAGAGAATACAGACTAATGTAATAAAGAGTTAATCGTTAACTCATATCCCTCAGTAAGAGAGAGTGCTGTTCAAATGGTCTTAGACCAGTTCATCTTGTGGGGGTGTTCAGCTACTCCACAACATAGATAGATAGATAGATAGATAGATAGATAGATAGATAGATAGATAGATAGATAGAAGGCACGTTATTTAAATTATCATAGCCTATTTGAGTACCTGATCTTTTTATTTCTTCCTAATGTGTCAGAATTTCCGTGTCTGCGTTGAGATTCACTAAGCTTATTCCGTTGAGGGATTGAACTCACTAGCAATGACTTGCAAAATGTGCTTATTACGCAGATCATCCACTGCTCATACAGCGAGCCGAAGGCGCAGAGACAAGATCCTAATTGAATATTTCACGGGCTGGCACGCTATGTCAAACTTCCCTGCCCTCGATGAGTCGCACATGCGTTCTTTAGCAGCAAAACTCAGTGTGCACCGGTTGCCTGCTTCGAAGTGATTAAAGTACAGACAATTCGGCTCAGCTAATGTCGGGCAGCGTGTAAGAACGTAAAAATCAATGCAGATGTTCAGTAGTTTGCTGGCGGCTAATCGCAAACCAACAACTCTCGAGACGTCAGCAAGAGTCGGTAGAACCTGGGCTTGCAGACGATGCAGAATACTGAAAAAAAAAGTCTAGTCGTGGCGATTTTCTAAGCGTAGCTTAGATGTGGCACAAGGCCGAATGTATGAGACACCCAGTTAGAATCGAACTCACAACTCAGTTGCAGTTGTTCTAGCGAGACGAGCTTGCTAACCATTACAACAAGTCAAAATGCCTTAAATAGCTTAGATGTGGCACAAGGCTGAAGGTGTGGGGCACACTGAGGATCGAACTCACTACTCAGTTATAACAGATCTAGCAAAACAAGCTTGCTAACCATTACACCATAAAAGGATATCAGGGAGCGAGCGTGTAAGGTCTCGGAGAGGATACAAACAAGGAGGAAACTTATACTTAACATAAAGAAGAGGCAGATGAAATTTATGGGACACGTGATGAGAAAGGAGGGCCTAGAGAATCTGATACTCACAGGTCAAATAGAGGGAAAAGCAGACAAGGGAAAGCAATGCATAACATACCTGGCGGGCTTAAGCAAGTGGAGCGCAGAACGTGGTCTGGAGGAGTTAGCAGAGGCACGAAATTTACTGAGAGCTACAAGGAATAGGGTGAAGCGGAGAGCCTACGTCCTGAAAGGGCACGCACATAAAAAGAAAGATAAGTACTGCTGTCTGATGTCATGCAAAATCAGAAAATCACTTTTTACTTCAATAACAAGCTAATAAAATCATAAAAAATTGATCAACACCTATAACAGAACAAATAACAAACGTATAAGTCATTGAAGCATTTCCATCTTAATATAGGGACCATTCTTCTCAATAACAGCCATCAATTTATTATTCATTGATTTTATTCATTTTTTTGATTCGGTTGGTTCAATTTCCGTCGTTAATTGTTTCTTATAGGCCTGCTTTGCTGGCATATTGTTGCCACCTTCATATAATTTCATCATAACAAGTGACCATAGATTTTCGATCGGATTCAGATCGAGACTTGATGGTGACCATTCCATTATTTTCGCCCCAGTAAAAATGTTATACTCAAAAATTCACGGGTAACCTTAGATACAGGAGAAGGAGCATTTATCGACAATTCTAGCACATATCATCAATGTTGCCTCCTCACAGCTTCCTTTTATTCACAGGCACATCTGTATCGGATAAAATCCATGCCCATTCATCCAGTCCATCGAGAGTCACCTGAGATTCGTCCATGAAAATTTCTTTAGAAAAGTCAATTTTCATGTATTTCTTGGCCTTTTTGACACTTTAAAATATTTTACTATGAGATTTCTTGGCAGATTAATAGATTTCCTAATTAAATAATGTCTTACTTTTATTGCATTTTTTTAATATTTTACAATTCAGAACAGATTTTCTGGGGGTCCGGTTTTACAAAAAGAAATGGATTTAAATTCTTCAAAGAATTTTATTTATAATTAATATAAACATTATACCATACAAAAATGAATTTAATGAAATTTCATAAACTTAAATAAATTGCGGAGTTGAAGGTTAACAGATGTAAGTAAAAAAAGATTTTTACAAAGATTTTCTGAAAAGGAAACATTGCAAAAATAATTTCATTCATTTATGAATAAGTCCTGAAAGTTTCATTAAAATCCGCAAGAATTTCCAAATCCTTTCATCGCAAAGAGACGCTAAAATTTCCTATAATTCTTTATGATCAAGAAACAAGAAAAAACATTTAAACAAACTTTTGAAGATTCTAAAAAGGGTTAAAAAATATAATAATCAAGACATTCCTTAGTCGCCACTCTTAATAATAACTTAAAGACTGACGATAAAACTTTTTTTATTAACTTTGAGGCATTTTTTCATCATGATATGCTCATTTATTGCGAATCTTTGGGGGTATCTATATATACCGATGTAACAGCAAAACTGTCCATCTGACAAAATGTTTAAAATAAAAAAAAAACACTAAACTAATTGAGTTCCTTTTTTTCCAGGTTTTCAGATAAGACGTTTAGCCATCTTCACACAATTTTTCGTAAGAATCACTGAAAAACACTTTGAGTTATTCAGCTAGAAAGAGAACCGGTTAAAATCGTTTTGTTTCAGCCCCACTATAATTCTTAACTGAGCAATTGTGAGAGGATAAAGATCATTCAAGCATTCGTTAATGGTACTAACATTCATACTCTGGCTTCGATCTACAAAGTCCATTCAAGAACCATCAAAAGATCGGTGAATAAGTTTTAAAAAGTGGGAACAGTAAAGGGGAAAACTGGATCAGGAGGTTACAACAGGAAGAAGGATCATTATTTCAACTTAGAGCTATGGAGATCAATTATAAAAGATCCAACTCAATTCATAAGACGTTTGGCACTTGAGAGAGGAGTTTCAGCTATGACAGTCTAAAGGGCAGTAAAAACAAACTTGAAAATGAAATCGTACGTGCAACGTGTGAGGCACCCTGTTACTCCAGAACATAAAGTTAGAAGATTAGAGAGGACGAAGATTATAAGTTGAAAAATGACCCCGAAATAATATACATATATATTTGAACTTTATTTCAATCATTCATGAGCTTCCTATCCTTAGCTATGATTAATTAATGATGAACATGTCATTGTCGTTTATGACCGATTTCATCACGAGTCTACTGTTAAGTTTTTAGAGTAATTATACATCCTTATTGCTCAAAGTAGAGTACAATAGTGTTATAAAAACCTCTGTGAATTCCAGTAAGTTATCTTTAATCATTTCTAAGATGCAACGGTTCCGAGCTTAATCTAACAACTGGTCAATTTTGCAGTTACACAATTTGGACAATATTGGTGTTACACCCGGTATATATATATATATAGATAGATAGATAGATAGATAGATAGATAGATAGATAGATGTATATTGTTTATACATTATTTTTATAGATATAAATTATTTACGTAAATGCTCTGTCTTTTAATTAAACCGTATTAATTGTATTTACCGGCTTGTTGGAGAAGCACATATTTTACGAAATTTCTCGAACATTCAGTTTAATTAAAAAACATAGCATTTACTTAAATAAATTATACCTATAAAATAATGTATAAACAGAAAATATATTAAAATAATTGTTGGACTTAATCCATTTCATGATATGTTGTCATTGTTTACGTTAAGATACGTTTCGTAAGCAGAAATGATCGATCAAGAAAAATCGTCGAAGATTGTGTGTTTATAAACAGTAATTCGGACTTTGCTAACTAGGCACATCTTTATGGTTGAATGATTAACAGCACATCAAATGATGGTTCCTGTTAGGGTTACAAGTTCGATTCCTGTGGGGGAAGCACATATTTTCTAAGAAATTTCTCGAACATTCAGGCAGGTAAATATAATTAATAATTTAATACTGTTTAAAATACATTATATCTATAAAAGAAAATCATATATAATCAGAAAATATATTAAAATAATTCTCAAACTTAATCCATTTCATTATATATACTGTATATTGGGTTGGTGCATAATTATCAGATGTTTTGTAGGCGAGTTATTTGTTAATAAAATTGCTTTTTTGTTTACTTTTTTTAATAAAAATATTATTTTATTTCCAGTTTATATAAATATGTGCCAATAATCATACACTCCGGAATAATCATTTAGAAATGTTATTGTTGAATTTTTATGTTTATTTTTTAATAATAAATATTGTTTAAAAAACACCTGATAATTATGCACCAACCCAAAATATATATGCACAAGGGCAAAAATGGGAAATGGGGGGGGGTCTTCTGTTTAAACTTTAAACTTAGCTAGCCACAAAAACTGATCCAAAGATAACGCAATATTCCTAACACGAAAACAACACATTCTTACTTACCTTTCTTACTACATCCACCATAATACCTCATTGTCTCTATGAAAAAACTTAACTAGTCCCCATATGTACAATTCATTGTCGGGGTGGGGAATAAAACAACAATTTAAAAACTAGCCCCAATGAGTATTTACAATATGAGTACAAATCCATTTACAAGAAACTAAACAAAATAATGTTAGTAATAAACACCCCCACAATCATTAGATGTGGCAGAAACATCAGTTAACTGGACGAAATCAATGCGGGGCTCTAATAATATAAAACATTCATTCATCTCATGCATTCACTCAAATACACACTCATTCAGACACAACAACAAATACAAAAATCACACCCGAAACGAAAGGCACCCAGCATCCACCAGAGAACTGACATCACTGACCACATAACGAGGGAAGGGATGGGGAATTAAACCAAAGAAAAAAAGAAGGGAGTTCATTAGAGCAACTACTATGAAAACATTTATAGAAAAAGCAAAGGGAAGCCACGTTACGGCGATGAGAAATTGACTGAAGTCAATATGCCAGGTCAGTATCTCGAGATATACTGCCGAAGCACCAGACGTGATATAACAGCAGTATTCAATGCAATGAACTTTTTTTCTGGCTAAGGAAATCTACTGGAAGTTTTTGTCCGCGATAACGCCGATTATGCAGTATAAGTTTTGGGGGGTATATTCCACATAAGGATATTTTGGTAAATTCTACATAAGGATTAAAGTATCTTTGCTACTCTGACCGATAACTTTTCTATCAATGGGACCCAGCGTAGTTTTGTGGCAACAATCAAGCCCTTTGCCTCGGTCCTCGGAGTTCATTATCGTCATTTAATGGCGATCCGAGACTTTAGTTGTTTAACTATACAAACGGCTTTCTCCATCGCCTGAAAGCTGAGCCAGTACACATTTTCAGCTATGTGAACGCAATATTTCGCCTCCCATCATCACCACCATTACCACTGAAATTGTCGTTTGGTCTCCACCAATCATTTCCAAGCGTCTTCGTCTTTACGCCAGTCATGAGTGAAGGAGATAACCCCGTTTATGTTGGGTGCAAATCGGAAACGAGGCGTGAGACATAAATTTGGTTATCTTTCGTTTTGTTTTCTGAGTAACTTTATCAGTATCCTTTATCGTATCATCATTTCTTTGCTATTCAAACAAAAATATAACGATAGCAAAAGCAAAGCACATAATTCACATTACAGCATTAACCATGACTTTAATTAAAGATATGAAAATATTTAAAGATCTTTTTAAAATGAGTTGTAATTTAATTCTCAAAAGATTATTAAAGATTCAAAATATTTTCGTGTTTCATCAGTAATGCAATTTCTTTAATTAATTTGATTAATCTTTTTGAATTACGGATGGCTAGAAAGATTAAAACTTTTAATATATACTAGAGACCATTCATAAACACATTTAATTCCTTTTAAAATCAGTTCAAGATACAAAATGCAGTAACAGTATTATCAATTTTATTATTAATTACGCATATTTTAATTTTTATTTATAATCCAATTTATTGTAATAATTATTATTACTCATAATATACAACATTACTTAGATCAAATGCAGCAATAAATTAATAATAATTAGATTTTTTATTATATGCACTTGTTTCTTCCTCACATTTATTTCCAAATGCCTAAAAATGCTAAAGTTATCATTCGAATGTAGTGTCAAGCGTCGGGAAAGCGAGTTTGTTGTGAGACCAGCATAATTATAAACAAGATGAAAATATACTAAAAAAATTAATAAATACTAATATATCTACAACAGATCCTAGCAAAAAAATTAAGTTAATCATATACTACACTAAATCTAGTATATCTAACTCAATTATTCGCAATGATTCTTATCCCCCGGTTAGCGATTTGCAAAAATCCAACATAGTTTATAAATTCAAGTGCCCTTTGGGAAATTGTATCTCCAACGAATTAAATAATATTTATGTTGGTCAGACCACAAACTCGCTTTCACGACGCTTGACACTACATTTGAATGATAACTCTAACATTTTTAGGCATTTAAAACAACATGCCTGGCCGCATACACAATTCCAGAAAATCCTTGTTGAAAACACAACTATACTTAAACATGAAAGCAATAAACAAAAACTAAAAATTCTTGAAGCTATATACATAAAACAGTTGAAACCTAACCTGAACAAAATAAACTATGAAATCTCCACAAATATTCTTAAATGCCTATAATCGGTAACAGAAGCCATTGGTTTATACCAACGGCTTCTCATACTTAATACTTCTCAAATTCACGCTCACGTGGTCGTGTGTGACGTCATGAGCTGCGGTGCGATTTTCGCTTCCTGCGTCTTTATATGCACGAGTTTGTCGTTGCTTGGAAATCTTCCATGTAAACAGAAACAGGCTATCATCACTGTCTTGCCCGTGTATTGCTTAATATATTGTTATGTAATTGTCATCTTTGATAATGGCTTATGTGAGCCGAAAGCTTAGATAGTATTAAAAATATGTATCAAATTGTGATTTTCTTTCTTCGTTTAATATTGTTATTAAGCTTATCAGACGATATGAAAGAATTTACATAAAATAAATAGACAACACTTGTCTATATTATTTAATGAAACATGCATCAATATATATATATATATATATATATATATATATATATATATATATATATATATATATATATATAAGAAAGCGAATTTTGAATTTTTGTGTGTATATATTCCAATTTGTCGTACTACTTTCTTAATACTGTTTCTTGATATATATAAAATTATATAAACTTATAATTTGTCGATATGGAAAAACACCAAATTATTAAAGAATACAAAAAATTTATTAACATCGGTCAACTCACTTAGAAACCGAAAAACCTTCTTAACGAAGTATGGAGAGAAAAAGACAAAGAATACAGATGAATTTGGAAAAATTGAAAAAATATTCTTTCAAAAATACCCTTTCAAAAATATTCTTTCAAAAATCAGTGCAAACAGATGAATATGACAGAAAATTTAGATACATAAGGTACAAAAATCACATATTCAAAGATGGTTACTCTAAAATACATTTTTCTTTTAAATCTTTTCCCAACCAACTCACAACTTATAAACAACTCTAAAAAAAAAAGTAGCCAAGCAGAAAATATCAAAAGACACATTATGAAAGAAACTCGAATTGGTGATTACGACAAAATCAGACAATCAAGAGACAGCATTAACAGTTCCTAGCTGCTTGCACCGACAATAAAAGGTCACATTGAACCTCACTCTTCTCTTTTTTTCTTTCAACCCATTAGTCGTTTAGTGACAGATACCATCCGTCTCAGAGCGGACCCGAGTTTTAGCAAAAAGAGATGAGTGGCGCTCATAGTGAAATGAACTATGATTTCATACCCATATTTCAGGAGGTGAAAGTTTTCTTCACCTTCATCATGAGTCTATGCATAGAGGCCTGAAAGGAATATACCTTCATTCAACATTGCCCGCGTTTTGCTCGTTATTACCACCCTCCTACTTCAGGTTCTATCAGCAGCCGTGGAAAACCAGTACGCATATCAACCGCTTGTACGTAGAACCAATATTTCCAGACCACTATGGCTACTAAAACATTACAGTGCCAAGGTATTGGTTACTAAATCGGGTATGACCTCCATACCCGATCAGTTACAATATTTTCCCTTAAAATCAGCCTTTCAAACAAGTGATTTTTTTTCTGCAAATTCACCGTTTGTACTGCATCTTCCTTTAAATGTTCCTCCGGTTTGTTTAACGGCATATCAACTCCTGATGGGTCATTTAACGCCGAAATTTAATTGTATTGGGAGAATTAGTAATTTCTTTTACAAAAATGTATTACTGGCACTTTTATATTTTTTTTTTAATTATTATTTTTTTATTATTATTTTTTTTTTTTTTTTTTTTTTTTTGCTTGTGATAGTTTTTCCTCACAAAAATGTATTGCGGGTAATATTTGTTTTATCTTTTTACAAAAACGTATTGTTGGTAATTTTTTTTACTTAGAAAATGTATTGCTGACACCCTCACTATTAAAACGTATTTCTAAACTTCCGTAGTGTTTTGATCACAGTTTAGGGGTTAACTATTTACCCGTAACTGGGACTCAAACAGGTGATACCCCCACGGATCAGGGTGGACCTAGGAACAACAGCAATTAAGAAGTGGTTCCATGCTCCATGACAGATAACCAAAGTTCTTTCTCCATGATCTAAAAATCTTAAAAAAACATTTTAAGTTTGTTTTTTTTTTCAGATCTAACTCGAAAGATTTTATTCTACATTTAATATGCACCACGAATGTGCGTCGATGTTTTACTTTTATTGTTTGTTTATTGTTAATCTTGCGTAGTTTATTTTGCTTTTATTTAATTTCCATTTGTTTTGTTCTTTTTTATTATGATTTGTTTCGTTTTTGTCTGTTATTTTCTTTTCAATTTTCTTATTTTTAATTTTCATTGAATTTATTTTTATATTATTTTGTTTGATATAGGAGGCGCGGTGGAGTAGTGGATAGCGGCTCGGAATGAGGAATCGAAGAGCCGAGATCGAATTCATTACATTCCCTTACGTGCTAATACCCTTGGGAAAGGTATGAATCCAGTTCTTCTCTGCCCTGCTCTGAAATTTTATTCGCTAGTTAAATCTTGACCTTTTCAAGTCTAGAGTTATCTGTTATTTTTGCTGCATACCTTCAAGAACTTGACTTCTTACCCTTTCATATGCTTATACGAGACCCCACAGTAACCTTCTACCTAGAGTGGCTCTTGGGCCTTTTATTGGGTGAGCGTTACTAAAAAACAAAGGATCGAATACACTAGAATCATCTTTGGATGTAGTTTGCGGTGCACAGTAATAATGCCATAGGTAAAAATGTCACGGGTAGAAATAGAACGATAAAAATGTCACCGGTAAAAATGGCGCGGGTAAAAATGACACAAGTGGGAAAATAGGAAAAAATGGCACAAAGCGAAAACATACAGGAAAATATGAAATGCACACGCTATCTATTCAGTAAATATCGAACCAGTAACTCTCTAATCAGACGCCAGTTGACTCCTGGTTCAGTTGTTATTGGTTTTGTTGTCAGTGGTTCAATTGAGGGAATTCTGGTTCAATTATTCAACAGAACACACAACTAGAAAGGATCGCGCTGAATCCTGGATTAGAAATAGGTTCAGTTGTTCTGGAGCTGCCAAGCACACCATTGATATCAGTGGCTTCTATTACAACCCATCATGGAAAATTATAGCAAGTAATAAAGTAAAAGAGAAAGCTTGCTTCCAAAGGGTAGATTTATAAAAAACAGATTGCAAGATCAACTACTATCAGATGGAGATGTGTTAAGAGAACATCTTTTTGTAAAGGTACCATGGCCACCAGCTTTGATATGACTGATCCTGTAGCAGCTAAAAACTACAACCACGCTTCTGATTATGCAGTTATTGCATCCACGAAATGAATCAACAACATGAAGAGAAAAGCAGCAGAAACAGAAGATCAACCTAGCCAGATTTATAACAATAACCTGGATGACTTACCAGCTGAGGCAAAGGCGTTAACAACATGAAGAGAAAAGCAGCAGAAACAGAAGATCAACCTAGCCAGATTTATAACAACCTGGATGACTTACCAGCTGAGGCAAAGGCGTTAACAACATGAAGAGAAAAGCAGCAGAAACAGAAGATCAACCTAGCTAGATTTATAACAATAACCTGGATGACTTACCAGCTGAGGCAAAGGCGTTAACAACATGAAGAGAAAAGCAGCAGAAACAGAAGATCAACCTAGCCAGATTTATAACAATAACCTGGATGACTTACCAGCTGAGGCAAAGGCGTTAACAACATGAAGAGAAAAGCAGCAGAAACAGAAGATCAACCTAGCCAGATTTATAACAATAACCTGGATGACTTACCAGCTGAGGCAAAGGCGTTAACAACATGAAGAGAAAAGCAGCAGAAACAGAAGATCAACCTAGCCAGATTTATAACAATAACCTGGATGACTTACCAGCTGAGGCAAAGGCGTTAACAACATGAAGAGAAAAGCAGCAGAAACAGAAGATCAACCTAGCCAGATTTATAACAATAACCTGGATGACTTACCAGCTGAGGCAAAGGCGTTAACAACATGAAGAGAAAAGCGGCAGAAACAGAAGATCAACCTAGCCAGATTTATAACAATAACCTGGATGACTTACCAGCTGAGGCAAAGGCGTTAACAACATGAAGAGAAAAGCGGCAGAAACAGAAGATCAACCTGGCCAGATTTATAACAATAACCTGGATGACTTACCAGCTGAGGAAAAGGCGTTAACAACATGTAGAGAAAAGCAGCCGAAACAGAAGATCAACCTAGCCAGATTTATAACAATAACCTGGATGACTTACCAGCTGAGGCAAAGGCGTTAACAACATGAAGAGAAAAGCAGCAGAAACAGAAGATCAACCTAGCCAGATTTATAACAATAACCTGGATGACTTACCAGCTGAGGCAAAGGCGTTAACAACATGAAGAGAAAAGCAGCAGAAACAGAAGATCAACCTAGCCAGATTTATAACAACCTGGATGACTTACCAGCTGAGGCAAAGGCGTTAACAACATGAAGAGAAAAGCAGCAGAAACAGAAGATCAACCTAGCTAGATTTATAACAATAACCTGGATGACTTACTAGCTGAGGCAAAGGCGTTAACAACATGAAGAGAAAAGCAGCAGAAACAGAAGATCAACCTAGCCAGATTTATAACAATAACCTGGATGACTTACCAGCTGAGGCAAAGGCGTTAACAACATGAAGAGAAAAGCAGCAGAAACAGAAGATCAACCTAGCCAGATTTATAACAATAACCTGGATGACTTACCAGCTGAGGCAAAGGCGTTAACAACATGAAGAGAAAAGCAGCAGAAACAGAAGATCAACCTAGCCAGATTTATAACAATAACCTGGATGACTTACCAGCTGAGGCAAAGGCGTTAACAACATGAAGAGAAAAGCAGCAGAAACAGAAGATCAACCTAGCCAGATTTATAACAATAACCTGGATGACTTACCAGCTGAGGCAAAGGCGTTAACAACATGAAGAGAAAAGCGGCAGAAACAGAAGATCAACCTGGCCAGATTTATAACAACCTGGATGACTTACCAGCTGAGGAAAAGGCGTTAACAACATGAAGAGAAAAGCAGCAGAAACAGAAGATCAACCTAGCTAGATTTATAACAATAACCTGGATGACTTACTAGCTGAGGCAAAGGCGTTAACAACATGAAGAGAAAAGCAGCAGAAACAGAAGATCAACCTAGCCAGATTTATAACAATAACCTGGATGACTTACCAGCTGAGGCAAAGGCGTTAACAACATGAAGAGAAAAGCAGCAGAAACAGAAGATCAACCTAGCCAGATTTATAACAATAACCTGGATGACTTACCAGCTGAGGCAAAGGCGTTAACAACATGAAGAGAAAAGCAGCAGAAACAGAAGATCAACCTAGCCAGATTTATAACAATAACCTGGATGACTTACCAGCTGAGGCAAAGGCGTTAACAACATGAAGAGAAAAGCAGCAGAAACAGAAGATCAACCTAGCCAGATTTATAACAATAACCTGGATGACTTACCAGCTGAGGCAAAGGCGTTAACAACATGAAGAGAAAAGCGGCAGAAACAGAAGATCAACCTAGCCAGATTTATAACAATAACCTGGATGACTTACCAGCTGAGGCAAAGGCGTTAACAACATGAAGAGAAAAGCGGCAGAAACAGAAGATCAACCTAGCCAGATTTATAACAATAACCTGGATGACTTACCAGCTGAGGAAAAGGCGTTAACAACATGTAGAGAAAAGCAGCCGAAACAGAAGATCAACCTAGCCAGATTTATAACAATAACCTGGATGACTTACCAGCTGAGGCAAAGGCGTTAACAACATGAAGAGAAAAGCAGCAGAAACAGAAGATCAACCTAGCCAGATTTATAACAATAACCTGGATGACTTACCAGCTGAGGCAAAGGCGTTAACAACATGAAGAGAAAAGCGGCAGAAACAGAAGATCAACCTAGCCAGATTTATAACAATAACCTGGATGACTTACCAGCTGAGGCAAAGGCGTTAACAACATGAAGAGAAAAGCAGCAGAAACAGAAGATCAACCTAGCCAGATTTATAACAATAACTTGGATGACTTACCAGCTGAGGCAAAGGCGTTAACAACATGAAGAGAAAAGCAGCAGAAACAGAAGATCAACCTAGTCAGATTTATAACAATAGCCTGGATGACTTACCAGCTGAGGCAAAGGCGTTAACAACATGAAGAGAAAAGCAGCAGAAACAGAAGATCAACCTAGCCAGATTTATAACAATAACCTGGATGACTTACCAGCTGAGGCAAAGGCGTTAATTCCAAGTGAGAACATCATAAAAAGAACTTTATGTAACCAAAGAGCAAAACTCTATCCACAATTACCAGAAAGACTTGAAGATCTGCAACTTGCTGGAGAATGGACGACTACTGCTGCTGCTCCCGAGCATTGTGCCATTTTTTTCACACTTGTACCATTTTTACCTGTGCCATTATTACCTAAATTCGTAGTTTACTAACCATTGCTCTACGATGAGAAAGTTTTGCTTTTTACAACGTTTAGCTTAGATCAACACAAGGCCACAAGTGTGTGAGTCCTAATGAGAATCGCATTATTGTTTCGGTGGTCAGCAAAACTAGTTTGCTAACCACTGCGCCGTGGATACGTCTAGAAAAATATTTGTGTACCTCAGTTCCAGTTCGTTACTGTGCTTGCACTTGCAAGTACGGGTCGGTGGAAACCAGAAAAGGTCCGTTTGGTTTGGCTCCTCGCCCTTTTGTTGGAAAAGAAAAAAGAAAAAGGTAAATAAAAAATGGTGGGAAAGAGAAAAGAAATTGCCTGTTAAGGTTTGCTTAACCAAACGCCTCCCCCCTCATAAAACTGTCTCTTTCGTGGATAAAATAAACAGTGATTAGAACATAAACCCCCTTTTTTCTCTCTGACGTTTCGCCTCTCCCCCCCAAAATAAATAAATAAAACAACATCGACGAAGATGAAACTCTGAAAATGGGGTCTGTTTGATGTTTAATGGAGTTGGATTTTTTTTTTTTTTTTTCAAAAACCCGGATTTTTCTTCCTGTTTTCCTTCTTTTTTTTTCTTTGTTACTTTTTTGTTTGTTTGATTTTTTTCTTTCGTTTTTTTGTTTTGATTTTTGTGAGGAAGAGGCTGTCGTATTTACCTCTGTGTGTGTGTGTGTGTGTGTGTGTGTGTGTGTGTGTGTGTGTGTGTGTGTGTGTGTGTGTGTGTGTGTGTGTGTGTGTGTGTGTGTGTGTGTGTCTGTGTGTGTGTGTCTGTGTGTGTCTGTGTGTGTGTGCGCGCGCGCATTTTATAAGCACTCGTTTTATTTCGGAAACGAAAGAATTTGACGCTTTATATTTGAACTAACCCCAAACTTAAGCTGTGAAGATGTCTTCTGTTTCCTGTTAACGATATTTGATTTGTTTTCTGATGTTAATCTGGGAGTTTGTTTGTATCCATGTTTTTGTTATTATTATTATTATTATTATTTTTAAAAGAACTATTTCTTTATAAATAGCTTTAAAAAAAGGCACGAATGTTGAAAGATTTGTATTTTTTATTTATTTATTAACTCATGAGAGAAATGAAACTGAGAACTGATCCACGGTGGATGTTGTTTTCTCTTATAAATCTTCATCTTGTACAACATGAGACTTGTGAACTGATTCGAGTTTTTTCATTGGTAAAAAATGGCACTATCTTAAAATAGGCCTTGGCGCCTGGCATAAACGCATAAGAAATGACTAATTAAAACAATTTATATCAATATAATACACTACGTATATCTGATCATTAATATTTCTAGAAAATAGAACATTATTTCAGAATCCACGTCTTGGAAACATAAAGATTATGCCTATAAGAGTCATTTCAATAAAAAAAAAATATTTTTCTTCAAACATTTAAATGCAAAGTCAATCGTCATTTTCTTTATTTTTTAAACCTGTTATTTTATTTTATTGCTGGTAATATATATATATATATATATATATATATATATATATATATATATATATATATATATATATATATATATATATATATATATGACAAAAATATTGGCTCCTGAAAAATTAATTTCGGTTGAGCTCTCTGGTTTGAGGTGTGGGTTTGTAAACAGTGACTATTTAAGCTAATATCGCACGACTCTTCGGCAGAATTGAGTCACTGTCAGTCACTGTGTGTTTATCTAAATCTAAAAATAAACACGCTAAAATTCACCTTCATCCCTGCCGTGCGCCGACGGCCTACTGGTAGAAGTTCCGACTGACGCAAATTCAGTCGGGTTTCGATCCTAGCTAGAGGCAACCGGACGTCTAGCCACACTGATGAGCTGCGAAACAGTCTGTCTGTGGATGACAAATATATATATATTAATTCATTGCTGGTAATATTTTTTTCCAAAAATGTATTGCTGGGAATATTTCTTTTTTTAAATGTATTGCTGATAATAATTTTTTCTTCAAAATTTCATTGCTGGTAATAACCTTTTACAAAAATATATTGCTGGTATTAAAACCTATTTTTACACTTTCATAGTGTTTTGACCCCAGTTTGGGAGTCAACTATTTGCCCATAGCTGGGACCCTAACAGGTGCTGCCAACCCAGGTCTGGGTAGACCTGAGAACTGCAGCAATTAAGAGGTGGTTCCACGCTCCTCAAAACCTCCTGATCAGAGGCCTTGCTGTTAGATGTAGTCTATCATCTTACTCAGGATGCGGATGTAGTTTATCGTCTTACCCAGGACGCGAATGTAGTTTATCATCTTACCCAGGACGCGGATGTAGTTTATCGTCTTACCAGGGACGGGTAAATTAAAGGAAAAATAGGCAATGTTTTACCTTCGTAACCATAAAAAGGACGGTTATTCTCTTGACGCCGATATTGCTGTATACACTTTTGACTCCCTCGAAAATGTTTACTTACAAGATTATTAAAGAATTCACAAAATATAATATGGAAACTAACTACAATGCAATATTTATTATTTACGATTTTATAAATGACTATGAAAACAAGTTTTTTTTTATTCAATCTAATAATGTTTCATATCTTTCTTTTCAATTCTCAAGAATAAAAAATCCATTTTCATATCTTTAGGTTTCATTAAATTATAATCACCGATTTTTAAAAACAATAAATATTGCGGAGGAAGTGAAGGGAGATTACAGTTACAGCGGTGTCAAGGGAAAAACCGTCCTTTTGACAAATCGTTTTTTGTTTGTTTTTTTTGTTTTTTGTTTATTTCTTTGCGGTTATGTGTCTTCGTGTCCGAAAAAATGAAATGCCAAAAGGACGCTGTTTTGGGAGGTTTTTTTTAGATTTTTTTTTCATTCATTAACACCGCTTTTAATTTCACTATCATCACTCTTCAGGATTGTCCATCGTATTAAAAAGAAGATGGTTTCTCTTTTCTTGTAAATATAAAAGTCTACATTGAACTCAACATCCAACGGCGACAGTCTGTTTAATGCTTAAGCGCAATCGTCAAGCCTGTCGATTGCATTTAATCATGAAAGAGACGGTCGCTGCTGGGTGTTGAGTTCAATGTACACTTTTATATTTACATACGCGCTAAATATAGCATACCTTATATATATATATATATATATATATATATATATATATATATATATATATATATATATATATATATATATATAGTCAGAAATCCCTCTTATATACATGTTTCATTAAAGACGACATACAAAGTAGTGTGATTAAACTTTTTATTTAATTTTTGTGTTTTCTTTTCTGGACACAGTGTGCAGAAACTGTCCAAATGTTCTGTAATTCAGAACGCTTTTGGCTATACTTTGAGCCATTATCAAGGATGATTTTATTTTTACTTTTTAACTGGATATACGTGTTGTGTGTATGTATCTAGAGTTATAGACATGTCTTATTTTCCGAACACGGTCAACATATTATAGCAAAAAACATAAAAGAAATAGATACTCTCAAAACCACATTTGAAAAAAAATCTGTCTTTAACTTTACCTACTGTTATATTAAGTGTTTGATATCAAGAGAAAGGGAAGTCGATGATTAGATTGAAACAACGTTTATTGTTGGCATGTCGTACAGAGATGTTGAAGGATGGGTGGAATGTCTGTTTCAGTGGCCGGTCGTCAAGATGGCGGTCGGGTGTAAGAATAACGCCGAAAGTTGACCTAAATCTAGCGTGGATTTGGTTTGAGGTCACAGGATACGCTTGTTGCCCGTGTTGGTTGAACGAGGTCACAATGGTTTTCCTAATCAACTCATCTACCACCAGATTAGACTACTTCATTCCAAAATAAATAATAACGATACTAAACACACAGACAAAAATAATATAAATATTTTCTACAAAAGCCCGTCAACTACAAACAAGATGAATCTTCACTTAGAAATATATAAAGAAATACACTACTCCAATTGATCTGAACAAAAAAGTAAATTTAAAACAGCTAACTTTATACTCAAAAATAACAACACATCTGCAAAATCATGATTACAAAGAACAAACATTATTTACGTGTTCAAATGCTCCTTAAGGAACTGTGTTCCTAATCAAATCGAACTCATAAATAATTACATCGGTCACACTCCAACATGCCTAACCAGACGAATTACATTACACCTATCCGACCACAGCTCCATCAAAAACCATTTAAATTCACACACAAACTTACCAGGCTCCATCCGAAACATACTAGTAGAAAATACAAGCATGATAATCTGATCCTCGTGTAAAAAAAAAGATTAAGAATAATGGAAGCCCTAATAATAAATAAAGAAAAAGCCAACACTCAATAATATTAACTACGAACACGGTCACAATGTGCTGACTGTGTTTGGAAAATAAAATGTCCCTATAACTCTGAATACATACTTAGAACTCATACACCCAGTTAAAAAGCAAACACACACACACACACACACACACACACACACACACACACACACACACATATATATATATATATATATATATATATATATATATATATGAATATAATGAGAACGAAAATAATATAAATTCTAACGTTCACAGCATTAATTCAAAAGAGGGCTCAATACCAAAAGTAGACCAATAATTATTTATTATAATTTTTACATACGGACAAAAACAACTTACTCACTACAAAGATGCATTCTTGTTTCGATGCGGCTGCATCTCCACCAGTGAGAACCAAAAATGGTTATCCATTAGGGTAACTATTATCTGTTATGGTAATCATTTTTGGTTCTCACTAGTCGAAATGCAGTCGCATCGAAACAAAAATGCATCCTTGTAGTGAGTAAGTTGTTTTTGTCCATGTATAAAAATTATAATAAATAATATATTCCTGACCCCTTCTATTCTTTCCTTCACCTCCATTTCCGCTTCTCTTTCCATTACACCCAATGTCTTTCAATCATCATACACCTGTTATTTTTTGAAAGATAATTATATAGCGTTCTTTGTGGTTTTTAAATAAAGCGTTAAAGTGGTCATTTTAAAAGTATCGCCCGACGAGACTGGCAGGTCGAAACCGTGGTCGTGTATTTTAATTGACCTGATTTTTAAACTTAAAAGCTCTACGTGTTATTTTAATTTTTACTTATTTTTTTTTTTTTGTCTCACGTGTATTGTGCACTTTTTAATACTACTGTTCCCTGGTCTAATTCAACTCTGACATTAACCTTTATATATATATATATATATATATATATATATATATATATATATATATATATATATATATATATTGTCGGAGTTAGCTCCTCCTCAGTTCCTTAATCCTTCAACAGGGGTCTCTCTCCCCTGACTATAAATACTGGCTGATCCTTCTCTCTATCTCTCTTTTTCGACTCAGGCCTTGGGCCGCAACCTCGCGCGGAAGCGAGGTAAAAACTTTCTCTTTTTCACTTAGGCCAATATGTGACATCTCACAGATACAGCGTTTCCCATATTCTGGGAACACGCTAAGGACAATACACGTACGTACGGACACTCAACACAACACACACACATAACTTCTCCATACAAACACTATGTAACTTTTCATGTCTTCGTGTATTAATATATTTGTTTACCCATGTGTATCGGTCTTGTTTGTTTTCTTTGTCTTCTTTGGACTTAATGTCCAACATTCTCATGTAGCTGGACCGGCCAGCAGGAAAGTTTAACCTTCTGATATCTCATCATCACCCCACCCGCACGGTCCTCTACAATATATATATATATATATATTAGAATTGGACATAGTCCGACAATTTATTTAAAGACATTTATATTATGTTTAACGTTCTTTTTATAGATACAAGTATTTAAGCAAATGCTCTGTTTTTTTATAATAAACAGTATTAAATAACATTTACCGGCCTGAGTGTCCGAGAAATTTTCATAGAAAATATTTGCTCTCCGACAGGAATCGAACCTGTATCCTATACGGAACCATCATTTCGCGTGATGTGCCTTAACCTTTCGGCCACAGAGCAGCGTCTGGTTAGCAAGGTCGATTTTACTATCGTTAAACTTAAATCTTCCATGAATCTCTTCTATTCATATCTGCTCTAGCGTATCAAATGTAAACAAATGACGTCATATATTTTAGAATTGGACATAGTCCGACAATTTATTTAAAGACATTTATATTATGTTTAACGTTCTTTTTATAGATACAGGTTCGATTCCTGTCGGAGAGCAAAAATTTTCTATGAAAATTTCTCGGACATTCAGGCCGGTAAATGTTATTTAATACTGTTTATTATAAAAAAAACAGAGCATTTGCTTAAATACTTGTATCTATAAAAAGAACGTTAAACATAATATAAATGTCTTTAAATATATATATATATACGTTTGATTTCAACGTTCGTTAAATAACTCTACAAGAAGGACTAACCTGTATAACCAACCAAGTCAACTAAAATTATTTAATACCTTTATTTCTATCATTCCTCATGATATGGCATTATGCTTGTAAATTGGATTAGAAGATTGAGCTATAAAGAGTGAATTTTGCCATATTTTGAAAGCTTTCATCTAACAAATTTTGACTCGACGTTTCTTCGTTATTAATATTAGCCCATTTTTAGAAAGTAGCCCCCAAAGGTTGTGAGTATTGAAATTAAAAACTGACTCTCGCTGCGCTTTAAAAAGTAACCAAATCTGGAAGCCTCGTTCACAAGTGCATCTAACGTGTGACCCAGTCTTTGCGAGCCACGATTCAACGATGGCAGTGCGAACGTTTGTCGATTCTCGCGAAAAGCGGATGATTTATCCTTCGAAACAAGAATGCGGTTTTAGTATTACTGGAGACTTACAGACAGCCATATGTACGCTGGCTTACACAGTGGAACGAACCTGGGCCCACCAGCAATAGAACATTACGGAGGAAAGGGAGAAAAAAATAAAACAAGTGCGGAGTGGTTGCCGAAGCGGAAAAGTCATGTATGGTAGATCATAAGCGCTGTAATTAGTTACATCTCATAAAACTGGTAGATATATTTTTTCTTTCTCTCTCACTCTCTTATACACACACAAGCATTAAACATGCATATTATTTTTCCTTTCCTCTTTTTTTCCTTTTATATTATTCAATTTGACGTACCATTGGGCGGAGTATGGAATTAACTTTGGTAAAAAAAAAAAGAAAAAGAAATGCATTAATTAATTAAAAAAATGTGTTTACTGTGACAAGAAAGCAAAAATATCTTAAGAAAAATATAAATAGAGAAATAAAGAAAAAATGGTAAAAGAGAAGGGAGGGGGAAAATGAAGGGAATAACAAAGAAAAACGTTAAAAAGAAATAAAAGAATGAACAGAAACATAACGCTTAAAAAGAAAGAAAGAAAGAAAGAAAGAAAGAAAGAAAGAAAGAAAGAAAGAAAGAAAGAAAGAAAGAAAGAAGCGGGAATAGGAATAAGAAAGAAAGAAAGAAAGAAAGAAAGAAAGAAAGAAAGAAAGAAAGAAAGAAAGAAAGAAAGAAAGAAGCGGGAATAGGAATAAGAAAGAAAGAAAGAAAGAAAGAAAGAAAGAAAGAAAGAAAGAAAGAAAGAAAGAAAGAAGCGGGAATAGGAATAAGAAAGAAAGAAAGAAAGAAAGAAAGAAAGAAAGAAAGAAAGAAAGAAAGAAAGAAAGAAAGAAAGAAAAAGAAAGAAAGAAAGAAAGAAAGAAAGAAGCTGGAATAGGAATAAGAAAGAAAGAAAGAAAGAAAGAAAGAAAGAAAGAAAGAAAGAAAGAAAGAAAGAAGCGGGAATAGGAATAAGAAAGAAAGAAGCGGGAATAGAAAGAAAGAAAGAAAGAAAGAAAGAAAGAAAGAAAGAAAGAAAGAAAGAAAGAAAGAAGCGGAAATAGGAATAAGAAAGAAAGAAAGAAAGAAAGAAAGAAAGAAAGAAAGAAAGAAAGAAAGAAAGAAAGAAAGAAGCGGGAATAGGAATAAGAAAGAAAGAAAGAAAGAAAGAAAGAAAGAAAGAAAGAAAGAAAGAAAGAAAGAAAGAAGCGGGAATAGGAATAAGAAAGAAAGAAAGAAAGAAAGAAAGAAAGAAAGAAAGAAAGAAAGAAAGAAAGAAAGAAAGAAAATAATCCTGTCAGGAAATTGTCGAACATCTACTGCCATATTGGAGATTAAATATTACATCGTAGTTCCACCAGTTCTAACATTCACGGCTAAGACCCTCCATTTCACGCACACTGTAGTGAACCACCCTAATTCCCTTCGTAATCCATTGATGGGATGTAAGTTCCTTCTTCCCGCGAACTACTGCTCTGTGGAACCGTCTCCCAAGATGATGCTTTCCCGACCACTACAATCTTAACTTGCTCAAGTCTAGGGTCAGCCATTATCTTCGCCACATAACCCCATAAACCCTGCCTCTTAGTCTGTATTCCTCTACTTCGAGTGGCTCTTGGGCCTCGTACAGAGTGAACATCATTGTTAAAAAAAAAGAAAAGGTTCAGCACTCTTTTCTTTGTTTCTAAAATTTTCCAATACTTTGCTTAGTTTCTGAAAGACAACTTTCTATATGCTTTCGGTTTTCTGTGTCGCAATTTTCTGTCATCTGTGACAACACAACTCAGCTTGCTTTCTTGGCTTTCACGTCGTTCGAACACTGATTTCTTGGAGTCCGTGAGAAATTCGTGACGTTGAGAGCCGCCCGCATGTGAGATGGGCGATGTAAGTTTACCCAGATCGATATACACGTGAGGAAGGCCGGGGGAGCACAACGGCCGAAACGTTGTGATAACAACAAGAAAGATGGGGGACAAAAGTCCGAATACAAAAATAGTGTAAAGAATGATGACCCCTCATCTTAGAAATTCAGACGTGAAGGGAGATGATATTTGGGAGTCGTTTTGTGAATATGATAATCGTAAATGTCGAAAAGAAAACTCTAAATCTTTTGTCATTATTTTTATACTTTTTACCCTCATATCAGGTACGCACTTACCAAATGAGCTAAAATGGATGAGTTTCTTTAGAAAATTCGCTTTAATATCTGTCTATATCTCTGAGGCGACGTATTATGATTATTTACATTACACAAACTGTTATCATCATCTTCATTTTTTTTATTCGCAATGTTTCGGCCGTAGTACGCTCCGACCTTCTTCGGGTGATCGGAATTTTAAACCGAACCCTTTGTTTCGTCCACTGGTGTAGATTGTTCTAGTTCCACGTGCCATGCATCTCAGTTATTTCCCTTTAACTCAACTTTCCAAGTTTTGGTTCACCACTGTTGTGGCCTGGTATTGAACTCACAGCTCTTTGGGTTTAGCCACTCGATTCTAACCAACGCCTGGCCATCTGTGTATGAATTTCTGGGACTTATAAATTGCCCTTAGCCGTAACTCTCTACCTCGAGTGGCGCACAGCCTTGTAAAGGGTGAACCTAGTGTAAAATTAAAATAAAATTTGTTTACTTACATTATTTGGACTGTTATCCTCATATTCATTGCCATATTCACAACGTTTCAGCCGTTGTACGCTCCCGCCTTCTTCGGGAGATTGGAATTTCGAACCGAAACCTTTATTTCGTCCACCGGGGTAGATTCTTCTAGTTCTGAAATAATACCTCATCTCAGAGATATAAACAGATATTGAATGATCGGTATGGACCCCATATACCAAAAATATGGAGAATGAACTAGAACAGTCTCCCCCGGTGGACGAAATAAAGGTTTCGGTTCAAAATTCCAATCACCTGAAGAAGGCCGGAGCGTACAACGTCCAAGAATCTGTCGTGAATATGGCAACAAAGATGAGGACAACAGCCCGAAAATGTAAATAGTTACAATACCTCATCTCAGAAATATAAACAGATCCTGAAGATGGTCCGAGCGTACAACGTTCGAAACCTCGTGAATATGGTAACAAAGATGAGGACAACAATCCGAACAATGTAGTGTAAATAGTTACAATCCCTCATCTCAGAAATACAGACAGATCCTGAAAATGGTCGGAGCGTACAACGGCCGAAACTTCGTGAATATGGTAACAAAGATAAGGACAACAGTACGAACAATGTAAATAGTGCAAATAATAATCTTTTTTCTCTCATTTACTTTTTTTTTTTATCTGCCAAGATGGCTCGAAATATCCGTGTAAAATCTTTCAAGGAAGGACGGCTTGGAAAACTTAATACTCGCAGGACGGATCCAGGTATGGCGGCAAACAATCAGTGAATGGCAGAGGGAGAGCAAGAAGGAGTGGTAAAGAAACAAATGTTGCTTAGAGCTTCGAGGATCAGGAAGTCGTGGATGGCCATGATCGCCCACATCCTGAATTCATTTGGTACATAAATGAAAATAACGATCGGTTTTTGATCCCGATTTGAATCAGCTTTCTTCCACTTCAACTCACCTTTCCAATTTTCTTCTCACGTTTTTTTTCCCCTTTAAGTTAGTTTTTTGCTCAACGATATCTCAAGAGAGCATGAAAAACGTTCTACCAGCCTAAAGGAAATTTGGTCGCAGAAAGCGATTTCACCGCAACTCTTACTAAAAAAACATTTGTAGATTATCTTTTAGTACAGTTTCCATTTGTTCTTTGTGTTGCTTTTTGTGAAGCCTTTTTCGCATCATTGCATATTAAAAGGTTTCCTATTTTATATATAGATTTGGGCTTCAGTTCCTGTCAGCTTTCTTACAGCGCCATTTGCATGTTCACGAAAGAAATTTTAATAAAATAGATAATATAAAACAGCAGTTTGAGGGAACACGATAACAATAGTAGATTATTATGTTGGTGTCAGTCATTGATGTAGTCAATGGAAATTATGTCCTTGAGGCATGGTGTCAGCAAGACTCCTCACATTTCAAGCAATCCTTGCATAGTAAATAATGGCGGTTTTCTGGAAACCTGAAATCTTGGTCTCAGTTCCAATTCTCCATAAGTATTTTGCAATTTTCTAGGTGTTCCAAGCCTACTCATTACTACAGGAATTAGTTCTACATTCATGTTCCATAGATTCTTCAGCTCCCTAGCAAGATCCTGGTATTTTTTTTATCATTTCAGTTTCTTTGAAGCCCACTCTTGTATCATATTGAACAGTAAAATCAATAATTTGATACTTATTCTCCTCATCTATAAAAATAAGGTGCTCTTTGTGCTTCGATGACATGATTTATTTGGATTGAGAAATCCCATAATATCTTGTGACGTTATTTTCTACCACTGCCTCTGGTTGATGTTCCTACTACTTCTCTTTTACAATGAAGCTAAACTTACGGCATACTTCCCAATAGATTCTCCTACCAGTCCAATCATTTCTTTGCTTATACTCCTTCTAGGCCAACTTGGGACATTCACCATGTATATGCTTAACTTTCTCCTTAGCTTGTCCACACATCCTGCATTTGCTCTCTTGTTATGTTCTGTATATCCTGACCGTAATTGCATTCATTCTGATGGCCTGCTCTTGGGCTGGAAATTCGAGTGACTCTGTTTCTTTAGAAACTCATATTTCACACGAAGTCACCTCTCAGGTCGAGAAATTCCCCAAAAATCTGACCATGGAGCTTCTTTTTTTTTAAACCTGTCATACCACTTTTCATTATATTGCTTCTTTGCTACAGTCACTGGCAAAACATTTCCCGCTTCCAAATCACCATCCACTCTACGTGCAGATGTCAGAAATAATTCATGAGAAATATTAACATAAACAGAACAGCCAATAAAACAACTTCTTCAGCACTCATTAACCCTTTGCCTTCCTCCTTTTTTGGAATATACAGCCTTTCGACATCACTATTAGGATTCATTGGATGCATATTCATCAACTTACATGTTATTCTATCCATCTCGTCTAATTCCGTATCATTCCGGATGCTGCAGAATAGCGTTGCAGAGAGACTATCCAAGTATTAATTCCTTGGATGATAGCATATTATTATTATTATTATTATTATTATTATTATTATTATTATTGTTTTATTTCCTTTGATTTCTGATGTATACTCATTTCTTTCCGGGTTCTGCCCAGAGACCTAAGGTCAGAAATGGCATAATTTTCCACTGAGCAATTAAAAAAAAACTATTTTACATAAAGCCCTTTATAAGGTGTGGGTTGTACTCGTGAGAACAATATTTTGTATTTCTTTAAGGCATGGCCTACCAGGAATTCCTTCACTGGGTATATTGGAATGTTTTCCGACCAATCTGAGGGGTCCAACTACAATAGGGATTGTTGATGTTCTCATGTGCTACATTTCTGAGGTTTTGATTTCAAGGTCCTTGTATTTTGATAGCTTTTTGAATATATTCAAACATACATTGCGGTCTACAGGGACTGCTATGTCAATAAGGAGGCTTTTTTGTTTTGTTTGCGGTCTCTAATAACGATGACTGGGCGATTAGTTTTGATTGTTCTGTCTGCGTGTATTGTGTAGTCCCATAAAATTGTTACAGGTCCTATCTCCGTAACTGGGTCTGGGTTGTGTTCATACCAATTTCTTTCAGTTTCCTTTCCGTAAAAGTTGCAGATTTTCCAGTGCAGACATTAGTCCACTCTGTCATGCCGGGTTTTATATTCAGTGGGTGCCAATACCGTGTAACCTGATACAAGATGATCAATTGTTTCTGGATATTTATCACAGAATCTGCATTTTGGGCCAACACAATTTTTTAGTATGTGTGCTTGATAATTTCTAGTTAACAAGGATTGGTCCTATGCAGCAAGGATAAAACTTTCGGTTTCAGATTATTATTATTATTTCCTTTGATTTCTGTTGTATACTCATTTCCTTCGGGGTTCCAACTATTGACTTAAGATCAGAAATGGCATTATGACATTTCCCACTAAAAATTTTTGTAAAATATATAAACAATCTAATATCCCACATATTTTAGATAGATAAAGCCCTTCGTAATATGTGAGTTGAACTTGTGAAAATATTTTTTTGTATTTCGTTCAGGCATGTGCTACTAGGAATCCCTTCAATGAATCTATCGGAATCTTTTTCAGTCAAACTGAAGGTTCCGACCACAACTGATATCCTCATGTGCGACATTTTTGAGATTTCCACTTCAAGAACCTTGTATTTTGATTTTTTTTTTTTTTTTGAAGATCTTTAGAACTACATTACAGTCTACAGAAACTGCCATGTCAATAAAAAAAAAAGCACATTCTGTTTTTGTGGTCTTTAATCACGATATCTGGGTGATTAGCTTTCATTGTTCTGTTTCTGTGTATTGTGAAGTCCAATAAATTATTATTATTATTATTATTATTATTAATTATAAATAAACAGTTTGTATATGCTAATGGTGATATTTTTATGGGATCCTTTTCTAATTGTTACTTAAATGTGTTTCTATTTTAAATCAAAATTTGGACTTCAGTTCCTGTCAACTTTGTTACAACGCCATTTGCAATTTCATGAAAAATATTTAACCATATCTTTCTTTAGCCTTTACGTTTCCTCGCCCCATCTCTCTCTCTCTCTCTCTCTCTCTCTCTCTCTCTCTCTCTCACACACACACACACACACACACACACACACACACAAGCATAAGCAATTATTAATTAACACCTCATACCTAGAACACAAAATGCAAGACAATGTTTTTTAGCGATGGAGATCATGTGACAATAAGTCTCTTGAAAATTACAGTACTCTTCTTAGTGAGGAGAGTGTTAGAGTATTGTAGAGGCTTATTGCCACTTGATCTCCACCATAGATCATCTTCTTTTTTTTTAAATTATTTTCAGTAGTGCTATTGTTTGAGTGGTCTGGATTCTTCCCCAGATTTCCAGCTCCTCCGTCGTTTTTCACCAGGTTTGGGGGGGATTGTTCCCAGTGCTCCAGCAACGATTGGCACAATTGTCACAAGCGCTCTGCCGAGGCTCAGATTCTTAAGCAAGTTTTCTTTTCTTTTCTTTTTTGTTTTGTTTTGGGGTTTTTTTTGTAAATTTCTCTTTCTCCCGCTCTCTCTCTCTCTCTCTCTCTCTCTCTCTCTCTCTCTCTCTCTCTCTCTCTCTCTCTCTCAGGTCACGATAATCAGATCTGGTCTTCAGGTCTGGATTGGTTGAGCCATTTAAATTTCAAAGTCCCAATGAATTTTGTGTTTTCCATTTTCTCATACAGTGTCTGGTTTGTGCCATTCCCAGTTATGTTTTAATATAGTCGGGTTTTCCTTTATCAGGAGCACAATTATTATTATTATTATTATTATTATTATTATTATTATTATTATTATTATTATTATTATTATTATTATTATTATCTAAATGTTTTCACTACTTCTTACTTCAGTTTTTCCATCTTCTCCTTTCTTTTCTTTCTCATTCTCCTCCTCTTCTTTTTTTTTTTTGACATCTTCTCTAAGGAAATAAAAGCACGATAACAAAGATGATGTTTCTGACAAACCGTTTCGTTCCCGTGATTTAAAAAAAGAAAGAAGTGATGATGGCGCCCCCTGTCGGTGGCACGTAAAGTAACACATCAAAATAAGCAAACAAAACAGCAAACTTCTGTTTAGATCAGCAATGTTGGCAGCGATTTATTTATAGAAAAAAAATTCCTCGTGGACACTAAAACCAATACTATCACCGACAACCGGCATTTTGCCACTTAACTCAAGAGCAGAAAGGCTTCCTCAACATTTTAAACCATAACAGTTGCTTCCCTTGCTTATGGAAGCCTGTCACTCTACAGTGCATTTCAAGATGAAATAATTCAGATTTGAATTTTTTAGGAGGCATAAAAGGGGTCTCTTTCTTTCCTAAAGATTTATCGATATTTTTAAACTAATCTATATATAAAATTCTGTGATTTTCGTTAGTCTGTCTATCCGTCACACTATCTAAAATAGCCACACATTAACCGATCGAAAACAAATTTTGGGGAGAAGTGCAAACAGATAAAGGGGTACAAAGTACAGTTGGTTTTACTAGGGTGCGTAGTAAAACCAGATTTTCATTAATTTGGGGGGAAAATTAAAAGTTTTATTATTTAACATACTAAATAAACGATTTAATGATTAAAATAAATACTTATTTAATAAAAATGCAACATCTTTTCTTCAAGTTTTTATATTTTATCGATTGGTTTGCGAAATTGAACGAAACGTAGACTTTTTAAATCTCGACAAAAATATTAGCGATAAATTCAGCAATACTAAATGCTGTGGGGATTTTTTAAGCATTTCACCCCAAGCAAGGTGAGAGTGCCACTAATACGCAAGGGGTTACAGAGAGTGAATATAAGACAGGGTATGGGAGGGATTGAGGAAAGGATAAAAAAGAAGAACGAAGATCACAGTATCAGAAGATGTCGATTGACATTACATTTTAATTTTTGAAGATTATAGTTATCAAGGAAGCAAGACGCATGTTGCCAAAAATTCTAGTTAATTAATATTTACTAAGTTAATCATCCTCCTCCTTCTTAACATTAAACAATTCTGTGGATGATAAGATTACAGCCACACCGAATTCAGGTTTTAAAAAATGTCACAGGTAAAAAGTGACAGGTAAAATAAAGTCACAGATAAAAGAAAAAGTCACAGGAAAAGAAGAAATAAATGGAACGTCTATTCAAATATGCGTCTACTCAAATTTAGACCAAAAGAGACTTTCTCTTCCTGAAAGATTTTATCATATATTCAATAATAATAATCCTTGGTATTTTAGCTCTTTTTGCCTAATCTACCTTGCTGGCTGATGGCAATCTTAGGAGTGGCGAATTAAAGATTTTAGGTACCACTCCTCTTAAAAATTGGTCACTTTGCATTAATGGGTTACATAGTTTCCATATTCTTGCTTAGCAGGAGTTAATTAAGCCAAAGAAGGCATGAAACTTACTAATTATTAAATCCAGAGGGTGGTTCCAATCGCTTTTGCTTTAACAGTAGGCATTACCTCTCATTTGGGATAGGCGTACCCCAATAGGAAAGTGCCGAGGGTCTTGAGCAATTTTTGTCTATGGTTCACGTAGGCGTGGTCTATCAACCAACTTTATCTTGTATCACATTCCGTTTGAGTTGACCTTCTGTTGTATATATATATATATATAGAGAGAGAGAGACAGACAGACAGACAGGCAGACAGACAGACAGACAGACAGAGATGAAGATAAAAGAAAATCATATTCATTAAAGCGTTTTATTTTGTCGCTGTTTCTTCGTAAATAGCAGAAAGTTGATTGGAACACAAACCCAGATACAAATTTCAAGTAGAAAGAGCTGTTTTTTTTTTCAAAGAGTCGCACAAATATTCACTTGTGCGCCAGATGTTCCTTTAGATATGTAGAAAGTTCTTCGCGTCCTTTTCTGATATTTTCTTACCAAAAAAAAATTTACTCGAAGGAAAAACACTAGAAGAATTTTGGAAAAATGAGTCGATAGGGAAGAAAAACTTTACAGTGGAGTCAAATCTGGTCGTTACACATTCAAAAAAGATAATCTGTCCTGGTCATCAGATATTCTAAAAAAAATTATCCTTTCGACCTGGCAGCGAGTCTAGGAGAAAAGTTGAGCTTTTCCTGCTGAGGTAGTTAAAATGATATCTTGTTTTTGACCGGCGGTGGCTTCTTCCTTTCGTTGGATACTTCCGACTGTAGTGCCAGTCACATTTATCTGCTTAAATGTCCACCGTCTCATCCAAATTTTCTAGTACGCGTTATTTTGGCGGGCTTTCCGGCTTAAATCTTTCGAGCCTTTCATTTTTCCATCTTTCATTTTTTTTTAGCCTTTTTTTGTTATATTTTTTTAAAGAGGCAGGCTTATCAAAAGACAAAGAAATCGAAAAGCGTAGATGTTGCAGTGATTCGCAACACAAGTTTGCTAAGAGCTGCTCTACACCGAATCAATCCAACTTTTGATATTTACTAAGATTAACCTAGCATAAAACATCCAGTCAGAATCGAACTCACTACCCTTGTTTATGCTACATTTTATCCTTGTACAAGTAAGCATTAATCAGTCATCTACACTCGAACAGAATATGACACATGGCTGTTTTTATGGCGAATCTGTGGGGATTCTCTCACATCATAGCAGCAGAATTTAGCTTCATGTTCACGGAGATAAAAGCATACTTGACAGAAAATAAACGTGCAGAAATAAAGGGAAAAGCATGGTAAATTGTATGTTAATTTTATACAATTTATTTATATTTTTGTGTGTATTAGTATGTGTATTTTTAGGTTACAATTATTTTATGGTACATGTGATAAAAGGGAGAATTTACTCCGTAGTATTACAAGCCCTATCACAGAGAGAAGTTGGACACATGTTACCCGTACTAAGGATAGTGGTGAAGAGATTTAATTTAGCCTCTTTTAGCGGGATGTCCGTATTTCCGACAGGAACAGTTTTGGTTGCTTGCTGGAAGTAATTTTATTATTTTTAATCTTTATTTAATTTATTTTATACAACATTTTTATGTTGTTTTTTTTTATTTTATTTATAATTTTCATTATTATTTTATACTTTATTTTTATTTATTTATAATAATAATATCCCTACAAATCTCACTGTAGATGGTATTAGTGGTAAAAATCTGCCAGCTCTACTTGTTTATAGGGATGACTCCGGCATAGCCTACCCCAAGTATGTGGCACCCAGTGAAAATCGAACTCGCTACAGTTGTAATTATTTACGACACTAGCTTGCAAAACTCTGTTCTACAGAAAGGCAAATTCTACTAGTTTTCTCTTATTTATTCTTTTTATTTAAAAGGAAATTGAATATAGAATAGGCTGTGCTAGGGTAGTTTCGCACAATACCGCAAGTTGCTACAAAACCAAAACATTAACCTAAAAACTTAAGTCATGTTCTTAAATAGCCAAATGGGAACTTTCATATGGATGGCGTCAAACTCGTTCAGAAATATCTAAACTGTCAGTGTATTTAACCGCTTTCTCAGATTAAAAAATGGCTCAGTGCTAGTGAAGCGTGTAGGTCTTAGCTAGGACGATCCATCTTCGAACCTTGTAGAGTGGTGCTACAGAATCGCATACAAAGACAATTGAGATGACATCACTTGACGACTTCCAACAGTAGCAACAGCTAAAACGGATAGCCCATGTAAAGCGACATAATGAACATGTTGACGTTCAGCACAACTTCAAGCAAAAGGTTAGAAAAGAAACTCCCCATCAATACAGGAAACAGCGATAACAGTGGACTTGAGAAACCTATTTTCATGAAAAATTGTTTTAATTAAAGATTTTATAAATTTCAACCGAAAGTAGCACTGGCTGCTCGGTCAGCGAATGCCGAATGTTTCCTTATAAGGAAACGGCTAATATTACCATTACTATTGACAGTTTATGGTCTTTTTTGTCTCTTTTTGCCATTTTTGTTTATTTATTTATCTCATTTATTGTTTATTTGCTTTTTTTTTTGCTTTTTTTCTTTTCTTTCATTTAAGCATTTTTCTTTCTATTTATTTAATTATTTCACACTATTCCCATTTTCTTCTACCCCGAGCCATCAATGTCAGCTTTCACACCTTGTCAGATAAATCGAGGTTTAAACTTCACTTTTACAACCGGTGACATTTTTCTCCTTTATCTTCTTCTACAGAATCGGTAGTAAAGATATTTTTTTAATAGGATTAATTCTTATACAATTTGCTTAACGGGCGATTTATTTATTAGCCTCTCTTTCCTGTTCTTTGTCTACAATTTCAATTCTGCTTATCGCCTGCGAAATAAAACTGCTATATCTTTATTTTGATAGTGGCACGATGGATTAATGAATTCAAATTCCTGTGGCAGATTCGCCTATATGTTTTTTTTTCTTTTTTTACACTGCAAAACACGTCGAGTCATCGCAAGCAATTCTGTATGGTGACTTTAAATAAAAGTATAATCCGAATTAGACGAACGATCAATAAGAAATAAGAAATGTTGAAATGAGAGAGGTCAGTCAGTTTGGGAACATATGATTATCTCTAGATTTTATTATCGACATTTACAAAGCATAGTTTGGCACAAGGCTGCTAACATTAAGCGCACAGTGAATATCGAACTCCCTACGGTGTAATAGTCTAGACCAGCGTTTCTCAACCTTTTTACCCTTGCGCAACCCTTAAGAGAAAGCACACATTGGGGAATCGAAGAGCCGAATTCGAATTCCAGTCGAACTCATTACATTCACTTGCGTGCTAATACCCTTGGGAAAGGTATGAATCGTCGTCTTCTCCCCCCCCCCCCAGCTATGGGCAGACAGAGTTCTATAGCCTTGGATGGTAACTCGTCAGTCATGTAGCGAAAGATACATGATCGCCTAAGCGTGTATCACGCATGGCACATAACTGACTGTAACCCTTCAAATAAATTACATGTCTCAAGGAACCCCTGTGCAAAAACAAAATTATATACCATATCTTTCTCATTTTATTTTCATCGTAGTTCACGTGGTAAATATCATAGTATATATTTTTGAATAACTGGTTTAAGGAAAAATTAATACTTTGTCAAATTTTTCGGTATTGCTAAATAAAATTCATACTGTTTGTTTATAATACTTCATCAGGGAGTTTTCATTCACACACAAAAAAAAACATTTTAAACTCAAACGTAAAAAATAAACATAAGTAACCAATATCATATACCTATAATATAAATGTAAACAGAACAAAAACAGATCAAAAACTGGGCATCAGTTTTTGGGGTTTTTTTTTATCCTTTACTGGCAATGTTGAAAAGACAAAGTAAATCAAGGCAAAATGTCCTGTGAACCAATAAATGGGCTAAAAAATGTTACTTTCTGAGCCATATGATAAAGTGAAACATGATTCTCTAATGTGACGCCTGTGTCTGTCTTTTGCTACACAAATACTTAATTCGAGGTCGAACTTTAGATAAACACACACGATTTTCATTCTCAATTGAGAGAAGATTTGTCTTTGCTCTTGATACTTTTAAATAAGAAAAGGCTTATTCACACATGTAAGAAAACTGCAACAATATATTAATTGCTTTCCTATGAATAGTAGGAAACTCTTCTTTCACGGAAATCCAGAATTAAATAAAAAGTCAAAAGTGCATTAGCTTATCTCACCTGTTCTCGAGGAAACCTTGGGGACCTTTTGCGGAATCTTAGGGTTCCTGGGAACCCCGGCTGAGAAACACTGGTCTAGACTTATTAAACATTACTCTATGACGAGGCAACTTTCAGTTATGCATATCATCGTTTATGAGGAACCTAGTGAAGTCGAATCTCTACTAGAAATCAGATGCGAGCAGGGGCGGTGCAAGGGTCTAGTACCCACCTCTATGATACGAGGTCCCCAATCTACTATATCATAAGGTAGTATTCATAGTAAAAATCTCACTGTAGACACCATTACCAATGCCACAACTCTCTTACATCATTTAGAAAATGCTGCTAACGATGTTAGACTCTGTGTCAATGCCTTTAAAACTGAAGACTTCAAGGCTCAATAAAAAATGTCTCAGATGAATCAATAAAATCTGTTGAATCTTTTACATACCTAAGAAGCGAAATAAGTTCTACTGAAATGAATGTGAAAATTTGCATAGCTAAAACCTGTGCCATCTTAAATAAAATGGATGTAATCTGGAGGCACGGTGGAGTAATCGATAGCGGCTCGGATTGGGGAATCGGAGAGCCGAGATCGAATTCCAGTCGAATCCATTACATTCACGTACGTGCTAATACCCTTGGGAAAGGTATGAATCCTCTTCTTCTTCCCTAGCTATGGGTAAAATAACAGACTTCTATAGCCTTGGATGGCAACTTGTCTACCGCAGAAAGAAATGGCAACCTACCGCGGGAAAAAAATCTGCCTCGTCAGTCATATATCGAAAGATACATGATCACATAACTGACTGAATCTGGAAATCTAAACTACCAGACAACCTCAAACGGAGATTCTTTCGCGCCACTACGTGGACATTATGGACATATATGTTACCACTGCTTAGACATTAACTAAAACCTTAGAGTCTAAGCATGATGGAACCTACACTCGGATGCTGAGAGTTATACTTAACATCTCTTGGAGCCATCCCTGATATTTCTACAATCTTACGCGAACACAGACTGCGCTTTGCGGGGCCCCGCTAGCGAGCAAAACAAGAACTCGCGAGTGATCTACTGCTCTGGACATCTAGGCATGGTGCAAGACAGGTTGGTTGCCCATCAACCACCCACATTGACCAGCCGACCTTGATGCAGGACCGTGGTGGTTGGCGTGATAGACTCATGAATGTCCAAGCTAGCTCGACCGAATAAATACGTATTCTTATAAAATACAAATTTTATTGTAAATTAATTATGTACAATAATGGGTCGTTTGCAATATAAGTGAACAATTCAGCTAGAAAGAGTTTAAATAAATACAATGTATCTAAATACAAATTAGAGACATGTCATAATAGAGATCATTCCATCTTAAATAAATCAATGTTTGGCGGCATTTTTTAACATCAATTTTTCTTTCTAAGAAGGTAAATAACTTTAACACGTTCGACATTATAGATTAAAAACATAGTGAATTTTATATAGTGTTTTTCAAGGCTTAGCAAGGACAAATGTATTCACGACTTCATCACAATCGAGGGATTGAATTCATCCATTTTTCAATGGAAATTTTGCTAACCCGGATAACCTTTCATCTCTCATTGTAGACTGCAGATAAATTTTTTTTTATAAGTCTTAGTTTACTTGCAACAGTCACTGGTGCAGTAAACCATGAATGCAATGCAAGTTCGGGAGCTTGTCTACTGATATTGCCATCTGCTCTTTCTTTTCGTTTCTGTGATCCACTTTTATATCGTTTCATGCCTGTAAGATGACACTGAAAATTTAATAGTAATTTCTATTAGTTCTAAAGTTTAATCTTAAATTTAAAGATTATGAATTTATGAAAATTCGGTAACGGAAAATTCAGTAATTTTGACAAAGTAGCAAAATTCGGTAACACCAAAATAAAAGTCTATATTTCTGAGATGAGGTATTATGTACAGTATTTACATTATTCGGACTATTGTCCTCATCTTTGTCGCCATATTTCCTCAAGGACACATGGTACGGTGGATAAAGGCGTTGGTTAGATCCAGTAACAGACCCAAAGAGTGTGAGTTCAATACCCGGTTCAGGCAGTGGAGAACTTTCAGAGGGAAAATTAGCAGGAGATAACTGATAACTGACATCCATCAAACATGGCTCGTGGAACTAGAACAGTCTACCCCAGTGATCGAAATAAAGGGTTCGGTTCGAAATTCCAACCACCTGAAGAAGGCCGGAGCGTACAACGGCCGAAACGTTGTGACAAATATGGCGACAAAGATGAGGACAATAGTCCGAATAATGTAAATACTGACCAAAATAAAAGTCGATTGAAAATTGATTTTAGGGCCTGTTCTGGATTGGGGATTTGACGGCTATGCCCCCTCCCTTATATTTTTAAATAACTGAAAATTATGGGGTTCAGATAACCCCCACTATAATACCAGGGATATACTTGCAGAAGGGTGCTAGGCCTCCTTCCCCAATATTATTTTTTAAAGTATTATTAACTATAGGGGTCTAGATAAAACCCCACTACAACAATATCAGAGCTGTACTTTCTGGAGGGTGCTATCCTCCAACCCCATGCGTTTAAATAAGTATTAACTAAAATCTATGGCTTCCAGTCCAGATAAAACCCCACTACAACAATATCAGAGCTGTACTTTCTGGAGGGTGCTATCCCCCAACCCCATGCGTTTAAATAAGTATTAACTAAAATCTATGGCTTCCAGTCCAGATAAAACCCCACTACAACAATATCAGAGCTGTACTTTCTGGAGGGTGCTATCCCCCAACCCCATGCGTTTAAATAAGTATTAACTAAAATCTATGGCTTCCAGTCCAGATAAAACCCCACTGCAACAATACCAGGGTTGTACTTTCTGGATTGGGGTTTAGAGGGCTAAGCCCTCCCGTCCAATATTTTTAAATAAATATTTGTTAAATAAGTATTTATTTAATTACTATACTCTATTTTTTTTAAACAAATAAAATCGATTTATCTAAGTTAAAGTTAAACTCTTGTATCTTCTTTTCAAATTATTATTTTAATAATAAAAAAAAGTAGGAAATAAATTAAGTTTTAGATAATTATTTCTTTTTAAAGAAGTAAAAACTATATAGCTTCATTTCTATTTCAAAAATATAGATGAGGGGCTAGGCTTAGCCCCCAAATCCCACTCCAGAACGGCCCTAAAATTAATATTCAATCGATTTTTATTTCATAGTTACAGAATTTTACTACCTTGTCAAAATTTCCGAATTTTCTGTTATCGAATCTTCCGTTACTGAATTTTCCGGGCACCAAAGATTATTTTATTCAAATTTAAACTCTAGGTAAAAAAGAAAAAAAATTACTTTTTTATATGCTGGACTGATGTCAAAGTTTTTAAAGCAAAATTCTGTGGAGAAATTTTCTTTTAGTTTGTCAGTGAAATCTGAGCCAAAGAAGTCTTCTCTAAGACTATAAAATGAAAATGCGACAATTCCAATATCCAAGAATCTTTTTTTTTTACTCTTTGATTTTATAGCATTGTATCTCTCCGCCCAATCTTTATATTTTTACCCTTTCTTTCATTATCAGCTCATTCTTTTTCTCACTTCTATATAAAGAAAAACAAAAATGCAGACATGAAAAATAAAAACCAAAGACCTAGTGCCAAAGTTTGGATTTCTCACATAGGTGGCCCCAAACTTTTTTCAGTTGAAATGAAGAATCCATAGAAATTGGTTTTTATTGCTGTAAAAAGTAAAATTAAAGAGACAAATGTGGAATTCAAAAAAGAGAATTTATTTACCAGTTTTGTTGTTAACCAGTTTTTTAGTTATTTTGTTGTTTTTTTTTTCACTAAAAAAAACAGCATAGCATGATGAAAAAAGATACAAAACTTAATAAAAACAAAGTTTTATCGTCAAAATGTTTATGTTATTACTTAGAAGAAAGATCAAAGTATTTTTTAATTATTTAAAAAAAATTTTAAGCCTTTCCAACGTTCGAAATTTTCGTTAAATTTTTTTTTTTTACGTCTACGACGTTTTTTCCGGTGAAAAACTCTTTGATTTGGAAATTCTTGCAAAAATCAAATAATTGTCGGATTTTAATGAAACTTTCAGAACTTATTCACAAATGAATTAAATTATTTTTGTAATTTTTTGTTTTAGAAAGTATTGGTATTTTTTTTACATATGTTACACCCAACATACATAATTTCATGAGATTTCGCGAAATTAAATCGTATGTTCACATTTTTTATTAGTTAAAAGTAGGACTCCTTGGGGAATGTAAATCATCCAATTTTGTTTTTCAAACTTTTGCTCGTTTCTGAAAATCTGCTCCGAATGGTAAAGTAAAAAAATGTAATAAAACTATGACATTATTTAATTAGAAAACCTTTTAATTGCTTTTGTAAATGAGTTATATTTAGGACATTATTATCTTAAGAAAAAAATTTCAATGAATAATGAATTTTTACAAGAATAGTTTCATTTTTTTAAATTTTAATTATAATAATTTATCATAATTTAAAAATCACCCACACCGTATTTTATTTTATTTTTTAATTAAGCATTCCCATTTTTCATCTATGGTAGTCTATACATAACATTATTATAAAAGATCATGTGTTTTAAGAGTTTTTCTCTTTTTACAGAGAAATTCGCTTGTCTCCAATTCGTTATTCATTGCTTACGTTTCAACAAGTTTTGAACATCATCCCTTCAGTTTTAAAACATTAAAATTTAAACTAAATTTTACTTTTTTAATTTCTGTTTCACGATATATTTTTATTTTAAATATTTATTTTAGTGTGGGTCATAATTTATTGAGTTACCTCTATCATGGTATTTCATCTCAGTTGTTAAATTTTAAAATTATTCTAAGAAAATGTTATAGTATTTAAAATTTTATTTTTTCATAAAGCATCTTCAAACGTAACTAAAAGCCAATAAAATATTAGATAATTGCTGAAAATATGTTAATTTGCAAAAATTACTACCGAGTTATACGTAGTTACCCCCCATCCGCAAAAAATGCGTTCACTTAAATTTCGTAAATTTATGTCAATTCTAGTCATTCATACTAGCTGCCAACACATCGGAGCTTATCGAAAATGTCAATAAAGACGTGAGAAAAACGGGACCTGTCGTTAAGAAATGCTTGTACTATTTTTAATGCTATAAGTTAGTAATATTTCTTTCAGATCAGATTAATTTAACTTTAAATTTGCTAGCTTTACTCAAATAACGTGTCACAAATATATATTTTAATTTTTGGAGGATTTTTTAAAATCGATAAATTTTATTTTAAAACCTATTAAAATGTAAGAAATTGCCATTAAACAGATTTTTAAAAAAATCGAGCAAGTATTTTACATTCCAATCTATATAATTTCTATTTGAAATACACCAGAGTATTTTACCTACTGGAAATAGCCAATTTAATCCTTTAACTTTCAATAAAAGCTAAAAAGAAATCTTCAAGAATGCGTTTTCATTTTTTTAAATTCATTTTAAAACTTAGGTATCGAAAATTTATCCCGAATTAGTGGAGGTTCCTATTTTAAGCTGTATTTTAATTTTTAGGTTTAATTCTTTCTTATAAAATATCATATGAAATTTCTGTGAAAATTTTAGTTTTTTTACTAAGTGTTTTAATGGAATATTTATTGATTTTAAGAATTAAATATTAATAAGAAGGAAGTAGGGTGTATTATTTACTAGCAACTTGTCCAATCGGACTGGCTGAGCCGAGTTCAAATTCTAGCATACGACAGGTTGTTTGTTTTTGCATTTATACCTTTAAAAAAGCATGAATCCCTCATTTCTCTTGGATGTCAATGGGATGACAATATTATTATTATTATTATTTCCTTTGATTTCTGCTGCATACACATTTCCTTCCGGGTCCCAACCAGAGACCTAAGGTTAGAAATGACTTCATGGCAATTTCTACTGATCATTATTGTAAAACACAATAAAAAAAACCCTTAAAATCACGCACATTTTGCATAGATAAAGCTCTTCGTGATGTGTGAGCTCTACTTGTGAGAGCAATTGTTTGTATTTCTTTAAGGCATGGGCTACTAGAAATCCCTTCAATGAGTCTATTGGGACCTTTTCCAATCAATCCGAGGGCTCCAACTACAACTGGAATTATTGATGTCCTCATGTGCCACATTTTTTAGATTTCCACTTCAAGTATTTTGATAGTTTCTTTTTTTTTTAAGATCTTCAAAGGTACATTACAATCTGCAGGGACTGCCATGTCAATAAGAAAGCACATTCTGTTTTTTGTGGTATTTGATCATGGTTTCTCGGCGATTGGCTATGATTGTTTTGTCTGTGTGTATTGTAAAGTCCTATAAAATTGTTTCCAGAATCAACAAAGAGGTTGTAATTTGAAAATAATTTAAGACAGCCCAATTTTTTTAGATAAAGAGAATTTTCCGATTTAATGAAATTTTTTGTACTTATTCATCAATTAATTTAATAAATAGGTTCCTTTTATTAAAACCAGCTTAGAGGGTGTTTTGAGGGACCAAACAGAACCCCACCAGAAATTGGAAAAACGACACCACAAGAAAAATACATTAAAAATAGAAAAATTATTAAAATTATATTTTTAAGTTTAAAATTTTAATATGACTTATAATTTTCGTTTTAATAAAATTATCTAATAATAATAATTTTATAATTGAATGTATATAATACATAAATTAATCATAAAAGATAACCTTGTATACTTCATTCTTATGAATAAACATTACTTCGTCAATACATTTTTACGAGGTACCTCCATTAATTCGCTGAAAAAAGAGCATAGCATGATGAAAAGGGCCCCTAAAATAATAAAAACAAAATTTTATCGTCAAAATGTTTATTATTAAGAGGAAAGACCAAATTAATTTTTAATTATTTTTTTTTATTTTTATTTTTTTACTCTTTTCTAACACGTTTGAAATTTTGGCTAAAAATCTTTTTTTTATACGCCAACGGTGTAACAGAACAAGCAATGTAAATTTTAACGTCTGTTTTCCAATAAAATAACACATTAATTTGGAAAGTCTTGCAAAATCAAGTTATTGTCGGATTTTAATGAAACTTTCAGGAATATACACAAATGAATGAATTTATTTTTTAAATTATTATTTTTAGAAAAAGATCTTGTTAAAAACATTTTTTTTACATCTGTTACTTACTTAATTTCATGAAATTTCTAGAAATTATATTCCGTAATACAAATTTTGTTATTTAGTGATTTACTAGGTGTAATTTTCTTATTTAATGATTCATAAGGTGTAATTTTCTTATTTAGTGATTTACGAGGTGTTGACAAGCACTTAATCGCCGCTACTGTTTGTTTTAAAAATTTATTTCTCTGTTATTTTCAACTTAAAGTAAATAAGATTTGTTTTAAATCAGATTAATTATACTTTAAATTAGCTAATATTCCTCAAATGAAGTTCAGAAAAATATATTTTATTCTTGGGAGATTTTTTAATAAAGTAAAAATTCATTGCTATAACAGATGACTAAAAAGGGCACTAATCAGCCATCGGTTTTAATAAAACTGATAGTGTGTTAAAGAAAATAAAAAATAACTGATATTTTCTCTTAAAAAATATCGTTTTTACTTATTTCAGATTAACGAACGTTTCTTTAAGAAAGTATTTAATAAAATGTAAAAGAACATTTTTTACTTTTGTTGTATTATTTTTCGTATCTATTTCGAATCATAAAGCAGACGGTTGGCGGAGCACAGAAGACTAATGTCGCGTTTATACCCGTTGTAAAAAAAAAAAATATATAAAAATATTCACAGATTTGGACAAAAAACATCCCAGAATAACGTCATAATACGAGAATTGTTTTCATCCTTTAATAGTAAGTTATGCTTAGTTTAATTTGTAATGTATATAAATGTAGGTAAAAAAAAAAGCAAATGTTGATAAGATAGTGAGGATTACAAAACACTGCCCGGAACCTCCAATAAGCCCAAAATTAGGTGTTCGGGGGTTAATACGCGCCGGCCCTGGCTGCAAGACAGGCTTTTTAAATATCCCCTGAGCGAAGCACCTTTAATCTAAAATTAACAGAACAGGAGCACAAGGGGTTGCCATTAGCTTACAAACCACTTCTTCAACGCGAGGCGCCCTATCTCGACTTATTTGTAATCGGTGCACACAGCTGTAAGAAATGATGTACATAAACTGACAGTTTCATTCTAATAAGTTGCAAAAAACATTGTAACGAAAACGTGGCGTCTCAAGAAGGGCTTAGAGTTAACAAACTTTTCTGGGTTATCTACTGTAGGCCATGTTCGGTCTTTACTGGGTGCCCCATACTTGTGATCTTGTGCCAAACTAAGCTTAGTATTTCCACTTTCCTTAAAACTTCGTCATTATTCACATGTCTAGTCGATGGGATTCTCAGCATAAGTAAAACCACATTTCTCTTGCTTCGTGTCTCTCCTTTATCTATGAAGAGATTATCCAGCATTCACTGCTTTGTAAGAAGATCGTTATTACGTAACAGCTCGGCAGTCTTTTCTTTGTTTCTAATGAAATTTGTCTCGTTTCCTAAAACATTATTTTGCTTTTGGAAGGTATCTTTTGCTCTTCCTTTGGATTTCGGTGCCACGTTTTCTGTCCTCTGTTAAAACAATTCTCAGATATTTAAATTTTAGCACTTGCTTTGATTTTGGTATCTCCAATTCATTGGCACTCATCTTGGACTATTCCTCTTGCTGACAACCATATATTCTGTCTTCTTACAATTGATGCTTAGTCTTTCTTTTATTTCCTTCTGTAGGAATTCCTGTAGTACACTTTCTATTCTGCTACTAACAATGTGTCATATGCATATGTTATGTTCTTAAGATTGTGGTCGCTAATAATGAATCCTGGTAGAATTTCTAATTCTCTCAGAATCGCCTCGGTGTATGGGTTAAATAAGTCTGGCGAGAAGACACATCCTTGTTTTACACTCCTTTCTATTTTTGTATATTTACTGAATTCATTTTTTATCTGAATGCAGGCGGTTTGCTTACAGTATAATTTCTGCATTTTTTTTTCTAATATATCTAATATTTATATATTCTGATATATCTTTCCCAAATAAATCAAGCTTATCAAGTATACCATGATAGGGTATAGCCTAGCGAGCTAGTCTAGTTGACCATTACTACTTAGTAGTGGGTTCAGCCTTCACTGGGTGCTCCATACTTGTGAACTTGTGCCAAACAAAACTAAGCTTAGTCAGTGGCAACATTGTAACGTGGGATGAGAAAATGCTTAAGTCATAATTGCTGAGTTGGTAGACCTCGCCATTACAAATCTGTATTTAATTTTTTTTAGATGCAGATTTATCCGTTTTCATTTGACAGTCTGTAGTAAAGTACGAGTTAACTCCCCTGGATTGATATGCTAATCGAAACTAAAATATATGCATTAATATACGTGAATACGCATGCGCACATGAGTGCATGCGTGTATGTGTCTTACATTGAACATTGACATTGCTTTTTTAATTTTTTTATTATATCTTTCTTCCGAAAATCCTACCAGGATTTATCACTGGCAGTCACAATCTTAACAGCATAAGATACGCAAATGACACAGTGTTGATAACAGACATGGAAAGGAAAATACAATACCTCCTACAGAAGGTAGCGAAGGAAAGCAAGAAGAAGGGACTAAGCACAAATTACAAAAAGACGGAATGCATGGTCATCAGTAAAAAAAGATGGGCTCGAAATGCGATTTACTGTTCGGGGACAATAAAATCAAGCAGTTGCGAAAATTTAAATATCTGGGAAGTGTTCTGACAGAGGACGGTAAGTGCGACTCTGAGATCCGAAGACGTATTAGGATGGCCAAAAACACATTCAAAAGGCTAGGCAGAGTATTACGAGACGGGAGGATTTCGTTGGTAACAAAGAAAAGAGTACTGAACTGCTACATGATATATGTCCTCCTTTACGGCAGCGAATGTTGTACGGTCTCCTCAAAGATGAAGAAGAGACTCGGGGCAACGGAGGTATGGTTCTACAGAAGAATGCTAAGGATACCATGGACCAAAAATGTGAACAGCGATGAGGTCTTGGAGAGGATGCAAACAAGGAGGAAGCTTATACTGAACATCAGGAAGAAGCAGCTGAATTTTTTGTACACGTAATGAGAAAAGAGGGCTTCGAGAATCTGATACTCACAGGTCGGATAGGGGGAAAGAGAGACAAGGGAAAGCAATGCAAGACATACCTAGCGGGCTTAAGCAAGTGGATGACAGAACAGGGTTTGGGAGAAGCAAAAGGAGAAAACATTGAGAAATACAAGTGATAGGGGGAAGCGGAGAACCATGATCGCCTACGTCCTTTTTGTGACGTACGGTGGCCGTTAATAATTAAGTATAACTCAAGACAATATTTTGAAATATAGGTTAAGGTTATTTCAACTGTCTTCCCGAACCAGACACTCCCACTTCTCCTCCTCGACATTGGTGTTGATTCTCTTTTGCTGCTTCCTTTTGATTCTTCTTTCTCTTTTTTTTCTTTTTCCTCTTCCTCTCTTCTTTTATTCTTTAAATGTTTAAATTTTAAGCCCCTATTTTATTTCTTCAAAGCTCTGAGCTGATAAGGCTTACAAGTAAATCATGAGGGCCGAAATAGCTATTCAAACGAGGTAATTTTCTCTCTTTCTCTCTCTCTCTCTCTCTCTCTCTCTCTCTCTCTCTCTCTCTCTCTCTGTATCTATCTATATATATATATATATATATATATATATATATATATATATACATATATATATATATATATATATATATATATATATATATATATACATATGGATATAATAGCTGGCCACTCGTATTCGAGGATGCCCGTCTGCTAGGGCGGCTCTCAGGCACATTTGTTTATACAGGTACAGACGCTCAGGTAACTATGCAACAGTTTCTGAACACCAGCACACTCAGACCCTCGGTCACGATGACTTGTGCAGTGTTCCAATGTATGGTTTTCAGGCACTTTCCAAAAGCAATGTATGGTTTTCAGGCACTTTCCAAAGGTGCCGCACACCTGGATCGTACCCCTCCGGACTGATAACACCAGAAAGTTTCCTTCCTGACAAATCGACCATGGTGTGATTCGAACCCGGGTCTTAGGGTGAGAAAGCGAACGTTCAACGTTCTAACTCGGCCACGCGCTTCTATGTATATATGTATGTATGTGCGTGTGTGTGTTCGCGCGCACGCGCGTTTTGTTAAATTCAACTAACAATGTATGTCTGCTTAATTTTTTTTATTGCATTTTTCCAATTTTTGAATTGCTGTTGCACATCTAAATCTAATTTTGGATAAACTGCCCAAAGTATGCATGCTAGTATGCACGTTAGTTCGTACATAATTATGAATATGGATGTGTATGTACGAACTAACATGCATACACGTGTATGTATGTCTGTCTATGTCTGTGAGAGTGTCATCCGAAACAAACACAAAAATAATCAAACACAAATAAAGCATAATATGATCCACTTTTGAAAAAAATAAACCAGTTTGTCTGAAGATCTCGAAAGCGTGAAACCCGGGGTTACAAACTGCTATCCATGCAACCGCATATATATATATATATATATATATATATATATATATATATATATATATATATAGTGCGATGGATAAATTGTCGTCTAAATTATACAAAAAAAAAAAATGAAAATAATACTGACATCTCATCTTAACAGATATATTTAAGAAAATTACATAAAAATATCTTGAAATGCGAAAGAGTAAATTTATTCAATAAAATCGCCAATGGCTTCAACCATGGCCTCCAGACAACTTCGGGATCTCCTGCAACTCTTCTGGACGCTTACCTTGTTTAAGTTAGTGAATGCTGCCTTCAGTTTATCTTTGGTTTTACAAGGTGTTTTGCTGGTCTCTTGCTCAACTGCCTACCACGCATAATAATCAAGGGGGTTGCAGTCTGAGGTGTTAGGTGGCTAGATGTAAGGAGAGATATGCCCACAGATATAGTCTGACATCTATGACTGGGTTCTCCTGCTTGTGTGCAGAGTCCCGTTGCCAGACATAAGATCTTTCAGCAGACATCCTCTTGACCCAGGGCAGCACTTTCTCCTCGCGGCACTTGATTAGGCCACCGTGTTGAGTCTGAGGCCCTGTGGGAAGATGAATGGAGGCATAACGTTGCCATCTCTAGTGATCACTCCAAACACTTTTGTAATCACCATTAGACTCATCCAACTCTTCCTGAACCCTCTGCGCTTACCTCAGATTGACACCCAAAGACGCTGAAATGTTCGTATTGGATCTTCCGGCACGAATACCAAGAAGTACAGCATGCCATTTCAAAATTTATGGTTGAGTGAATTGCGTCATGGTTCTCTTTTTCTCACAGATGGTGCCCAACTGACCCTACTATACTGTGCAGTCGACAAAATCAATGAACATGCCTGAAATTAAAAAAAATAAAAAATAATATGGCGCAAATTTACACACCGCACCCTATATATATATATATAAGTGAACAGTGAAGTCAACATTCAGAGGCGACAGGCTGTTTCATGCTAGACGCAATCGTCAGGCCGCGAATGTTGGAGTTTTCCTCGACTATTTATATATATGGGTCAGTGGTGCATTGTGGGTAATCTATTCTCGCTGTTAATAAATAGCTTTAATTATCTTCCCAGACTAAAACAAACTATTAAATAAGCGACCTAAGCATATCACCCCATTTTTTTCACAACGTTAATAAAACATCAAAAACCGAAAAAAATAAATAGTGCAAAATGAAAATATAAAACAAGTAAAATAAATTAACCCAAACAAATGAATAAATAAACAAACAAACAAGCCACTCCCTCAAAATAACGACAAGAATAGATTACCCACAATTCACCACTGACCCATATATATAAATAATCGAGGAAAAGTCCAACATTCGCGGCCTGACGATTGCGTCTAGCATGAAGTAGTCTGTCGCCTCTGAGTGTTGACTTCAATGTTGACGTTTATATTTATATTTACATACGCACTATCTCTGATATTGAGCACTTTATCCCATAAATATAGCACACCTTAACACTATATTTCTTCATATATATATATATATATATATATATATATATATGAATTTATTAAATTAGGAGATCAGCCAATCACGCTAGCTTGATTTCAAACTCTTTAGTATCCTCATGTATAATTGTGTATTTGGGCAGCATTCCCTCTTTTCTATGAGTTTCGTTAAAATTACTGACAAATGACTGAGGTTGTTTTTTATCTAAGTTTTCTTATGTTCTTGTAATTTTTTTCTTTTATGGGCATAAAGTATGTAGTAACTGTCCGAATATAAGACTAGATACATATATAAAAAAATCGATATTTTCAGTTAAAAGTAAAAAATAAACCATCCTTGATAATGGCTAAAAGAATAGCCGAAAGACATAAAGAACATTCGGACATATATATATATATATATATATATATATATATATATAGAGAGAGAGAGAGAGAGAGAGAGAGAGAGAGAGAGAGAGAGAGAGGGAGAGAGAGAGTTAATACAAATTTAAAATTTTTCACTTAACTGATTGGTGTTATCATAAGCATCCCAACTCTAGAGTTTCGTAGACGGACCCTCCAGCAATCACTCCGTCCACTCCTCAGGGGATATATATATATATATATATATATATATATATATATATATATATATATATATATATAAACCTAGTGCAAAAATATATATATAAGTATATTCGAGTAATAAATTTTTTTTTTTTAAATATGATTCCATCTCGGCAATTCTGTCGAAGGAAAAATACACTGGTCATTTCATCCTCCTTATAACTTACAAGTTCCTCCCTTTTTTGCATTAATGTGACGAAATAATTCCTTTTGCTGGTCTTTGGAATGTTTTTCAGAGAAATCCTGATTTTTTTTTCCATATTTTTAAAATTTTTATTTTAAAAATAAAAATTCGGAATTATAAGATGGAGAGAGTATTTTTTCCTTCGACAGAATTGTCGCGATGGAATCATATTAAAAAAAATTATAATATTTAGAAGCTCTACGGATCGTATTGAGCACTGTTTTTTTTTTTTTTTAAATAAAAATAAATGCTAAAAGCTCGGAATTATATATCTCACTGTTCTTTCCTATTATTTTAAATATATAGATAAATTGTGCTTAGTTTATACTTTTAAATATTTTTATCATACACACACCCATACATACATATGTGTGTATGTGTGCGTCTACTTCTTAACACGTTCTTTTTTGTTTCTTTAATTTTAGTTTGAATGGTACGTTATTTAAGATACATTAAAAATAGCAGTTTCCGCTTCAGCTTAAATGGGAATAAAAATAATCCCAGTTGGTTTTTTTAAGATGGCAGCAGGTTCTTTCGACCTGACTGACCCCTACAAAAGCAGTTATAAGTGAAAGACAAATTCTTAGCCAGGATTTACTGGTGCCCCTTCCTGCATGCCACTCCAACCTTAAAATATCCTGTCCACCCAGCTCCACCTACAAAACGCATCCAGATCGTTCCGCTTCGGTTTCTGTTAGAACCAGCTTTATCTGTCGGCAAACATACAAGAGGGTGACAGTTGAAGCCTTACTTCTCTAGAACTAAAACGAAGAAAGTGTACGTAATGGTTCTACCATTTCGCATATCGTCATTACGCGTGTGATATTAAACATTGTTCAGCACATATCTGGTGTCCTAAACCCATCGACTTATACTTTTCCCGCATTCACTTTCCTCTTCAACATTCAAGATCTCTTTATTCTGCAGTTATTCAAAGGTCCTTATTATTCTTACTCTCTGTAATACAGTAATCAGGAGTACTCTCCCTTGTTTTATGATTACCTCCCTTTAGAGAACTTTTTCGTTTGTAAAGGACTATAAATAGTCACTACGCTGGTATCAATTATTCTAAACAGTATAAATCTTCTTTAAACCTACTCGTGTTCTCTTTTGTTATTACACTCTCCTCTATCGAGGTTGGCGATAGAAATAACAGCTCTATATGTTTACTGCCATAACAGTTCAGGTAGCTTTGGTAGAGTGTTTCTTGCACAGATCTTTTCATCTTCGTCAACCATCGAGGTATATCAGTGATAAGATGGGCCAGAGCAGATAGCTTCATACCTTTCTCAAAAGCATTAGTGTGAAATGAATGCACACTTTTACAACTGTTTGGTCGATTTTATCTTTTTACTATGCCGGTCATGAGCGAACTGCGGCACCCGATCCACATGCGGCTCGTTGGCTTTCTGAATGACACGCCTAATTTCATAAAGAAAATAATATTAATTAAAATGTTCTTTGTTTCCTTTCGTTTTCACTTGCTCACTCACACACTATCATTCATCACTACGTAACAGGGTAGGTAAGTTAGGGTTGATGTAGTAGTAATCCTGAAAATAATATAATTTTAATATTGTTAAAGTAATTACTCCGTTGCTATATTATTTGTAGTGTAGGAGGAATCCTTATCTCTTTTTCATATTAAAAACGAAATGAATTAAAACATACAATGATAATATAAACAACAAAAACTTGAGACACGTGTTGACATAAACAACATGAATTTTTATTTTCTTTTTGTGATTGAATTGGTATGGTGTGTGCAAAAATGTTCTCAGTGTGTCTTTTGTTTAAAAGTCATTGCTTACTTCGTTTGGTTCCGAAATTTTTCGTTTGTGAGGATAGCGTTTGACATGGTTTGGTTCCGAGAATTTCGTTTGTGAGGATGACGTTTGACATCATCTCTTCGCTCTTCACGGAGTGCTGGCTAAGACGTGAGTTTCTGTATTTCTACTACTACTTGTCTACTAGTTTACTGCTATAAAGAACCCTAGTCTACACTAATCTACTCTACTCTCTTGTAGTAGAAGGTTCTTTTCTATAATGATGAGGATAGGATGATGAAATAATCTTCTTTTCTATCACCACTGATGGCAAGGGTATTTTAATATAATGAAATATCATCATTCTGGACCATAACAACTACATGCATAAACAATGATTAAGTACAATATTTCATGAATTTTGTAACTTTCCGTTGAAGTTGACGTCAGCATTTTAAGCCATTGGCGGTTTTCACTAAGCAAACATCTTTTGCTTCAGAAACTGGAAACATCAATGATAATTTTTTTCTTTTGAGAATAAATATACTTCTTTTACGAATATTTTTGTATACTCAAATGAATATTTTAGAAATAAATCACACCAAGACTTCAAGTTTTTTTATTATTATTATTGTTATAGAAGGAATCTTTTCTCTAAAAAAACAAAATCGACATTTTCCCATTTCTACGGCAGATGCTTATGCGCATGCTCTTTTGTTGGGAAAATGGCTGCGGTAAAAGTTAACTTTTTTAATAGCGCGACAACCTTTATGATGGACTGTACCTCATGCGGCCCACTGTTCGAAAAAGGTTACCTATGCCTGCACTATACCATAAAAAACGTAAATACGTAAAAAATGTAACAAAACAAATAGGTAAATACTTAAAAAACGTAAATACGTAAAAAAATATGAAAATACGAAAATACGCTAAAAATAAATAAATACATTAAAAATACGAAAATACTTAACAAAAATACGCACAAATATAAAACGTAAAAAGGATTTTAAAAATATACGTTAAAATATACGCAAATAGTAAAAATTTACGTAAATACGTAAAAAAATTTTAAATCCGAAAATGCGTAAAAAAATTCTTAAATACGTACAAAGAACGTAAATACATTAAAAAATATGAAAATACGTAAAAATGTAAATAAATACGAAAATAAATACGTAAATACATAAATAATATGTACAAAAATGTAAATACCTAAAAAAAATACGAAAATACGTAAAAAATAAAAATATACGGAAATGCGTAAGAAAAAAAATAAATATGTAAATGTAAATACATTAAAAAAAACATGAAAATACGTAAAAATACGTAAAAACTGTAAATAGGTAAAAAAAAACACAAAAATACGTAAAAAATATGAAGTACTGTTATGAATAACCAAGAGTTGTCTCCTCTTGTTTTGTTACTCTCCTCTTTGAGAGAGAGAGAGCTATCTCTGTTTACTGGAACTAAAAAAGGACACTATACGCGAACCTTGTATTCTCAGTTCTATAAAGCTTTCTTAAAGCCTACACCAGCGTACTTTTGTCATTATAAGTACGTCCACCTAATAGAAAGCCAAAAAAAGAAGAGGGCTTTAGCAAATCCACTTTCGTAACTGGGACTTTTAACAATATTTTCTTCTTTAGAACAGAGTTCTATTCACAGGTTTCACTTGATTCGCATTTTTCCGCCTGCTTCTTCTGTGAGAAACGGACCAGCTAATCCACGCGTAACAGCCAAAAACACCATTTCCTTTCTGAACCTTATTTTTCCTTCTTCAGGATGAAATTTTTTTATGCTTCCTTGTTTTCTGAGTTTTTCGAAATTTTCATTACATTCCAGTCGAAAATTTCATCTTCTAGTCGAAAATTATATTACGTTCTGAAATTATCTGCTGACCCGTCTTCTTATATATCCTCGAAAGAGACTCAGACACATCTTAAGCTTTAAATTTACGTGGGTGGAAACGAGCCTTTTGTTTGGAAGAAAACTACAAAATATGTTAGCAGCTTTTCACTGATTTGGAAATTCTTGTAAAAATCAGATAATTGTCGGATTTTAATGAAACTTTCGGGACTTATTCAGAATAAATGAAAAATTGTCAAAATGTTTCTATTTTAGAAAATCTTTGTAATCCTATTTTTTACGTCTGTTACCCCCCCACACACACACACACACACACATACACACACTTATTTAATTTTATGAAATTTCGAGAAATTCATTTTTGTAGAGCTTGTTCATATTAGTTATAAGGACAAGTCCTCGGAGAATTTAAATCATGAAATCTTTTTAGTCCCCAGTTACAGAAAATCTGATCTGATCCGTAAAATAAAAATGCAATAAAACTAAGACCATATTTATGTTGGTTGGTTGATTTTGTTTAACGGCATATCAACATCTCTGGGTTATTTAATGCCGAAATCTAAAAATTTTGTACATAATTTGATACTTCCAGAGTAAAGGTATGTTTTTTAGACATATAGTTTGTAGATCATAAAATCTATAGTTGATAATTACACTATAAATGGTACTTTTTATATTTTTTTTTTAGTATTGTACTGATTGTCATTTTGCGGTAAAAAATGTATTGTTCCTACATTTATTATAAAAATGTATTGTTTGGCAGATTATTTGTTTGGAAGTTCACTACTTACCGATAGCTTGAACCCTAACCGGGTCAGCGTTGAAGCGTTGAGCAGTTAAGATGTGGTTTCAGGCTCCCCAAAACCTCTAACATCGCATTCACAGGCCTTGCTGCCGGATGTAGTATATCGTCATACCCAGGACGAATTTAATTTATGTTTAAAATATAGCATGGATACTATTTTCTTAAGAAAAAAAAATTTCGATGAATTGTTTTCATTTTTTAAATTTTAAAAATTTTAATTTTTTTTAATTTATAAAGTTTTAAATCTTAAAAGATTTAAAAGTTTATTAATTATTCATGTGATAAAGTAATCGGGATTAATCTCCCTTGTTTTATGATTACTTCCCTTTAGATAACTCTTTTGTCGAGGACTATAAATCGTCACTACGTTGGTATCAATTATTCTAAGCAGAATAAAGCTCCCTTAAGCCTCGTCTTGCTCGCTTTTGTTACTACAATTCTAATTAAAATTGAAAAAATGAAAACAATTCTTGTCAAACTTCATTACTCATAAAAAAAAATTGTTCAATACAATTAAGACATAAGCGGCGTAAAATAATCTGCCAAACGTTCTGCTTCACTTAAACGGCGTAAAATAAACGTATTTTATATCTTTAAATATTTTTCATTGTAAATATCAGTGTGGACAATGGCGACTTGGCCATTAGGTATTCAACAGTATCGAGCAGGATTCTGGAAAGTGTTTCTTAGATGAAGTGCCGGATCGGCGAGCAGAGACTCTGAAAGAGACGATTGTGCGGCATATTCAATCGCAGCTTTCAGAGTCTAGAAGCGATATTGTTTCAGATGGCTGGGATGCTTGTGCTGGAATCAACCACAGGTTATAGTCTCATGACGTTGTTATTCAGCAGCAGCATTTTGTGGACCCTGCAATACAAGAACAGACCCGTGTTTTCAGTATTTATTTGCGGCGTTTGCCCACTATTACCCGTTGTGATAATGTTCAAGTGTAATAAACATATATATTTTGGTCTTATTGACTTTACGCCACTCAACAGAACAGCAGGTTATTTTACGCCGCTTAAGGGAAGGATTACCAAGAACACTTCGAAAAAGGCGTGTACTTGTAATCTCTCATAACTTTTGCTAATCCTCGACGCCAAAATGTTGTAACCTGGGAAAGGTTACTGAATCGAATAATCACACGCAGGTTGGTAATGAACGATAATACTTAGGACAAGAACAACACGCAAGATTCGCCAGCGGCGCGTAGAAGTAGTCAACTGCTAGAAGTGAGTCAAGTGAATTCCACAATGAATCTCCAACTCCAGGATATCTACCAACCGCCCCACGCAATCAGATGTGGCACAAGGGCGAATTTAATGTAAGGTATCCGAGCCCGTAGTCTCGGCCAACAATTCCCCGTAGACCCCGACTAAAACGGTGTCCGATAGCTGTTTCCCGAGACGAGACTCTGCCCTCCGATATAGCCTCGTCTGGGGATCTTCTCTGCAGAGAGTTTGACCAGCACATCTGGAGACGAATCCTCCGACAAAAGACCAACATACAGTATTTACTACTGTATTTATGTGAATGTGGACATACCCATTATCGTCCGTAGGTATGCTACAACATTATCTTTATTGACAAATTGTGTTAGCGCCTTCTACGCACAAAACCAGACCGAAATTCAAAGTAGGTAGAGATGAAGATCTATACAAATAAATAAATAAAAAACGGTAGCATTTTTCTTCGGGAATTTTATGTACTTATTTAATAGTTTCATGAATATGGAACATAGCCGTATCATTATGGGTAAGGTTCAGAGGGAAAATAGTTACTTTTTTTCTTGGTAAGACAGGAGAAAAGATAACAGTTTTGCTGTTTCAAGAGCGCAAAGAATGAAATAGATGATTAGTGACAGGTGAAGATTCTTAACGTCTTATGAATGTCACCAACGAGGCTCTTCATCTCTTGTATCCAATGATCTCGTTAAAAAAAGGATATAAAACAAAGTAGTTTCCTCTATCGAGGGATGAGAGTGCGCTTGACGCGTTTCTATATGACAATTTATTTGATTGATTTGGTTTCTCCGCCTTATCAAGCCTCGCCAAAATTGTGACTTTTCTCCTGTGACTTTATTACAGGCCACAGCCTCGCGAAGGTAGCGTTACTTTTGTGGTTTCCGTAGCAAGTAGATTTTTACGGGGTGTAGTTTCGAATTCAGAATTGTCTTTCTCTTAGACAGGTTTTCAACTAAGGCTATAGATCCCAGTCTACTCAGCTATTTAACCCATAGTCTGAGAGAGAAGAAATGGAGTCATATTTTTATCAATATTATTTGTGCGAAAGGGAATTCAGAATTTGAATGCGGCATGCCAATCCCATTTTCTGCACCAAAAACTGTTACGCTACGCACACATTCTTACCATTTTTTACGGTTTATCAACTTTTTGCAGGTTATTTAAAGCCAGAAAATATATTTTAGATTGTAAGTATTTATTTTTTATGGGGTGAGATAATAATGGTTTAATGATACAAGTCTTAATAATTAACCCATATCTCGGGGAGAAGAGATGGTCTCATAACTTTCTTAAGGGTATTTGCACGTAAGTGAATATAAAGAACCTAACTGGAATTGGAACTCGGCTCTCCGATTAACAATTCCGAGTCGTTAGCAATTACACCACCCGCACATCCAACCTTACAGCACCTGGTATTCTCAAGCAGTCTCCCACCTAGATACTGACCAGGCTCGACGTACAGTGATCGGACGGGAAGCGGTGTTTCATCATGAAGTAACTGTAAGCATCGTAAAACATAACCTGTTTCTTTAGTAAAACATATAAGAAATGTATTTACTTGATGCTGGCAATTTCTTTGCTATTTCAATAATGTTTGTATTAGTTTTTGACTGGTGAACAATCCATTTCTTCCTGATATTCAACGTTCTGGGTATAACGATAAACTGCATCCGCATCCTGGGTAAGACGATAAGCTACATTCGAAATCAAGGACCCTCTTCGGGAGGCTTTGAGGAACCACCTCTTAATTACTGGTGTTCCCAGGTCCACCCGAACCCTGAGTTGTAGCACCAGTTAGAGTCCCAGCTATGGGCAAATAGTTAACCTCCAAACCCATAAGGTAAGACGATAAATTATATCCGGCGTCCTGGGTAAGACGGTAAACTACATCCGACAGCAAGGCCTCTGATCAGTAGGTTTTGGGAGCCTGAAACCACCTCTTAATTGCTGGTGTTCCCAGGTCTACCCTGACCCGGGATGGTAGCACCCGTCAGGGTTCCAGATATGGGCAAATAGTTACGTCCCAAACTGGGGTCAAAACACTATGATAGTGTAAAAATAAGTTTCAATACCAGCAATACATTTTTGAAGGAAAAAATATTACCAGAAATACATTTTTCTAAATAATTATTACCAGCAATACATGATTGCCAGCAATACATTTTTGAAGAAAAAATTATTACCAGCAATACATTTTTGAAAAAAAAAAATATTACCAGCAATACATTTTTGGAAAAAATATTACCAGCAATAAAAATCTTGTCGGCATTATATAACCCGTGCCATAAAACAAAACAAACCAAGCCAAACCTGATATGCAATGCATGTTTCTGGTAAATTTATTTTTCTATTCGTTTTTTTAACTAAAATTATCAGTGATACATTGCCATATCCCCTTAGAGGTGCATGCATTAATTCTTGATCACAGACAATTGTTTTCTTCTTCATTTTCAATTAACAACATACAGCGTCAAATGCAGTGAAGCAAATTTTAGCTATTACGTCATCCGCACATCCAACCTTACAGCACCTGGTATTCCCGTATTCCCAAGCAGTCACCCATCTCGGTACTGACTAGGCTCGACAATTTATTTAACTGCCCAAATTACCAATCTCGTATATTTGAAACATTAATTCAAAAGTACTTGTGCGCTAACGTCTACTCGTATTCATTCAGATCAGTGGTTCCCAACCATTTTTTGTGTTAGCGCCCACTTTCACATGGAAACATTTTCCATCGCCCACATGTTTAGTAAATATTCAAAAGCATAGTAAAATTGTTTGGTAAAAGTTTGTTACTAGTTCGTAAACTGACTTTATGGTGTAGTAAAAAATATCAGAGGGAGGTAACAAATAACACGGTGGCTGTTGCTGCTGGTAACGAATTAAAGAAGAAACGAAATCAAATTTAACCACTGAAAACGATATACTGGTATACTTCGGGTTAAGTCGTTCTCGATTATACGTCATTTGTAAAAAAAAAATATATGGAAAAATAAAAATCAAGTTTAAGTCATTTTATTCGACTTTACGTCTGTGCGCCACAAATATTGAAATCGTAATATCACTAGTAAAGCGTTCAAAGCATATAAAATCATGTTACTGTACAATAAATAAGAATAAGTCTATAAAATCATATTAAAATACGTACATTTACAGTAACGGTTAATATAACCATCATAAATCCTAGAGAACGAAATATGAAAACATCCGTGACTCTGTGCTGACGTTTTATTTAGCGGTCTTTAAGAGCTCAATATTGGTGTTTTCCACGGTAGTTCGAATAGCTACCGTTTGGCGTCGTTGTCAGCGCCACTTGTGATTCCCGCAAAATTAAAATCCTGTTTAGGTTAGGCATACACACGGTATACGTCTGCTTATCGCTTTATTTGCGGTTTATAGTGTGGTTATTTTGACCTCTGGAACCAATTAACGACACAGGGTGAGGTATACCTGTATATGATTTAGTTTTATGGTCAACGTTAGTTTTATGGTTAGGATTTTTGTTCATAATTATAAAATTAAAAAGAATATACACTACGAGCAATTAATAAAATTCAGCGAATATTTCTTGTTGTTCTTAGTCTTCCTTATCTAATTTATATCCGAATATTTTTTAGTTCGCCTGAAGAACTGTTTGAATGTTAATGATCTTTCTCAAAACTAAAGAAAATACTAAAATATTCGTTTGTGGGCATATATATATATATATATATATATATATATATATATATATATATATATATATATATATATATATATATATATATATATATATCGGGTCCCGCAAGCCTTCCTTGTGTAAACAACGTGAGTGTTTGTTGGGGCTCGCTGTCATTTGCCTCTAGCTCCTTTTGGTCATTTTCCCCCTCCTCCTCCACATTTTCTTTTATTGTACATTTTCTGTGTTTTTAATTTAAATTAAATCTCCCGTTGAAAGCCTGATGAGCGGGAGCGAAACCGGTTGCTTCGCCCGTTTTTAATATGTCTAGTAATATCAAGCTTCATACGTTTATTGTTGTGATATATATATATATATATATATATATATATATATATATATATATATATATATATATATGTATGTGTGTGTGTGTGTGTGTGTGTGTGTGTGTGTGTGTGTGTGAATGTGACTCAGTGATTCACATTTAGCCTCCTGATTTTTTGTTAGTTTTTTTTTTTTAATATCTCTTTAAATATTTTTTTCGGTTAGCATATGTTGAAATACCATTTTAATACTACAAATCGTATATAACCCACCAAAATTTCCAATTGCCCACCATTTTCTGTTCAGTTGATAATCGCTCACCCAACAGTTGAAATCACCCACCGGTGAGCGATATCACCCAGGCTGGGTAACACTGATTTAGATCAACTAATTTTTCTTTTCACCTTTTTCTCAGGACAACCAGTTCGTTTTACATTCTATGACTGTAAAGCAAGCATGTATCCGAAATAAATTTTAAAAATTCAGGCGAAATTTGAGATTGCATCCCTTATACTTGTGGGGTCTGTATGGCTGGAATAGCGCCTCGCCGATTAGGCTACGAAAGCTCAACATTAGATGTCGTTTAAATTTACTCAAACTCTTATCCGATTTTATTCTTGTATTTCTAGAATGAGGAGTAATCCTTATTTACATTATTTACAGTCGGTCTAATGTCCTCATTTTTTTTTCATCACAACGTTTCGGCAATTGGGCCCTCCGGACTTCTTCAGGTGTCTGCCTATGAAAGTAATCTTCATGGGATTTGAACCTGGGCCCTTTATTTAATCAACGAGAGTAGATTTTCATCGTTTCGCTTTCCATGTCTAGGGATACCTCGACTTGTCTTTTTTTAGTATTGTTCGCTCTAGTCGTTTCCACTGAGTTTGAACCGGTACTATCCAGCCCAGGGATTTATTTATGCCACCAAATTCGTAGATTAAATAAAGGGTTCAGTTCAAAATTCCTTGAAGGTTAACCGGATCGGCAGACACTAGAAGAAGGTCGGAAGCCACAACGGCCGAAAAATCATGATGATAACAATAAAGATGATGACATTAGTCCGACTGTAAATAATACGATTTCTACTATACATCATTCATGTCATGTTTGTTTACGCCTAATAGTAGCAGATGTAATAGTCTTAAACTGTCCAAATTTCTTGAAACATTATTATTGACTAGTGACAAAAATTACGGCAATTGTTAGAAAGTTTTAATAGCGAGATGCAATGAAACAAAAGTCTTGAAACAATGTATTAAGATTCAATAAAGCGGAGATAGAATTCGCAACTAAAATAGAGGCTAATGAACCGTTTAATTGATCCGTTCCCTTTATATTTTTTAAATGTTCAAAAGAAAATATAGTTGATTATATTTCTTAGAAAGGCGTCTCGACATCGGGTAATGATTAACGAGCTAGTCTCGTTGACTTATTACTATAGTCCGATCTCTTGAGACTGGTAATCCGTGGTCCATCAACTCCCATGGTCCGGTACTTTTTTGAATCACCTGCCATTATTTCGTTGAGCGGCTACAAAGTCAGCGCCACACGTTGTTTACAACTTTCCGCAGTAGCCAACAGCAGCAGATTGTATTTTTGTGATACGGTCCTGCTCATTTCCTATATATAGCTGAATATTTATCCATTAAACTTATATTATTAATTGGTTTAGGTTTCTTTTTTTAGCCCAAATATTTAACGATACGATAGAGGAATTTCTGCAGATATTATTCTCGCTATGAGATTATTCAATCATTAATTAGAGGCTAATTAACCGTTTAATTAACCCGTTCTCTTTATATTTTTAGACGTTCCCTGACATCCATGATTCATTAGTTACTCCTGGTATTATATAAATTGCTTTTTGTTCAATATCTTTTCATGTCAAAAAGTTTGTGTTTACTATAACAGTGAAATGGAAATATCATTCGGAAGAAAATGATTAGCAACAGGACAACAAAGACGGCGACGACAAAACCCGCGATAATATAGCCTGTTTCAAGACCAAATTGAAGCAAGACAATCACTTAATAGACAAATGTATCTGAGTGCTTCACATGAAAGGCTTGAACAAATCAGACTGCAATCTAAGAAACTTAGGAGTAAAGGAACAGATTAATTAAACGGTTCATTTTGTTCGTGGGCAAATTTTATCTCAATGCAGATAAATATTTTATTTGTATAGATTATTAAAACGATTAAGGGAAGCAATCAGTTGCCTCCACTCCCACTACAGATGCGACAGGAAATATATAAATAAATACACATTGATAATTATTATATGATTTGATTTTTAGTTTTATTTATTTATTACTTATTTTTGTTGTTTTTTATCACAATTCTCAGGTCGTTATTTTTGTTTATTTATTGACAATAATGACAATCGTTTATCTAAGACATTCGGACAATTTAAGGTATATTATTATTTGGTTTAGGTTTCTTTTTGTAGCCCAAATATTTAACGATGCGATAGAGGAATTTCTGCGGATATTTTATTGTCGTAGATCTCGCTATGAAGTTATTCAATCAACAACTTAACGATTAAAATTCGTCAGAAAATAAAAACAAAAAAAAACGTGAAATTTTCACGGGTATTTCTAGTAAATTATAGTTTTTGAAAGGGAAAATTTCACTGAATTATGTTTGAAAATTTCTAAATTTTCACCCGAAATTAAGAAAATACGAACTTTAATCAAAATGGTTGCAATATAGGGAAGAGATAAGGTGTCAAAAGTGACACCAAGAGGATATGGGTTAATATGTATCCTATTCGTTGTAAGAGGAGCATAAAATCATACTAGATAGTTTGGAATTTATATAGTCTTAACTATATAAATAGCTGTACGTCTATATCTCTCTATTTACCTATCCTTGTAGATAAGAACTGTCTACCCTGAAAATCGGAATTCGATATCCTAGTATACTATCTGATGAAACGAAAGTAAGATGATTGGGTTGCGTCAGTCTTCTACAGTGTATGAGAGCTGCATGCCTTTGAAAATCGATATTTTGATATTTTTCTTCTTTTCGGAAAGAGGAAGATTATGTTGTGACAATATTCCTTAGTGAATATCAGCCGCTTCGATATCCTGACTTTTATCAAGGTAAACGAAATTGGGAAGATTGCGTCACGCCAAACTTACTTAGTAAATAAGGCCTGTCTTGTTATTCGATATCTTGACAATTTATGAGGATCTAACACTTTCGTCCCAGCCCCTCAACCTCCGGCGTCTTAATCTCTGGGTTGAGGTGTCTACTCGATCCTAACCGAACTTAAGGGAGTAGCCATAGGTCCCCTGAGCATCCGTAGTTTATTCGACCGATCCGCTGGTTTAATCCTGCTTCCTGTCCACATTGTGATTTGTTTGATCCAGAAAGCAGAAGTGATGTCCGTCCATTCACGGTCGACTGAAGATGTAGATACGGCTGGGGAGTCTGCGCTAAGAAATTTAGAATGCAGCAAAAAAAAATTAATATCTGCAGAAAGCCGGACAAACAACTATTCAATGGTTTAATTGTTAATGTCTTTTATATAGAAGAAAAGAATAGTAGAGAAAAGAAACAGGTTACAGAAAAGAAAGTATTTAACGTAAAAACTTGTTATGGGGTCTCCTCTTTTCACACAAATGGACTCACCCAAGGTATACATATACTACTACCAGTGAATACCCCAACAGTGAAGGAGTCGAGACAGAACGACAGAAAAGTAGTAGAGTTCAGTAGTAGTAGAGTAAGTCACACACAGAGACGGCGGCAAGCGTCACATTTAGCGAGCACGTAGACTCAGTAAGGAGTCATACCGCGATACTTCAATACCAAGACTGTATATATATTAGTGCTACTAACCCGCATTCCTGGATCTACTAACCCGTATTACCAGTTTGTATTATTACGTTAATACATTTATTTTCCTTATCCATTCCTGGCGTTTGTTATTCATTGATATCGGATTCATCCCGGAATCCACAACAAATTGGCGACGAGGAATTCGAACTCACACGGGAAGGAAAACGAAACAAAATTCTCCCTCGTTGTCCACAACAAATTGACGACGAGGTATTCGAACTCACACAGAGAGAAAAAAAGTCTCTTTTGCCGTTTTTTGCCAGTGTCCACAACAACTTGGCGACAAAAGATTTACGAGGACTAAAATACGGAAAAGCGAGTTTTTCGTAAGACTTTTATCATGGAGGATTTTAAAAATATTTTAGTAGAACTTGTAAAATACCAAAATGAACAACAATTACAACTCCAGGAAAGAATGGAAGAAAAATGGCAAAAACAATTACTACAAACGCAGGAACTAATATTAAAGGTAGCGGGTAACAAACAACAATATATCGAAAAGGAGGCGACTTTTTCCCAAGACGCAGTGTGGAATACGATAGAAACTTTCAAATACTCTCTAGAAGAGGAAAACAATTTCGGGGATTATTTTAGACGCCACGAAGACATCTTTAACATCGATTGTCAAAACTGGAAGCTACGTCTGTTGCTCAGAAAACTAGGAACTGAAGAATACACAAAATTTGTGGATTACATTTTGCCAAAAAAGACGAACGAATTAACGTTTGACGAAGCAGTTACATGTCTTACAGAGCTTTTCAGTCCAAAAACGTCACTCTTTCACAAGAGGTGAAAATGACTTAACCTGGTAAAGGGCGAAAATGAGGACTATTCCACGTTTGCCGCAATCGTGAATAAACATTGCGACGACTTCAAGTTGGCAGAATTAACACCAGACAATTTCAAGTGTCTCATTTTTGTTCAAGGGTTAATCTCAGCAAAAGATAGTGAAATGCGCAAACGAATACTTTCAAAACTACAAAATGAACCTGGACTAACACTACAACAATTATCAAAAGATTGCCAAAAATGCCTGAGTATAAAGAAAGACTCGAAGAACATTGAGGAGTCAGGAGTATCACATATACGTAAGTTAAACAAAAGTTTACGTTCTTCACCCTCTCCGAAAAGAAAACAAAAATTCTATAATAAGGGAAAAAGTACAACATATAGGGCAATTTATGACAAAAGTCGAAACAAATATAAGCCCCCCCCCCATCTGCATGTTATCGATGTGGAGGACTACACTGGAATAAGGATTGCCGTTTTAAATATAAAAACTGTCTTGTGTGTGGAAAAATGGGGCACAAGGCATCCCAATGTAGGAACAGAAAAGCTACTAGTAGGATAAGAGCTACTAGGATGCATAACGAAGACAATACCAACATAAGGAAATATGTGGAACTTGAAATCTTAAGTAATAAGATAAAATTGCAACTAGACTCAGGTTCCGATCTAACGATAATTAACCTACAGGCATGGAAAAAGCTTAACAGACCAACCAGGTTACATACACAAAAAATTCGGTGACAGGAAAGCGTATAAAATTCGAAGGATAAATAATCGTAAATGTTAAATTTCACGGGAAAACAAAAAAACTCAAGATATACGTAATGAAAGACACAGAAAATCTAGTGGGTACAGACTGTATGCAAAAATTCGACGTTTGAGATTCACCTTATCAGCTCGTTTTGTAAGGGTGCAGCTAGAATTGAATTGAAAGAAAATGTCCAACCAGTATGTAAAAAGAAGCGAAACGCGCCATTTGCTACGACAGATGAAAGCAGTAAAGAGTTATACAAGGCAGTAAAGAATAGTAGAGAAAAGAAATGGGTTACAGAAAAGAAAAGTATTTAACGTAAAAACTTGTTAAGGGGTCTCCCCTTTTCACACAAATGGACTCACCCAAGGTATACATATACTACTACCAGTGAATGCCCCAACAGTGAAGGAGTCGAGACAGAACGACAGAAAAGTAGTAGAGTTCAGTAGTAGTAGAGTAAGTCACACACAGAGACGGCGGCAAGCGTCACAGTTAGCGAGCACGTAAACTCAGTAAGGAGTCATACCGCGATACTTCAATACCAAGACTGTATATATATATATATTAGTGCTACTAAGCAGCATTCCTGGATCTACTAACCCGTATTACCAGTTTGTATTATTACGTTAATACATTTATTTTCCTTATCCATTCCTGGCGTTTGTTATTCATTGATATCGGATTCATCTCGGAATCCACAACAAAACTCATACACTGGATTCTAGACAGAGTTAGAGTGCATGTGATTAAGTTGTTGTTAAATCGTCTCAGAACGATATATGACTCTTGCGATGCAGGGATAAAGATTTCTGTGCGGGGCATAAAGTTATAGTGGCGTTCCACCTCCCAACGCTTGGCCGAGTCAGTTCTCTCTTCTCCCTTCAATAATTTTCTCCAGTCTCTTGTATATAAACGATGATCAACAAAACAAAAGAAAATACTTCGTGTAATTTCGTTAAAGGAGAGAGGTGGCTTCATTTTAACCTTTTTTTGATTACTGTAGCTTGTTCGACGTTTCCGTTCTCAGTGGTAGTAATAATAGTAGCAGTAGTAGTCTTAGATGTTGGAGGAGTAATTCGCTTCTTCGTTCTTATATCAACAGCACATGTTAGCGGGCGTTTTGTTCCAATCTCTGGCGTCACTTTCGTACTTCTTCGAGCCTTCAATTCAACTCTGCTCACTTTTAATCTCCGACATTTCTCCACCCAGCTCGACTGCACTCGAAGACAGACGAGCCAAAAACTACAACTCTTTCAGCATAACTACGCGTTTATATAGATACCTGGCTGGTCATAATCGACCCTTGGCCTTTCTACTTCGCAAGCGATTATCACGGGGTTCTGCTGCTTCAACCAAAATCATGTGAATTCCAAAGTTCCTTCTAGCTTACTCAGCTCTATTTCAATTTTTAATCGATAAAAATTATTTCGACCATTTTCATTGTCTTCTGATACCCAGATTCAATGGGTACAACTTCTGACCTAGATCAGATTTCCGCATCAGTAAACAAAATGCTCTGATTCTATTCAAATCTACTCCAATTTCAATAAAAGAAAAATATACGTGTATGTGTGTATGTGTATTCCCCATACTCTCTCTCACTCTCACTCTCTCTCTCTCTGTCACAGGAAATGGAAGTGAGAAGATTGTATTGCGCCAATTTTCCTTAGTGAATAAGCACTGCCTGCCTTTAAAAATTGACATTCGATACCTTGTCTAGTTTAGGGGAATGAAAGCTGGAAGATTGTGAAGCGCCAATCTCTTGTAATAGATATGTTCAACCTGCTTTGAAAATCAGCTTTCAAAATCCTAACTTTTTGATTGCTATGGGAAGAAAAGCGATCTTCTACTAATAATTCAATTGGAAAGAGCCTGGTCGCTCTGAAAAAATATATATTTTAATTAAATATTATCTCAGGAGATTTGAATTGAAGACATTGAGGCGTGTTAGTCCTTCAAATAGTAATCGTCTGCTAATCTGTCTAGAAAATCAGTATTCGAGATTCGGATATTTTCAATTTGGCTTAAACCTTGAACTACTACGAAATATGTAACTTCGTTATTCATGAGGTTGACTACAATCTGTTTTTTTTTTCTTTTTGTCCAGTTCGTTCATTTTTTTTTTTTTTAGTTTTTTAGTTTTTTTTTGTTCATGCAGCTGTCACCATCGAACAGCTGAAGATTCTAAGAAAAGGCATAGCTGGAAGCGCAGTTCAACTTGAACGACTGGGATTTTGAGTCAAGCTACAAAACATCTTTCCAACACAGCAGACACGAAGCAACAACTGACGGAGTCATTGAACAGTCAAGCAGAAGAGTTGATCGACTGCTGCTGTTGCTGCTGCTGCTGCTACTGCTGTAGGAGGTTTTATTCCAAGATTATTGGTTCGGAATCATCCGATTGACAGGGACAATAAGTCAAGAAAAAAGCGAAAAAGAAAGAAAAGTGGAAGGAAGAAGAATGTGGTATGGAGAGGAATATGAGTATACGAGAAAAAAGCAGAGAAAGGTGGATCTAAGTAGAATTAAGGAAAGAAGAGGGAAGCTAAGAAAGAAAGAAAGAAAGAAAGAAAGAAATTTGGTGAAAAACGTTTTCCTAAAAAAAGGAAAGAAGAAGAAAAAGAAAATGTAAGAAACCTCGAGGAAGAGATTTAGAGGGTTGGCTTTAGAAAAAGAAATTAAAAAATTAAAAAATTGGAGGAAGTAGTTTACAAGGTTGTATTTAAAGAAAGAAAGAAAGAATTTGAAGGAATCTGTATACAGGATTGGATTTAAAGAAAGAAAGAAAGAAAGCTAGCGCAAACAGTTTGCCGGGTTTGATTTATAAAAAGAAAGATGGATGGATTGAGATATATGATATATATAAGTACAAAATGGAAGAGAAAAATGAATATCCGTAGCAAGAAAGAAAGTTGAGGCGATGTAGGCAGGAGAAAGAAACAGATGATAACACTTATTAAATATTTCTCATATATATATAAGCATTTCTCATATATATATAAGCATTCATTCTTCAGTAAAGTCATGAAATCATAACATTTCAAAAAAGAAGGATTTTGTCTTGAAATGGAACGAAAATGACTAAACGAAACAAGAAAAGAGACGGTAACTTTAGATGCTTCAAGTCGTTCTGTCTACAATCATTAAGTTCCACATGTGCTCAGTATTTTGTAAAAACTCTATGACGATCACTGTGACAGGTGCTTGACACGGTCGGTTGATTGTAGGGTCCCTGTGTACAGATTTCCATTTGCCCTCGAGACTTTAACCCCGAACGTTACAACATCAGGCAGACATAGAATCACAAAAGCACAAGGCGGAACTTAAAGTTTAGACAGAATGGAACATCTGGGAGATGGTGGATAGCACTTGTGAATTTAGATTTATCATTAAAACAACAGGCATCCCAACAACAGGACTAGGGAGGTCAAAACTGGCAAAATATATAACCGCCAAAGTTGCCATTGTCTGTACAGTAATTATAGAAGTGTGGAAGAGAACCAGATCAACAAAAAAAAACCTTGACCAAGATGCGCCCGTTGGAGGTAAGAGTTGTGTTCTCTTGAATAAATGGCTGTTTGGAGAAGGCATTCTATCAACGTAGATGATATCAATATTAAATTTTGCGTTCGGAGTATGACGATAAACTACACCCGGCAGAAAAAACCTCTGATCAGGAGGTTTTGAGGAGCGTGGAATCACCTCTTAATTGCTGTCGTTCCCAGGTCCACCCTGGGCCGGAGTGGTAGTACCTGTTAGGGTCCCAGCTATATGAAAATAGTTAACTCTCAAACACTATGAAAGTGTAAAAATAGGTTTTTATAGTTAAATCTTAAGAAAACTAATATTACCAGGAATACATTTTTTTAAAAGAATACAAAAAAATATTATTACCAGCAATACGTTTTTGGAAAAAAAATATTACCAACAATATATTTGACTCTCAGCAAAATAATCCTCTTTACAAAAAAATACGTCAATGAAACCTGATCTACAAACTGATTTCTTACAAAGAATACATATTCTATTCATACAAATCTATCCTAAAAATCTTGTTGGTATTAAATAACCCATTATGGTTTAATATGCCGTGAGCACCTCGGCGTGGTGTAATGGTTAGCAAGACAAGCTTGCTAGAACAATTACGAGTGAGTTCGATTCTCATTGGATGTCCCATGCTTTCTGTCTTGTGCCACACCTAAGCTTCGCCTAGAAAAACATTTGGGCAGTGTAATGGTTAGCAAGCTTGTCGAAGAATACATATTCTATTCATACGAACCTATCCTAAAAATCTTGTTGGTATTAAATAACCCATTATGGTTAGTGGGAACCTCGGCGTGGTGTAATGGTTAGAAAGACAAGCTTGCTAGCCCAATTACGACTGAGTAATGAGTTCGATCCTCAGTGGGTGCCCCCTACTTTCGGCCTTGTGCCACATCTAAGCTCTGCCTGGAAATTCACTTTGGGCATCTTGGCGTGATGTAATAGTTATCAAGCTTGTCTCGCTAAAACAATTACAACTGGAGAGTGAGTTCGATCCTCACTGGGTGTCCCATACTTTCGGCCTTTGACCACATCTAAGCTACGCTTAGAAAATCAGTATGGTTGATATGTAAAACAAAATAAACCAAACTAAAATGCTAAATTTGCATGGCAGTTGTGGTGATAATTTGTTTGTTCGTCAACGAATCATAGCCGATCTCTGTCATTACAAGTATATATGATAGACGTTTCTTATTGTCGTTAAGACAGTGCTAACGAGTGTATATTTTCGTAGTTGTTATTGCGCGAGTGATTGTATGTGTGAATGATTTGAATTATATTGAAGCCAACAGTATTTTTCGTCCAGTTAACTGTTATCTCTTCCACTTTAGTGATTGGCTAGGGTCATTCAATACATAAGGTGAATTTTTCGGTATAAGTACTTCTAATACAGATAGAATCTTACTCTTTTTTATTTTATTTCTTTTTTGTTTTACTTCTTTTTCACATGGATTTAATTTCTTTTGCAGATTAAAAAAAACTTTGAGAGTTTTGACGATTAACAAAGATGACCGACCAAGAAGTATGCTCCAGGATTGAACAGCGGTCAGTTATCAAGTTTTTGGTTGCTGAAGGGTGCAAACCAGTTGAAATTCATAGGAGAATGTCAACTGTGTATGGTGCCACATGTTTCAGCCAAAAAATGTCTACAAGTGGGCTAAATTGTTTAAAGAAGGACGGAGCAGTGTTGAGGATTAAGACAGGCCTGGGAGGCCTACAGAAGTGAGGTCTCCTGAGGTGATCGAATCAGTCAATGACCACATTCAGTCTGACAGAATGGTGACAGTGGATGACACTGCAAGGACCTTGAAAGATATAAAGAACAAACGCAGGGGTCATCAGTCAGAAGAAGTCATCTTGCATCATGACAACGCAAGGCCTCACACAGCAGCCCAAACGGAGCAGACCATCAACGAGCTGGGCTGGGAACTGCTCCCTCATCCCCCTTACAGCCCAGACCTTGCCCCTTCAAACTTTCACCTGTTTGGTCCCTTGAAAGCGTTCACGAGAGGCACGAAATTTAAAATTGACGATAAAGTCAAAAGTGTTGTGAGCGACTGGCTGAGACATCAATCCTAAGATTTTTACGCTGAGGGGAATACGGAAGCTTGTGCACAGATGGGAAAAGTGTGTGACAGTGCTGGGAGACTACATTGAAAAATGTTTTTTTTTAAGTAAGCTTCTATCTGTATTAGAAGTCCTTATACCGAAAAATTCACCTTATTTATTGAATGATCCTTGTAAAATATGTAAGGTTTCTTACGGGAACATTTTATAGTAGATGAAATAAAGGTGGTGAAGAAGCGTACATGCACAAATAACAGACCAATTGATTTACAATGCAATGATAACATTTATTAAAACAAAATTAACAAAAGTAAAATTTAGTACAAGAGTTTCTTTTGTTCGACTTAAATTGTATACACAACGAAATGTTCATTAATATGTTATAGTGGGAACTTTGTTGATGTGTTTATGGTGAAGCATTCGCATCCCTTGTAGCTTCTGTGTGGAAAGTTCATGCAGTAGTTCGAAAGAGAGAAAAACTGGAAAGAGAGAGTTACTTTAGGGTTCACGTGTTTTTTGTATTCGATAGCTGCTGCTGATAAATTTTATTTTAAAGCTGCTACTGCTACTATCTTTAAGGTCACTGCACCACGATTAAAATGTTGGGGATTTTCCCTTACTAACACTCATTTTGTTTAGTCGTGTAAAATTCTTTTTCTTTCATTGTAAATAAATAAAAAGGACTCCACTGTAGTCGGGACCATCGAGTCAATGCGAACGATCCTTTCCTTAGCTGCATAGATTGTGCTTCGCCAAGGCTACATTTTGGATTCAGAGTTTTCCTTCTCCTAGACCGGTTGCCATCCAATTTACTACTTACCCATAGGTCGGCAGAGAAGAGCTGAATTGATACATTTCCCAAGGGTATTATCACATAAGTGAATGAAGCTAGAGATGGATTTTGTTTAGCGGCATATCAATCTCTATAGGTTATTTAGTGCTGAAATCTATATATTTTGTACGTAATTTTATACTTTTAGGGTAAAGGTATGTTTAAATATACAGTTTGTAGATGATAAAATGTATTGATGGTATTTTTAATGTGTTGCTGGTACTTTTTTTATGAAAATGTATTTTTATACTTTTTTAGCATTACACTGATTGTCATTTTGCTATAAAAATGTATTCTTGGTCATTTTCCTATAAAAATAACCTGCTGATTTTTTTTTTGTTTTTTTTTTGTAGGGGGTAACTATTTGCCCACAGCTGGGATCCTAACTGGAGCTGAATGTAATGAACTCAACTGGAATTCGAACTCGGTTCTTACAGACTTCAATCCGAGCCGCAATTCATTACTCTATCATGCCTCATTTGTAAATAAACATTGGGGAATTTTTTTAAATTTTATTATTTTTACCCCTGTCCTAACAAAAGAAAAACTGTACATATGGGATAGGTAAGATTTCATAGAGCAAATGTGGTAATTATTATGGTGTCTTTGTCGGAGTTAACTCCTCCTTAATTTCTTAATTGTTCACTAGGGCACGCTCTCCCTAAACTATAAATACTGGGCGATTTCTTGCCTCGTTCTCCTTTTACTTTGCATTTCAGCGGACACATTTAAACATGTGATCTCTCGCAGAGATCTGCGTTTTGCCCACTTCATTCAAATATTCAAATATTTATTCCCACATTCATCGAAATACAAACTCTTTATGTTCACTCACAAACACAAATGTTGATGTCTTTGTCCATTGTAAATTTTGTTGTTTAATACATATACTTGTTGCATATATATATATATATATATATATATATATATATATATATATATATATATATATATCGGTCTTGTTTGTTTTCTTTACATCTTCGGTTGGACTCAACTTGAGTCCGCCATATTCTTGTAATGGACCTTTTAATATTCTACCAGGAGTTACACGCGTGTTCCTAATTTAACAACACGTAAACCCCGGGTTCGCTACATAGACGTTTATTAATTTTAAACCCCTACTTTTGTCCGCTCATTGTCTTGGCTGTTCACCCCTTTCTTCAAAAGGCTTGCGAGGGCGACATCCTTATCGGCTCCGCAACATCTTTGTAAGACTGATTTTGTGTGAATAATTTGTTTTGGTGAAAGAATCAACATTCGAATGTATGTGTCAATGATTGTGATTAGCTAAGTTAACGATAGCATAAGTGAAGACCAGTACTCGCCCTTCCTCCATTTTGTCCTTGTGGCTTATTTGTTCTCATTTATGAAATAAATATTGGCCGGTGTTAAAGGGGGTAACTTCAGCGCAGTGTCATGGTTAGATAGCGAGTAGTCGGTTCGATCTTCACTGGGTGCACCAAACATGCGACCTTGTGCCATATCTAAACTAGACTTAGTAAAATATAATCATGTATCAGTACCTCCCCTTATTTTCCCAGCGTGACAATGGTCTCGAAGACTGGTCAATGTTCGGCTTTGACCGATGGGCATCCCATATTAAAAAGACTATATGTCACATCCCAGCACTGTTTGGGACGGGTGGCGTGTAAGTAATTCGACCGGGTCGCAAGTATGGAGCACGAAGCGAGGATCTGTCGGAATTGATATAACGAAACAAGCTTGATAACAATAGCACCACGTCGAATTACTTACACGCTACCCGTCCCAAACAGTGCTGGGATGTGACACATAGTCTTTTTAAAACTGTTAGATGTAGACGTCTCTTCTACTCCAATAGCTTTATGTCTCGCACACCTCGCCTGTGGAACTCCCTTCCTTATTCCTGTTTCCCTGACAAATACAATCTCCAACTATTTAAGTGTAACGTCAATCGACATCTCCAGCTGCCTTGATCTATCCTCTTCCCTTCTCCACATCCTTTCACCTTTCATTCCCATCTGCTCTCGCTCCAAATCTTCTGTAAACCCCTAGCCTTGATCGATCCACTATCTTTCTCCACATCCTCTCCTTTACCACTCCTATCTGCTCTTCCTCCAAACCTTCTGTAACCCCTTGCGTACTCGTGGCTTCCAGCCTTGCTTGGGGTGATATGCTTAAAAAAAAAATTTCTTTATTTATTGTCCTCTTTTTCTCTAGTTTAATTCCGCCTCCCCATTAGACAGCAGAGATTTCAATTCTCACGTAGTTGTCTGGATGCCTTTCGTTTCGTGGTAGTGTTTTTCCTAATTTTTATTGTGTCGAAATGTGTAAATGATTGATATTGATCATATCTTTTTCTACAATTACATTGTTGGGGTTCACCTTACTAACAATTTTGTTCAGTTTTTGTAAATGGAATTTTGTTTTTATTAAGTAAACATTAGGGACATTTTCAAAAATTTCGGGTTTCGATCTCGGCTTGAAGCAATCGGAAGTCTAGCCACACAGATGAGCTGCGAAACTGTCTGTCTGTGAATGACAATATATACGCACCCGAAAAACTTAAATTCGGTTGTACATTCTTGGGAGATAAGTGCGAATTTATAAACAATGACTATTACTGCTAATATTACAAGGCTCTTCCCCTTTCCCTGAATTGAGCTCTCTCAGTCATTGGCGAGTTTATTCGCAGAATAAGTACGTAAAAATTCGCCTTTCTTTTCCCTAATCCGATGGCTTAAGGGGAAAATCTCCGACTGTTGCCGAATCACTACAAAAATAGCCATTTTCTTTCAACACTTTTGGTGTCTTATCAAGTGATGATGTTGAATGTAGAATATTACCTTTATTCTAAATTCAACACCATCACCTGATAAGACACCAGAAGTATATAAATATGTTACAAAATCACTACAAAAATAGCCATTTTGTTTCAACACCACCGGTGTCTTATCAAGTGATGATGTTGAATGTATATATATAGGAATTGGAAGGTAAAAAATTCTACATACACACACGTACGTATAAACATATTTCTTTCTTCGGTGTTATAAATATATGTTGTGAAACAGAGCTACAAGTATATATTAGTGAATATACATAATATCCCACGTCGATACCAAATATAATATAATCTGACCGTTATATAGTTCGGGGTCTCGTGGTGATGATTTGAAATTGTCTGTTAAAACTTGTTTATTTAATTGTTGTTGCGTAAAATATTAGAAATATCTATTAAACATTTATCTCATTCAAATTCTTCCCTATACGTTTCCCTAGCCAAACCGAGCAACAGGTTTCTCTACTGGATCTATTTCTTATCTCCTAGCTCTCGCCGAGCTTCACAATACTGCCTTCTTGGTAACTCAGACAAATCTGTAGTAGCTATTGATATCTCCTTCCAAGCATCCATTAAACAGGAACCCAGAATCCATTTCCGTTACCAGCATGCTGATTGGGACTCATTCCGGGATTTTCTATGTGACACCCTTTGGACTGATAACCCAACTGAAATTTGCGCCACTGAGGTTTCTTCTTGGGTTCAAGCCGGCGTCGACGCTTTCATTCCTTCTCGGAAATACGAGGTGAAATTGCAATCCCTTCCATGGTCCACACTAGCATGTACGACCGCCATAGCAGACAGGAACCATTCGTCATAACTGGAGCCTATTTACTACAGCTCGTAACAAATCTAAGCGAGTCCTCAAAGGAGCTAAGACCCTGTTTGCTCTAAAAACCTAGGCTCTTCTGATTACTGGCATCTCTGTAATACGGTATTAAATAAGTACCAGGTCTCTATTCCCTGCTCTTCAATCGATTTGAGGTGTTATAATCTTCTGCTGATAAAGCTGATTGCTTTGCCCATAATTTCTCCTCAAACTCTGCTCTTGACTCATCTGGTGTATCCCTGCCTAACTTCCCATTTAGAACTGATTCTCAGCTGAGTGATATGCATATAACCCCCTTCCATGGTTTCTGCTATCATCTCTAACCTAGATCTCCACAAAGCATGTGGACCCGATGGTATCCTTGTAATAGACATTAAGAAATGTGCTCCCGAACTAGCTCCTGTTCTCTCTAGACGTTATAATAAATGGCTCGCTGACTCTTGCTTTCCTGCCTGCTGGAAGTCATCGTCTGTATTTCCAGTTCTTAAGAATTCTGTTGAACCGTCCAACCCATCAAACTATCGGCCTATTCGCCTTCTACCTCCTCGGAGCTCCAATCAATGCTGAATTAGTTCATCACCTCTCATCGCAGCGCCTTTCTCCGACAAGCAATACGTATATATATATATATATATCAACCCTCATCGATAGCACGACTTGGAGTTTCATGCACAACGCAATCTTCAGGTGCTGAGTATAGACTGTCCATTACGTAATTTAAATTTTTTTTAAATATATCTTGTCATCGCAATGTTGGCGCAGATATATATTAGGATACAGTTTTATATTATACTGGGAATACTGTTTTATTAACACTAGCACTAGATGCACGATATATATATATATATAAATATAAAAGTGAACATAGAAATCAACACTTAGAGGCGACAGTCTGTTTCATGCAAGATGCAATGATCGGGCCACGATGATTGCATCTAGCATGAAACAGACTGTCGCCTCTAAGTGTTGACTTCTATGTTCACTTTTATATTTACACATGCTCTATCTCTGATATTGAGCACTTTATCCCATAAATATACCAATCTTTAAGACTATATATATATATATATATATATATATATATATATATATATATATATAGTATATTTAGGAATCAATCCTTGATTTAATGCAACATTATATATATATATATATATATATATATATATATATATATAGTTGTATATTTAGGCACCAATCCTTCGTTTATGCATGTTTCATTAAAAACGACAGACAACGTTACACCTATCTGATCATAGCTCCATTAGAACCCATTTAAACACGCTCTATCTCTGATATTGAGCACTTTATCCCATAAATATAGCAATCTTTAAGACTATATATATATATATATATATATATATATATATATATATATATATATATATATATATATATATATATTGTATATTTAGGAATCAATCCTTGATTTAATGCAACATTATATATATATATACATATATATATATATATATATATATATATATATATATATAGTTGTATATTTAGGCACCAATCCTTCGTTTATGCATGTTTCATTAAAAACGACAGACAACGTTACACCTATCTGATCATAGCTCCATTAGAACCCATTTAAACACACACATTCACTTACCTAACTCCATTAGAAATATACTAGTAGAAAACACAAATATAATAACTTCATCCACCTTTAAAAAAAAGATTAAAATTAATGGAAGCTTTAATAATACAAAAGAAAAGCCAACTATTAACAGTATTAACTACGAACAAGGCCACAATGTGCTAACCCTATTCGGAAATTAAAAACATCTCTATAACACACTAAAACATACACATAATGCACACACTCAGTTAAGCTGAAAAATTGAATCATCCTTGATAATGGCTAAAGGTATAGCCAAAGGCGCTCGGAACTATAAAACATTTGGACAGTTTTTACACACTCTTTGTCCAGAAAAGAAAGCTCTTGTTCGAACACAAGAAAAATTAAATAAAAAGCTTAACCGTAGTACCTTGTCTGTCGTTTTTAATGAAACATGCATATATATATATATATATATACTAATGTTAAATATACATTTTTGTTCTTCCATCGTTTGGTACAAACGGTAAGAAACAAAATGGATATTTATTAGTAGTATAAATTTAAATTCTGTTCGTTTTGCTGCAACTCGGCTGCTTTCGGCCATATCAAGTTGAAATACCGGGTTCCCGAATGATAACCAAATGAAATCAACCTCGAGTCTGGTCAGTACCTAGATGGATGACCACTTGAAAATATCAAGTGCTATAAGCTTAGATTTAGTGCGGGTGAGGTAATAGATAACTACTTGAATTGGAAATCAGAGAGTCGAGTTGCAATTCCAATCGAGTTCGTTATAGTCACTTACGTGCAAATACCCTTGCGAAATTCACCTCTTCTCACACCAGCTACGTGTTAATTAGTTGGACTTATATCAGTAAATCATTATTATTTTTTAAAAATCCTTACAATTTAAAAGTATTTTCTGGTTTTAAATAGCCTGCAAAATGTTGATAAGCCGTAAAATTAATTCAAGTTCTGTTTGTTTTTGTTTTTTCCTACGAGAATGTTGTATGTAAGATTGAACAACTGTTGGTCGACAGCCCTTTATTTATATTTATGACTGGAATTGTAGCCATGCTACCAAGAGATCTGAGGAATCGATAGCTGTCATCATAGTAAAAGATCTCTCACTCAGTTTTCTTTTAATTAGCGTTAACAAAACAAGGGCTGGTTACAATGATAAACAGCTTTTCTTGGCTTTGTTTGAACCAGATTTTTATCTTTCGATGGGTGTATATGACGAATAGGAAAACGAGTTATGGTCTTCTGAAAGAAAATTCGCGATAGCAATAAGATTCGTAGATATTAATTCTTAAAACATATAAGTATTACCATCCGAAAGAATATCTATCCGTCCCACATAACGCCTGGAAAAGGGAATAGTAGACACCAACTATGCAATTACAGTAAAAATATTATAATATTTTTGTGATGTCAACGAACACTCGTTGACACTTTTCTAATGCCAACGAATACTTTCATCACATTCACTGGAGGAGAGACTTTGCTCGCTGTAGTAGAGACTTTGTAATCGCAGATACAACTATAGTACGCCGTCGAACAATACTGGTGTCAGACGCCTTCGAATGACACTCAGGCTAATAGTACTTGATAATACTCGCTCGAATAGTAACCACCGTATAGTGACTTGAACAGAGTAATAGTATAGTGAATAGAGTAGAGAATAGCGGTCCGTATAGTAATAAAGGATAGAGTAGAAATGACGATCCGTATTGTAATAGAGGATAGAATAGACATGGCGATCAGTTAGACGCCAAGCTAATTCCCATATATACATTTCCTCTACGGTCATGTGATCTACTTAATTCAATAATGAGATCGCCTGGCGATCTATGTTTAAACTCAAGTGTCGGCATCGACACTTTATTCCTATATGACAAATATTTAAAAAAATTAAAGGATATTGTTTAAGCCAACATTATTTATGGTTACTATAAACATTATATTTAGTAGGTAGACATATTTGAGTAGGCATCCATATTTTTTTTAAAAGTGAAATTAAAGTCAACAGGCATAGAAACTCAGATAAGAAAATGTGCTTACCGACAGGAATCGAACCTGCATTCCCTTTAAGTTAATTCTAATTTCAATGATTTTGACGATAAAATTTTGTTTTCATTATATTTTGTGCATTTTTTATCATGTCCTCTTTTGTAGAGAATTTTGGAAGTTATATATATATATATATATATATATATATATATATATATATATATATATATATATATATATATATATATATATATATATATATATATATATATATATATATATACACATACACACACACATATGTGTGTGTATTAATGTAATAGGAAAGAACAGTTAGATTAATGATCCAATGTTCTTTAGTATTTATGTTTTTATTTTTTTTTAAAACAGTGTTCGATATAGAAGAAGAGCTGAAATAATAATTTTTTTTTTAAATATGATTCCATCGCGACACAGAAATTACTGTTTCGAAACTTGACTCAAGTCCTAAAGATTAATTTCAATAAATTTAAAGTGCAGTTTCATTCTCAACCGATGTTTAGAATCTGAAACATCGCTTGAGAATGAAAGTGTACTCTAAATTTAAAGTTTAATATTGAAATTAATCTTTAGGACTTGAGTTAAGTTTCGAAACATAATAATTTCTGTGTCGCGATGGAATCATATTTTAAAAAATAATTATATATATATATATGCATCTAGCATGAAACGGACTGTCGCCTCTAAGTGCTGACTTCTATGTTCACTTTTATATTTACACACGCTCTATCTCTGATATTGAGCACTTTATCCTATAAATATAGCCCATCTTAAGACTATATTTCTTCATATATATATATATATATATATATATATATATATATCCCATTATCAACAGGGGTGCCGGAAACCCCATTACTAAAGCGTGTATATAAGAAGCATCACATGCAAAAAAATGAAGATATAGAAAGCGAACGAACGAGATATAATATCAGTCTTTGTAGTTAATGTCTAAAGCTTAAAAGGACAGCCTAAAAACATCAGAAGACTGACGTTCAAATAGTGTTTAGGGCATATTTCAACACCCGTCAGTCACCAAGATATGCGAATGTTATAGCCTTCCTGTTTTGACGAGAGTTTGTTTATTCGCTTCTCATCTTGGCTTATAATCATCCTTGCTTACCTTCCTCTTCCTCTGTGTCTTTCAAGTTCTGTCTGTTTCCGGTAGGTCTCTTTAGTTTAAATACTTACTAACCTCATTCTTCCATATCTTTGCAAAAGTTTTTTTTTTTATTTACCGCCCGCCACTATCACCTGTAGTTGGCGATTCACTTTTTTTGTTGTGGTTTTTAATAGAACTTTGGGGACAGTAATTTTCTTACACAGTTTTTTACCCACTCACTGCCAACACTTGGGACGTTTAAGCAAAGGTATTTATGCACTTGAAACATGAATCAGTCTGCAAGCCACTGCTAATGACGTTGTTCGACACGAAAATGAACTTTTATTTTATAAAAAAAAAAAAAACGGCCGTGCTCACAAAATATGTGCACACTTTTTTTCGTGGAAATAGCACATTTTACAAGGTAGCAGGTATAGATGCTCATTAGATCAAATTCAGTTTTACCTTTCTCACTCCTGTTGGAGAAACCACTCACCGATTAACCATGTCTTCAGGGTTGGAGCTGTACTCGCCACATTTGGCCAATTGCAGGTTGATGAGGTTTTTAACCCATAGTTGGAGGTTTTGAATTCAGAGTTGTCCTTCTTGACCGGTTGCCACCCAATGATATAGGACACAGTCTGTCCTTGCACCGGGCATGTTCAGGTTATATCCTCCCTCCTCCCAGAAATAAAAGAGACAAGACCTACAAGGAAGCAGGGGGTTTCAATTCAGAATTTTCTTTCTCCTAGACTGGCAATGGTATATGGAGGCCATGTGCTGCCCAAACTACACCCCCCACAATTCGGCCGTACTGAAAAGATCCAAACGAATACAGGGCATTACTTTTGGTGGCGGCTTGACTGCAGGAGTTGCCGGAAAGTTGTCAGTATTGACAGTCAACCGCCTTTGGGGCTCCACTCCAGGTTTTCTGTCTGGATTTACTTCCATAACCTTTACCGTGTTTTCAAATGACCACAAGGCAGCGTAGGTTTAAAATGAAGGTTTTCCTTCCTCTCGACTGGTGATGGTATGTGGAGGCCGTGCCCTGCACAGACTAGATGCCCCCCTCTCCATAGCTGGATGAAGAAAAATGGATTTGCACGTAAGTGAATATAACGAACTTGACTCTCCGATTTTACAAGCACACGACAAACGCAGAGGTTAGATTAGTTCATCGAATTATTCAGATGAACATCCTATCATTTCTTGTTTCGATCACGATATTCCGGACATTCCTCCATTGAAACTAAAAATCAATATTTATATACAACTTCCACTTTCTATTTGAACTCCCCTTTCTCCTGAGTGCTCCACTCCACATGTGGAGTATAAGGCCACAACCTCACCAACGGAAATGTTACCGGTTTTATGGCTTTTGCTGCAAGTACGCTTTATGAGGTAGAGTTGCAAGCTCCACGTCCAAACGATTTTGAATTCAGTTGTCCTTCTCCTAGACTGTTTGCCAACCAAAACTAAAGAGCCCAGTCTGCGCCGCTATTTAAACCATGGATGGGGGGAGGAAGAGATTGATTCACACTTTTCCCAAGAGTATTTCTGCGCAAGTGAACGCAAGGAACTCAGCCGAAAGTGGACCTCGGTATACCAATTCCACTACGATACGAATACATCCTTTGTCTCATAAATTAAATATTCGTGTGGAAGAGTATTTTTGTACACTCATTCGTCCTGGGTATGACGATAAACTACATCCGGCAGTAAGGCCTCTGATCGGGACGTTTTTATTGCTGTTTTCCCAGGTCCACCCTGTCCTGGAGTGGTAGCACCTGTTAGGGATTCAGCTATGAGCAAATAGTGAACCCCCAAACTAGGGTTTAAAAACTGAAAGTAAAGATATAAGAAAAAAAAGAATAAATTACCGGCAATAGATTTTTGTAAAAAGAAAAAAATTACTCAAACACACAAAAAAATTTCGGTATTTAATGACCCATAAGAGTCGATATGCCGGTAGACAAACAAATTTTTGCACACTCATAGACGCCCCATCCACATACACACACACGCACATCATCATCATCATGGATTCACTTCGCAAAATGAAGATCAAGAAGGAGTCTGTTCACGTCGATTGCAGGCACATTTGCAGCTGAACTTCCAGCTTCGGCTTCGATAACTTTAACACGTTGATTGTTAATCTTTCCATGGTTGAAATTGCCAAAAGTCTTAAGTTGTTAAATCTGAAAGAAAAATAAGAAACCATTAGACACATACACTTAATTCACACTTAAAATCGGTCCAAGTTATGTATATTTCTAAAGAATTATATTTATTTTATATATTTCTAAAGAATTAATGGACACATTTTTAATCCGACAATTTTATCGCTTCAAACATTATTATAGAGGACACTCATTCATTTATTCAGTTAGTGCATTAAGGGGAGAGAACAATAAAAGAAACAATATACAATAGCCTCAAATAACCACATTCGGATCCACAATATTTCTACTCAATCATCATTCATATTGCGCCGCCGCTCTGGTCACCACACCCGTCCATCTCACGACTGTGCTTGATGGTGACATTCAACGCAAAGTAATGCAATCACTTGCCAGTTACTTTTGCACCGGGTATGTAGGCAGGTGGTTTGAATTCAGAGTTTTCATTCTTCTAGGCTGGTTGCCAAGTGATGATATAGGGCCCAGTTTGTCTGCCCACAACCGGGGAAAATAGATGGATTCATATCTTTCCCAAGTGTGATTTTCTAAACGTATCTTAGATGTGGCACAAAGGTCGAAAGATCGAACTCACTATCCAGTCAGAATTGTTTTAGAGAGACTAGCTTGCTAACCATTACACCACGTCGAAGTGCAATAAAATAATTTTCTATGTGTAGCTTAGATGTGGCACTAGGCTGACACACAGTGAGGATCGAACTCACTACCCAGTCACAATTGTTCTAGAGATGCGCCCCATTGCAACACGTCGAAATGCCCATATCTTTTACAATATTACTAGCGCGTAAGGTGAATCCTATGGACTCGACTGGAATTCGAACTCGGCTCCGATTCCTCAACCCGAGCCGCTATCCATTACTCCACCGGTATATATATAAGTAGAGGTGACATATAAACAACTTTAAGATATTTTAAATTTAAAAAATAACATATACATTATTTTCCTCGTCCCTCCTACCAGAAGTTAAAGAGTCGGGACTTCCAAGGCAACAGGTGGTTCGAATTCAGAATTTTCCTTCTCCTAGACTGGCGATGGTATATGGAGGCCGTGCGCTGCCCAGAATACATGCCACCTTCCACACACATACACACACACCTCGGTCGTACCAACAAGATCCAAATGAGTACAGTAACTTAAATCTGTGGACGGTTTGGCTGCAGGATTTGCCGGCAAATTGTCAGTGCGGACAACTAACCCTTTTCGGGCTCCATTCCGGGTTTTCTGTCTGGATTTACTTCTATAGCCTTTTCTGCGTTTTGGATATGATCGCAAGGTAGCGGAGGTTTAAAATCGGTGTTTTCCTTCTCCTAGATGGACTGCCTTCCTGAACTGTCAAGCTCCATCTACCCGAATAGTGGACACTACTTATTTGAAATAGTAGCATCTGCGAGGCTCACATTACCCCATCCAAGGAAAGCACATCCCCCCTACTCAGATGACGTTTTCGAGAGCACATATCTGATGGGTTCCTTAACAGAAACGTAAATAAAGCAATTTCTAAAGGATTAATGATTCATTTTTTAATCCGACATTTTTATTACTTGAAATGTGACTTCAGAAATTCCACCCCTGTGTAATAATAATGTCCTCTATGAAGTCTCATGTCCTCTGGAAGATTGCATATTCAACATTAATAATCAAAAATCAACATATATATATATGTGTGTGTGTGTGTGTGTGTGTGTGTGTGTGTGTGTGTGTGTGTGTGTGCGTGCGTTCGTGTGTGTGTGCTTATTTTCATCATAATCCTTGTCATATTCACGAATATTTTTCCGTATATTACAATTAAATGAAGCAACAGTGGTGCAATTGGTAAAGCAAAAACTAACTAAAATATATTCGTGAAAGGATTATGATCAAAATAAGTAGACATAGCTTTTGTTACTTATTCAATTATTCATACCTAAAAGAGAATTTGCTGCCTAAATACACAATATATATATATATATATATATATATATATATATATATATATATATATATATATATGGGGGCGTGAGTGCGTGTTTTGTGCAGGAAAAGTTCGTTCTCATTCATTTAAAGTGAATGAAACAACATAAATATGTAAAAAGTTCAAACAAAACACAAAAGTCTTCGTATAAGAACACTTGTATATATATATATATATATATATATATATATATATATATATATATATATATATATATATATATATAATTCTCTTTTTATAATTATTTTTAATTCTCTTTTTATAATTATTTTCATTGTTATTTTTGTTTGGTCAAGGGGAGATAACTTTTTTCTCTCGCTACATATGATGACATTGGCATTTATTATATAATGTCAGTGCGTCTCTCTGTCACATTTTTTCAACTTTACTCCTAGAGGATGTAGGCCAACATATTATACCGTTTCGGAATCAGGCTGATTCCGTGAGCAAAGTAAAAATATTCGGGGCCGGATCTGGATTCGCAATTCTGAAATTGGGGATTCACAATTTTTCATAACTACGTTTGTTTTCGACGACTTTTTTACGTGATTTTTGCGACGAATTTTTTTGTACGATAACAATTTTTATAACTTGGAAATCAAAATCTAGCGAAAGTTATCCATGAAATAAAAATAATTGTTTGTACGGAAATTAAAAACCTAAGTACATCAAATTATCTTAAAATTAAGTGGCGGCAGAAGAATTATCGTTGAACTTAAAAGGTAAACTGCATATTTTATGACGGTCCAATCAAGTACCCTCTACAGGAGCCAGCTTAAATGCCGCCTGATAGGGCGGCTTTTAAGCTAGTATATATATATATATATATATATATATATATATATATATATATATATATATAGTCAAACCTAATGAGCCAGACAAACCTACCAAGGTTCACTTAGGCAGATCGTCAGGGTCCGCCTAAGTGAAACCTTGGTAGATTTGCCTGGCTCATTAGGTTTGACTAGGTTTGCTCTACGTTTGTATCGTGCTCTTTAGTTAGTTGTTTACTCGTATCGGGTTTTTTTCTTTGGGCCTTGAACCTGTATCTGTGCGATTATTTTCGACAGACTTTCATGTTCCTGGCTCTTTCTTTTTAAAACCTTTATTTCCCTTCGAGATTGATTTGGCTATTGTTAAATCAAGAATTCGAAGGTTTTTCGACACGAGTATAGTTACCTATATATATATATATATATATATATATATATATATATATATATATATGAATTAATAGATTTTTTATAATTCTATTTTTTTTTTATGAGCACGCCGTTATTTTTTACCGTACGTTGGCCTACGTGGTGGTTTCCCTACATAAAGGGAACGCAAGTTGTAACCCTGCCGAAAGGGACACTCTCTTTATTAAAAACTCTCTGAAAACACAGACCAATATTCGTAAATCATTCTGTTTAATAAACAGGGGCGTCTACTCAAATACGTGCATCCATTAAATATAATGTATATAGTAATAAGAATGATATTAGGTACCGCTGTAGAAGGTTCAGTCATCCAGAGGCTTTTTTATATTAAAAATCTGAATTCGAAACAATAGCAAAATAAGAATAAAGAAAGCATGGCTATACTTATTAAATACATCATTTGTATTTACCAACGTATGTACATGAATCCAGAAGAATCAAAACGAAGTCAAAAAATAATTTCTTTAAGCGAGTTAAAATCTTTCGGTAATTGGAAAATCTGTAGTTTAGAAAAGACTTTTAAACAGCTGGTCTACAGAAAAGGCTGAGGTTGAGAAAAGACTTTCATCGTTAGCGAAGATTCCCTGACCATCTTTGTTGCTGCTGTTGTTGGAAATGGTTCGTTTGAAGTCGCCGACACATGATCGTCAGCGAAGATTCACTTACCGAGACGTTGTTGTTGTAGATGATTAGTTTAAAGTCACCGACACACGTTTCTTTCAGCATGCGCTGAGGGTGGGGAGTGAAACTATGTAGCCACGTCTTCTTTTGTGTTTGACAACTACATCTCTAGTCTTTGAAAGTCAAAATCTGTAGGTTTTATAATAAATTTTGTCCCGAAAGTAGAGGATCGAGAATAATAGGTTTAGTTTTCTCTAATTGGTCATAATTTCACATGGTGATATTAATTTCTAACCAATAGACACTTAGAATTAACCTGCGTGTGCTGTATCGTGGAATCTTTTTGTCATGTTTGTAATGTTGTCTGTTATTAGTTAGCAAATAAACTTTGGGCGTGGTTTAATATGGTATGTATGCGTGGGTGTATAGCGTTGGAAATAGGGTTTATTTTCTACACCACCACGAACTTCTAAAAAGAACAGAAAAACGCATTTTAAATAATTTACATGCCTTCTTTGAACATAAATTTTGGTTTTATTTGAAAGATAATAATCTAAAGCTAATCCGAATTAAAAAGCTTACTAAAAATTAAAATTAAAGAAATACGGAACAACAACAGTGCAATAATCAGGACATTAGTATTTATGTTTAAAATAAATTATCTTTGTTTGACTTTATATAACCAATAGTTTAAGAATATAATTTTTTTTATTCTACACGATTTTATGAAACTTAGTAAAACGAATAATTTTATTTTTATACTACAGAGTGGTCCGAAAGTTTTGTCACTCCCTAGCTATCTTCCAAACTGTACGAGCTCGTGTCAGCCATTTGAAATAGAAAATTATATGATGTAGGAAGTGACAAAACTTTCGTAGCACACTGTACATTAGTAGTTTTACTTTTTTTAGTTAAATGATTCTTTTGAGTTTAATACATTACTTTTATTTTCGTACCTGTTTCATGTCATACAATATCTAATTGCACCCAGTGTGTGTGTGTGTGTGTGTTTAATTAATCTGAATTGGGAGTTATTGAATTGTCATATATCATATTGCTCTTCCGATAGGGAAAACAGTTTCTAAATTGAAAGAAAATTAAAATTCCATTGAGGAGAAAGGTTCACACTTGAAAATGGCATTACAAAAACTTTACATTTTCTCCATGTTTTTATTTAATAATAAAAAAAAAACTCTTGTGACGAACAGCTACAGGATGAATTTCAAAATCGCACTGAAAAATTACAAGCAACTTTTTAAAAATAAATATTAAGTGTAGTTTTTGTTATTTGCGTTCAATCTGGAGGAAAGTAGCGCGTTTTATTAAATTATGCAAGCGCCAATTCGAAAAAAAAATATTTGAGTTTTATCGAATTATATTTGGTAAAATTTTATTTTACTGAAATAATATTTTCAGGGAATTTTCTATATATAAGTGCAAAAGAATTTGGCGAACCCCCTCCTCAAATTAAAAAGGACACACGAGATAGAGAAATAGAAGGATGAAATAGACTCCATTCGCAAATATTTACACAAAGTTTTCTAATGGAATAACATGTTCAATATATAATTTATTCATTAATGAATAAATACAGACAATTCCGTTCTAATTTTTCTCGAATAGTTTAAAACAGGGGTAGCGATTTTTTCTTCCATTTCGTAAAAGAACTTCCATTTTGGTGGTACCTATATTATATATATGTGTGTGTGTGTGTGTGTGTGTGTGTGTGTGTGTGTGTGTGTGTAAAATAAATAGGTTGGTTAGTAAAACAAGGGCAAACGAAAGTGTACCAATGTGATCAATAAGAAAAACATTCGTTAAATATAAATTATTAACCACAAGACAGAAATGAAGCACAAAAATTAAAGTTCTAAGTCCGGAATTTTTGGACACGCCTGTGTCCTTCATCAGCGGTGCGAGAAATAAACAGAGAAACGGGGAAGACTCACCAACGGTTGTCCTTGTGGCTGGTGTGAATCCTGTTGTTGATGGTATTATTAGTAAAAATCCGATCTCTGTCTGATTCCTCGCGTGATATATATATATATATATATATATATATATATGTGTGTGTGTGTGTGTGTGTGTGTGTGTGTGTGTGTGTGTGTGTGTGTGTGTGTGACTAAAATAGTTTTAAGGTATGCTATATTTGTAGGTAAAAGTGAACTGAATATCAGGGATAGAGCATATGTGAATATAACAGTGAACAGTTAGGTCAACACCAAACGGCGACAGCCTGTTTCATGCTTCTGCGTAATCTTAAGGCTATGAAGATTGCGGTTGAATCATGAAACAGACTGTCGCCGCTCGATGTTAACCTCAGTTTCCATTTTTATATGTGTGTGTGTGTGTGTGTGTGTGTGTGTGTGTGTGTGTGTGTGTGTGTGTGTGTGTGTGTGTGTGTGTTTAGTATTATCCGAAATAAAAATGATGAAGAAAAAGTGGAAAATTTTATTACCGACGCGTCTCGCAGGATAAGCGTATGCACTCTTTGGCTTCGTCAGGTTAAAATGAAAGAAGACAAAAGTGTTTGTGGGGGAAAATCATTCGACGAGAATAAGTGGGAAGCATAAATCAAATTACATTAACTTATCACCCTCCCCCCAAGGACTAGACATAAAGTGTTTGTCCACCTGTGTGCTTCTTTTTTCTTTTTATTTATATCTGTATTAGAGACGTTTAGTGTTGTAGGATTATAAATCAGGGATTTTTGTTTTATATACATATATATATATATATATATATATATATATATATATATATATATTACATCGAAATCGCTACACAATTGCAGTCGTGTTTCGATGCGTATCAATGTATCTCATCAGGCGATTGGAAATTACTCTGTGTAAAATGTGCATAAAAGGAAAAACATGAAAAATATAAGCAATAAATTGCTTATATTCCCTGACGAGTGTACGGATCAGTCCACCTACGAAACTGTGGAGTCGGGATGCTGAAAGTAACATCAATCAGCTAATGACAAACTTTTACTCTCATTAATCCTATATATATATATATATATATATATATATATATATATATATATATATATATATATATATATATATATATATATATTAGAGCAAAAAACAAAAATTACCTGTTGCTGTAAAAAATACATATGCTCTATTATAATAAATACAACGAGCTCTCTGTGCATCAGTTTTAATAATTAATATTACTATGATCCACCCGGGTTATATATCAATCATATATATATTACCTGTATATATATATATATATATATATATATATATATATATATATATATATATATATATATACATGTTTCATTAAATAATATAGATAAGTGCTCTCTATATATTTTATGTAAGTTCTTTTCATATCGTCTGATAAGCTTAATAAGAACTTACATAAAATATATAGACGACACTTATCTATATTATTTAATGAAACATGTATGAATGAAAAAATGCTGCCTAAATACACTCAATATATATATATATATATATATATATATATATATATATATATATATATACACCCACCTAGATAAATACATATTAGAACCATTTTTTGCATACTTTATACATGCCCATCGATATATACTTGTGCATGCATATGCGCACACGTGCATATACACAACATAGAGCATTTATATATCTACGTATATATATATATATATATATATATATATATATATATATATATATATATATATATAGAGAGAGAGAGAGAGAGAGAGAGAGACATAGATAGATAGATAGGGTTAATACAAATAAATTTGTCACAGATCTTTGATGTTATATTCAGCCCCTCGTCTCTGGGGTTTCATAGACGAACCTTTTTATAATCGTTTTGTCCACCCGTTAGTAGGTATCATCAATGTAGAAACGGTCATTTCTACGCCTGGCTGTTGGGATTAGATCTGAGTGGAGATTTCATTCCAAAACGGCTCTACAGAATCGTGAAATGTAGGTACTCTGCGTTCGCCCATAACTCGCTGATTCAGACAAAAATAAGTGAATCTGAACAAAACCCACTTCGTAAATATCGGATAGGAATTTGGTTATTTTTTCCTTTTTTCTTTTTTTTTAGCAGATAGAATCTTGCTTGAAATGTTATATTTTCTCTGCTCCTGATGTGCTTTGAAATCCATCGTTTTTATTGTCGTCATTTAGGAGTCTTATTGTTGAAAATATCAGTTCAACTGTTTAAAAAAATGTTGTTCATTACTTAGGTTTCCGTTGGATAATTTATTATCTTGTTTGGGAGAATTGCCTACATTTATTTGCCTACACTAGAATTCAGTTATCTCCGTTTGAACACCGAATAGATCGAATTACAATGCTTCACTTTAACCAAGTTAAAACTTGTAATTGTCTTTTTAAGGGACCTTATTAGCCTGTAAAATAATAGAGAAAACCGGGGTAGTAAGAAGAAATAATCTCAAAATTGTCTACAGCGTAAATCCCTCCTTTTCAGCTTCGTTTTCAAACTCCATGCCGATTCCGTTTGCTTTCAGCAACGGAACCTTTACACATCTCGTCCTCCTAACAAACTTTATTTCTTTGCTTTTTTCATTATAACATTCACCACGTCTTCCTTTATAACTTTATCTCGGTCCTGCTTAATTTGATCGTCGTCGCCTGCAATTTGTCCAACATGTAAATCTTTCTTCTCTTCCTGCGCTAACTTCTACTGATCATGGCTGTCGGGAGCAGCCGTTTTCAACTGGCTCATGGTCACACACCCCTCTATGAGTCACCACATCTCCTGTTGGTTTTGGCCTTCTAATTCAATACATTTCAGTGTTGCGCACACTTATGTCTTAACTCCCTGAGACCGGATACAATAGACGATATTCTCTGAGGTGTCCCTAATTGAAATCAGTACTAATTCATCGATTTCATAAGTTATTGGCAATGGGCTGGCTCAATTATCCGCTATCTTTCTAAAATCCAAGATTACGACAAAACTAAATATATACCGTGACGTTCCTGCTGGATAATCGTTTAGCAAAGTTCAACCACATCGACTCGATTTGCATGCACTACCGATAGCAAGAAGACACTGTTTAAATATGACAAAGACTTGGGCATTAAGCCATTAATGTTAGAAATGACCATCTCTGATCTAGCTCTAACAGCTCAGTGTGGGAGCGTGAAACTGGCTGCTCACATTCAGTACCCCGAGAACCAAACTTGCGATATTCCATCATCACCGATCGAATCTAGAACTTTCACCAATCTTGATGAACGGATATTCCCTCAGAGAGGCCCGTGCCTTGAGCGCCTATTGGCAACCCAGACCTCAAGTGTAACCCGTACATACGATCCAACGCTAAAGATGCTGGAAAAATGGTCGGTTCTCTGTACCACTCTGTACCCGACTCCTCCTCCTATCTTCAAGCAGAAAATGGAGTACCGCTGCCATATATGGACACGAGCTGCCCAGTCTTCGCTTCACAATTTCAATAGAGTTCAAAAGCGTCTCCGCGTCCGTGTGGGTGATGAATTATTTTCATCCTTACAACCACTTTCTCACAAACAAAACGTTGCAAGCCTCTCGCTGTTTTAGCGCCATGTTCATGAAAAGTGTTCAGACGATGCACATTCCTTAGTTCCACCAATTCTAATCTTCACGACTAAGACCCGCTACGCCCATTATAGCGAACCACCCTCATTCCCTTCGTATTCCATTGGCGAGATCGAAGTTCCACTGGAGCAGTTCCTTTCCACGAACTGCTGCTTTGTGGAACCGACTCCCAACTGAAATAATGTTTTTTTATGAATTTATATGAAGAAAGGATTCTGTTTTCCTACATAAAAAGAACGGAATTATATTTAACAAATACAAATGAATACAATTCTAATGTAAGCTCTGTTTGATCTTTTTGTAATGTCAACGAACACTCGTTGCCACTTTTGTAATAACGAATACTCATTGTCCCGTTCATAATGCTCGTTGTAGTAGAGACTTCGTAATCGCTGATACAACTATAGTAACGCTGTTGAACAATACTGGTGTCTGACGCTTTCGAATAACACTCACACTAATAGTACTTGCTCGATAATACTCGCTCGAAAAGTAACCACCGAATAGAGATACGAATAGTAATCTGTATAGTGATCAGTATAGATAAATAGTATAGTTAATGGCATAGAGAATACGGGATAGTGTAGAAAGAGTGATCCGTATAGTAATAGAGGATAGAATAGAAATGGTGATCCGTATAGTAATAGAGGATAGAATAGAAATGGTGATCCCTATGTTTGCTCACTGGTGATCTGTGTTCAAACTCCAGTGTCGACAGCGACATTTTATTCCTATATAACAGATCTTTATTAATATATTTAAAATTCTTAAAATATAGAATACTAGCTATCGGGTAGCATTTGAGTTAGTTCCTGCAGAGGGCTCTTGATTGGGCCTTCGTCCCAACAGAGACACTTCATGTATTGAGTACATATTAAATTTGATTAAACTTGAACAATATTTTTCAAACAACAGTTTTCGCCAAAACAATGATATAATTTGTCTATTTGGAACTTATTGCAAAGCTGTATAATAAACATTTTTGGCTTCCGATTCGGGGTCAGTACAAATAGCTTGTTTCCATTCGCAACCCTTGAACAACCAACATAGAGCTGGCTGAGAGAAAAGCAGGGTTCCTCAAATGAAGTCCAGTTATTTTCAATGATTCCCCTTGAGACATATTGATTGACAATGCATAACTCATTCTCACTGGAAACTAAAATCTTTTGAACCCAAAAGGAAGATCTGGAGGAATTAAGGGGATTCTTGGAATTAAAAGTCTTTCCTCCTTTCCTGGACCAGTAAGGATCTCTGCTTCCAAGAGATGAGGAAGCATCATCTTGACAACCTTGTTCCATTACAAAGCTTTGGAGGATCCAGATTTCTCAATAGCATAACTGGCACATTTTCTCTTCGTTACACTTTGTGTGATGGAATTCTAGGAGGATTCAATGAGTTCAGGAACTCTATTGGATCATTTACTGCCTGCTCATGTCAATGGAAAAGTACTTCATGCTTTCTTTTGGAATTTCTTGGAGAAGTTTCCAGTTGATGCTATCCACAGTTTGATTCTTGGGAGCTAATATGTCCCTCTCACAAAGCCAGTTTGAATCCATGAAATGGCGTTTAATACTTGGATAAACATGCTTAATCAAGTCTTGGATACTTGAGACTGAAATTCCACAGACATTTGGGAGTGAATATCTCAATTTGGGCCTATTTTTATTTTTTTAGCCAAGCTGCAACAGCGAAGCAGCAAATCTTCCTGCTTCAAGGTCACCTGTGATTTCTAACTCATGTTTGTTTTCAGGCTGAGTCTTTGAACATAGTTCCAGATGTAAGAATTTTTCAGGCAAACATTGATTCCATCAGCTGGAGTTTCTCTTGCAATGACTGATAATGTTTGTCTACAATCACCAGAGAGTAGCATGATTTTCTTTTTTAAAAAAAATATTGAGGAAGGAGGGCTAGCCCCCTAAGCCCCACTTCTGCAAGTACGCCCCTGGTATTGTTGTAGTGAGGTTTTATCTGGGCCCCGCGACTTTCAGTTATTTAAAAATATAGGGGAGGAGGGCTTAACCACCAAATCCCCACACCAGTAGGACCCTAAAATCAATTTTCAATCGACTTTTATTCTATAGTTGTCTGATTTTCCTACCTTGTCAAAATTACCGAATTTTCCGTTACCAAATTTCCCGTGCACCGTTAAAACAGTTACCAGATATTTAAATTTCTGTATTTGCTTGATGTTTTGAGTTTGATGTCTCCGATTCAAAACACGTCAACAAATTGAAACGCTGTGTTCAAAATAATAATGATGCATATACTGGTCTGAAGCCAGCTAACATGTACGATGTATTTCTTCGCTAAAATAAAAATCCCTAATACATACAGTAACAAACGTTCTGTCATCGAAAAAAAAACACACTAAAAAAAGTTTCGGAATAATTTTACGTACGCGCACAGATGTAGCGAAACTCATGTAAAGCAACCCCACCCCATGTTTGCACACGCGGTGTTGTTGGACGACTGTTACCGTCACTTGGTGATGAAGCCTGACAACAGCCCGCTTCTGATAATCACTTTCTAAAAACATAAATCTACGAATAAATACTTCTTTTCCATCATCTGCCATTATTAAACACATTCTACCAACAGTAGAACTAACTCCTAACTTCCTGGACAAACGTGTACCACTTGCAAAATAATTAGCCTTTTCGGGCAAATTTCTGTAATTTTCTGGTATTCTACCATTTTCTTCGTTATCTTTTCAATCCAAATTTATCGCTTAAAGAAAAAGTGTATTATAATTAATATCTTTGTACTAATCCAGGTTTCGCACCGAGTGGCTTACACTGGAGATCAAATGATACCAAGATTTCCAATAGTCCGGCACTAGTGACACCAAGTCTCCCAATACTCTGACAATTGGCACCACTATTTCTACTCCGCTGGTAAGTGATACCAAGTCTTTTAATATTCCGGCAGATGACAGTTTTCTACTACTACAGGAAGTGACTGCAAGTCCTCCGGTACTTTGACAAGTGACACAAAGTTTTTTACTCCTCCAGCAAGTGTCACCAAGTTTTTAATACTCCGGTAAGTGACATCAATTATTTTAATACAACGGCAAGTGACACCAAGTTTTCCAGTAGTCTGGCAATGACATCAAGTCACCCAATACTCTGGCAATGACATCAAGTCATCCAATATTCCGATAATGACATCAAGTCATCCAATACTCTGATAATATCATCAAGTCTTCCAATACTCTGATAATAACATCAAGTTTTCTACTCCTCCGACATGTGACTTCTAAGACTTCCAATACTCCGCCATTGATATTCCTACGCGTGATCTCTGCTTTTTCAGATGTTCATGGCGCGAGGTGTGTACAAATATTCAGTTATTAAGTGGTTCGGGAAATAATTACACTTTACCGGAAAGGATGTAAAAGTAAATGAAAATTAAATTTATTTAAATATAATTTATCAAAAATGTTATCTTCCATTTTCAACGGCTACAGTCCAACAAAAAGGAAAATTTCGATTCCATGTTTAAATAAATCTGGGTTTTCCCAGAAAAAAAGTCTGAAAGACTCTTTTCAAACTCTTCTTTGTTTCTGGATGTTCTATCACTTATGAAATGTTCTAGTGATTGAAACAAAAGGAAATCTATTGATTCTAAATCTGGTGAGTGTAGAGGACTTTGAAGAATTGGAGGAAATTCAGTCATACAGTTTTTTCGAAAGACCGAATCCCAAACAATAATAAAATAAAAATAAAGAAAACATGGTTATATCTGTTAAATAAATCATTTGTATTTACAAATATACAGGGTGGTCTGAGAGTCTTGTCACCCCTACCAAAAAGTAATAAGAACAAGTGAACTTATGTTGCACATCCAGAATGCACACGATCATGTGTCCATGTACTTGCAAGCAGCCTCTCTTCCAAACTGTAGGAGCTTGTGTCAGCCATTTGAAATAGAAAATTATATTATTCAAGGAGTGACAATACTTTCGGACCACCCAGTGTATGAATACAAAATAGTTAAAAAGTATTTTAAATAGTCGTTAGTTGAGTTTTTGGGGTAGTTGGTTCACAGAAAAAGCTGAGGCTTAGACAAGATTTTTAAATAGTTGGCTCTCTGCAACAACTTGTTGTTGAGAAAGGACTTTTATCGTTACCGAAAATTCACTGACCGTCTTTGCTGCTGTTGCTGGAGATGGTTCGTTTGAAGTCGCCGATACATGTTTCTTTGAGCACGCGCTTGTTAGGGTGAATGTCGCATCTCTACTTCTTTGAACTACCTGCTTGAAAGTCGTAATCTGTGGGATTTTATAAGAAATCTTTCCCGAAAGTAGGCACGAGAAAAAATAGGTTTTTAATATTTCTCTGATTGGCCAAATATTTCACATGGTAATGTTAATTTCTAACCAATAGACACTTTGATTTGATTTAAATGGCATGTAATCTTTTGGCGTGTTTGTAATGTCTGTTATTGGGTAGAAAATAATTGGGCGTGATTTAATATGTGGATATCTCATTGTGTTGGAAATAGGGTTTCTTTCCTATAGAGTCTCCCATCCTAAAGGTCTTATTCTTTTTTGGGTTTGTTTTGCAGGGTGTGCCCTTGCATTGATATATGAATTTTCTGTTTACCAAAGCAGTGTACTTTCGACGTAATATTTCGTGTACCTAATCAAATTGCTGGCAATAAACATTTACATTTATGGTCCTTCCATGTTGCAGTAGCTCGGAATGGACAAAAAATTTCAGATTCCACCAGACACAAAGCGAGGACCCCTATAGATGGATTCCTAGTTTTGGTGTTGGTACTGGTTTTGTGATAACCATTCTCTTTTTCATTTTCTGTTGACATGAAAAACCCATTTTACCACATGTTACAAAGCAATGCAAAAATGAAAGGTTGTCATTCTTGATTAAAAGATTGCTGCAAATGGTGGAACGCTGTTTAGTTCTCAAACGAAACCTCATACAGAACCCAAATTCCCTCTTTGTCATTTTCCCCAATGACACTCTGAAATAAACTATAAACGAAACGCTGTCAGATATAAGAGATGATAAACTAATTTGAAATATTTTCTTATTATTTGGTTCAGCTTTGGTCGGTCCATTCATAAGGGGAGTAGAACGTCCCGGCGTCGCTGATTCGGCGTCGCTGATTCGGCGTAGCCGATTCGCCATGGGAATTTTTCCACAGAACGGACAATTAGGCGTCAGATTACGATTTCGTCGTTATAGTCAAAGAAAAGGAGTAGTTGGTGGTATTTATATATTTAAGAAAACGAGTACTTGGAGATATTTTTATATTTCCTTCAGTGCAGCTTCCTATTTTTCAGTCATCAAAGCCCTTTTATTCCAAATGGAAACAAATATTTTATCAAAACGTGGAAGAAACAAAGTGATACACGATGGATACCATTTTATGTTTGACGCAATAAGCAAAAGAGATCCTGAATTAAAGTTTTGGCGATATGAACAGAAAGATCGATGTAAAGTGAGATTACATAGATCCCATTGAATTCCTGAAAGGGTGTTGCTCATAATTACGAAATGAAGAAGTCATTTCTAAGATTAAATTACTAATTTTTTTTTAATTTTTTGAAATACAATATTTTTAATTTAAGTTTTTAATTTACATTATTCTATTAGTGTTTTAATAGGATCCTTAATTCCCTAAAGGAATAAAAAGTTTTATTGAAAGTTGGGTATTATCAATGCTTTTATCCCTTTGCCGATGGTGGGGGGGCTGCCTCCTGTCAAGGACTGTGACGTCGAAACAGTCTGTGTCGAATAGTCCAATTATTTTTCTGACGCCGAATCAGCCACGCCAAATGGGCGATGCCGAAACGTACCAAACTCCTTCATAATTCACCGTGGTGAAATACGTAATCACTTTCGAACACTCGAAGATTTGTCTGTTTTTGTAGAGTTTCGTAGACAAGCAGACTGGGTATGGAAAAGATTTCCAGGAAAGATGGATTTAACACGTAGCCAGAGCATTCACCTGGCCTCAATTCCAACTTGGAATTTTCTTGAAGGAACGTGTTCAGAATATTCTATTTGATTTGCCCAAAGAGCAACAACATTCTTCACAGCATTTGATTCACAGGATTCGTGAATTTTTTAAAGAATTTTTAATTCTTCACAATTCTTTAATTGATCTTTTCTTTTTTTTTTTTTTTTTTGTCTGTCGTTTAAATCCAGGTAATAATAAAAATCGGCAGGGCCGGTGCGTACTAACCCAGAACTCCCCGACCGAGAGGAGGGTTCTAAGCCTGATTGGGAACCCGGACAGTGCTTTGTGTGACCCTCGCTAACTTATCAACATTTGCTTTTTTTTCTACCTACATTTATATACGTTACAAATTAAACTAAGAAAAACTGACTATTAAAGGATTCAAATTTTCGTGGATTTTGACGTCATTGTGGGGACGAAGTTTATGGATTTGTTTTTCTCATGCTAAGTTTCAAAAAACATTATATAAAAGTCATTGTTTTCTTTTATCCATTTTGTGAATGTGTTAAAATTATGTATTAAAATAAATGCGATCTACATGTGATGAATCTACTTTGGTATGCGATCTACATTTCATCTATTTTTAGCCGATGTACGTGCTGTTTATCGCTAGAATATTATTAATAGAAAATTTTTTAATATTTTAATTACATTTTCTCTATGTTAAATATTTTTTATGTTTTACTATGTTGATATCATTGCAAATTAAAATTTGTACAGTGTAGACGTTTTGAGCCGATGTACACGTTTATCGCTAGAACATAAATAAAACATCTTTAATATTTTAATTACAATTTCTTTATGTTATAATCATTAATGTTTTCCTATCGTGATATCATTCCAAAATAAACAGTGTACAGTGTAGATATTTTTTCCTTGTAGATAACAAACCAAAGTAGCACCGACTAGTCTGTTGGATGATTTTTCTCAGTATTCGCTCAATTTCAGTAAGCATCCTTATTATTATTATAATGATGATGATGATGATGATGATGATGCTCTTTCCCTTGATATCGAGTATTGTAATTGCGAAGGCGATAGACTTAAAAAAAACATTATCTTCCAGAAATAATCTAATTGACCGATCCCAGGGTAACATTTTTTATCACATCAATTTTTCTTCAGATCTCCAATTGTTCTGGTCTTTTTAGGCTTACGGTAATATCATGTTGAAATACCGGTTTCCATATGATCACCAAAATCAAGCAACGTCAAGCCTGGTCAGTACTTAGATGGGTGACCGCAAAGAAATACAAATGCTGTAAGCCTAATGGATAATAGCTTGGGATTGGATATCGGAGAGCTGAGTTCCAATTCCACTTGGGTTTGTTATATTCAGTTATATACAAATACCTTGAGAAAGGTATGAATCCACCTCTTTCCTTCCCTGCAATGGGTTAATTAGTCGGACTTGTATCAGTAAATTATCATCATCTTCAAAAAATTCTTACATTCTAAAAATATTTCTTGGCAAAGCCGTAAAAAAAAAAATAAAAAAATGTTTTTTTTTGCAAGAACTATTATTCTTACTAGTCACTTTCAGATACAATGCTTTATTATAATCACAAATGTGACACGCTTATTTCAAGACCGAGTGATTTATGACTTACCAACCCCTTTGTGCGTTATTTAAAGGCAAAACAGATTTTGGATTGTAAGAATTATGGTAATCCTTCACATAAGCGGCATAAAATAATCTGTTAAAAGTCCTGCCTCACTCAAACAGCATAGAATAAACTGTCATTTCAGCCTGGAGGCCATATTGTTTCAGATGGCTAGAGTGCTTATGCTGGAATCAAGGAATTCAACGACAGGATATGCTCTCATGACGTTATTTATCATTATCAGTACACGAAAAAAACAGGACACTTCCTTTCTTTCTCCTCTTCTCCACTTAGCATGTTGTAGCAACGACACCCAGCAGGACCTTCTCCCGAGCATGGTGATATCTTTCCCTGGGTGACTGAAACTTTTCACCCAAACACACACATGTATGCATCACCCACACAATTCTTAACTTTCATTTTTTTTTTTTTTTACATTCATGCTTGTGTATTTTGTCTTTGTTACTTAGATACATAAAAAAACACAAAAAGCATAAAATAAAGTGTAACCCGGATATAAGAGAGTTGTCGGGATCGGAGAAGTCGTCTCTTATATCCGGGTCTTGTCTATTTTGTTTAGGTAAGTATGGCTCTAATTTGGGACCAGATAAGAATCTCTTATATCCGGGTTTCTCTTATATCCGGGTTACCCTGTAATACGTCCTTGAAATTGTCTTCCATTTCCTTACACCTGTCATTTACACGTGTAACTTTTGCTTACTGCTGCTTTTAGTTTAACTAAGAGTAGTGATGCAACACTGAGTACGACTAAAGCAGACAGGTCCACTCATAAAAAATAAAAATTAAAAAAAAATAGGGAAAAAATCTGGGGGAAATAATTTTTGGAGATTAGCATTCTTTTGACCTGTTTCAAGCCGTGACACTGTGGAATTGAAAAATATTTACTCTTTATCATTTGAGGACAGGTCCTGTGCATAATATCAATACAGTATAAAATTGATCCCTGACATTTACAGTGTTATTGGATAATAGCTGTTTGTTCATTAATGTCAAGCTTTAAACTCAGTTCACACAAATGACATCTTACAAAAACAGACTTTTTAAATAAAGAACAGATATATACATTTTTATGCAATTTACACCATTTATATTGCTCGGACTGCTGTCTTCATCTTTATTGTCATATTCACATTTTGGCATTGTACATTCTGGCCTTCTTCGGGTGATATACAATGGAATTTCAAACTGAACCCATTATTTAATCCATGGGGATAGATTGTTCTAGTTCCACATACCATACTTTTTCTAGACATCTCAGTTTTCAGTTCCCAGTAACTAAACTGAGTTATTTTTGGTCACATCTGCTGTGGCCAGGTATTGAACTTGCAACTCTTTGGAAACATTGTGAATATGACAAAGATTAGGACAACAGTCCAAACAATATAAATAGTTTAAGTAGTTACAATACCTCATATCAGAAATACAAGCAGATATTTTTATATTAAGGAGATATTTTTTAAAAAGTAATTTTGATGAAACAGTTTTTTTTCATTTTTGATTTTGTTTTTTTCAAAAATGTGTCATTAATGAATATATATATAAGTTGTACTATATTTTTAATTAAAAGAATATCAAATGGATTGTTTTTGTTTTACGGCATGTGAAACTCAATGGGTTATTTATTTAATGCCGACAGTATTTTTATTACTGGTAATATTTTCTCCTTCAAAAATATATTGCTGGTATTAAAACCTATTTTTACACTTTCATACTTTTTTTGAGCCCAGTTTGAGGGTTCACTATTTGTCCATAGTTGGGACCCTAACAGGTGGACCTGGGAACACCAGCAATTAAGAGGTGGTTCCACACTCCTCAAAACCTCCTGATCAGAGGCCTAGTAGTTTATCATCTTACCCCAGACACTACATCAATTAACAAAATATGTACAGATATCAATGATGTAAGCACATTTTCAAGGCATGACATTTGTACAGTGTAAACCGGATATAAGAGAGTTGTCGGGACCAGAGAAGTTTCTTATATCTGGGTTTCTCTTATATCCGGGTTTTGTCTATTTTGTTTAGGTAAGTATGGCTCTAATTTGGGACCAGAGAAAATCTCTCTTATACCCGAGTTTCTCTTATATCAGGGTATCTTATATCCGGGTTACACTATATATAAAAAAATTAAGTGCAGATGACTATGCAAAAGTCAGAGATCAATTTGACATTGCATCGACATAAGCAGGATCTCACTCCTTATAAATTGATAAAAATCAATATTTTTCAATTATGACAAATGATGTGGCTTGAGAAAGTTCAAACAAATGCTAATCTACAAAATTATTCGCTGTTCTTGTTCCACTGCTCATATCTAGGGATATCATTCTTCTCATTTTTATTTAGTACTGTTCAGTTATTGCTCACTCGCTTCCACTGATACACACTGCCCGACCCAGGGACTGAACTCACAACCACAATGTCACCAAATTCATAAAACCAATGCTTATACTCACTCAGCCTGCACAACAATATGGCAATATCCCTATACATGAGCATTGGAACTAGAACAGTCTATCCCCTATAGATCAAATAAAGCTCTCAGTTCAGAATTCCCTGTAGGTTACCCAGGTTGATATACACCCGAGGAAGGTAGGAGGACATAACAGCCGAAACGATGTGATAACAACAAAGATGAAGACAATAGTCTAAATATAAACAGTGTAAATAATAATAACTCCTCATCCGAGAAATTCAGACAAAATTTCATCTTTGTTGTTTGGATCATTATTGGGCTAAAAAAATTCAATGAGGTAATAGTGTAGGTTGATTTTGGAATCATGATATTGCACTTAATTTAAAAGTTGGGATTTGACATGATAAATAATGACAAAATACCCCCCCCCCCAAATTGTTGCCATTTTTTTTAAGAAACAATTTTAAATATTAAGTCTAGGTTAAAAATCATAGCATTGGAATTTCATTTTGGTAATCTGTGAAAGCCTTATAGCACAACCTTATAAAATTTATAATTTACTGAAGCTTTACAAATTGTATATGTACAAGATGCAAGGCATAAGCACATTATTACTAAATCATCAAATAAGACCTTCATTTACTTCAAAATTATACTGAACAATTTAGCTATATTATGATGTAATGTTATAGAGTGCAGTAGTTTTAGTGTGATTTTCAATAAACAATGCAAAAATAAAACATTTTGTCTTATAATTTTTGCCAAGCAGTAACATGGTGTTATATACACTTAACTATTTCTTATTTTTATTAAGTATCATCTAATAAATCTTATTCATTGAGTAGTCTTTTCTGTAATCTTTTACATTTTTAGTTTTTACTTACCGAATCCAGTAACAAATCTGCATATTTTGCTTGTGGTGATTAATAATTAGAATTCTGGTTTGAATATATTTTCTATTCAATGTATCTAATGCAAAAAATATCAACTTTATTTGGATTTATTTTTGAAATGGGAAAATTTTTAAGTCAGTTTGTAAGCAAAAACCTGCGGAAATTATGTATTTCCGTACATTTTTTCAGATAATCTTTAAAACTAAATGCTCAAAAATTGGTAAAAGCTATGAATCTAATTTTTGGTGCCAGAACTTACCACATCAAATCCCAGCTTTTGCACAGAGTGCAATGTGGATTTCCTAAAAGAAATGAAAAATCAACCTGCCCTAATAAGGCAATGAATAGATTCTTGCTGTGTCATTAAAATGTTAATGCAGTACCATTTAAAAAAAAAAAAAAAAAAGTATTATAGTAGAGAAGAAAAAAAAGACAATCAAACAAAGAGATGAATACAGATTTTATCATTGTCTATATACACTATACACAAACCATGAAAGTTTGTCCAGGCATATAATCAGGGCCGGATTATCGTTAGAAAGCAATGATTTGAATTTTCTAGATGTTTATAACTTTTAAATAGTTTCATAAACTGAAATGATATCAATATGACAAACTCATATTTATTTGACTTTACAAGAAGCAAAGCAAAGAAAACAATGTTTTAGTTTTTGTCATTATTTCAAGTAGATGACATGTTTGATTTCAGTTCAGAATGTCTCAATTTTTGAAAGTTTTATAAGACAGTGAATTTTATTTTCTAGATTTTATAACTTTCATAAACTGACATTTATTTTGACTGGTTTATTGTTATAATTCTGGCTATAAAAATCTGTTTTTTTTTTGTTTTTTTTTACTACAGTTGTGTTAAAATATGTGCTAATTTGGTTTGCAATAAACAGTAAAATAGTATTTCTTAAAGAATGTTTTTATTGACAAATAAAAGATACTTATTCCAGTTTATTTGAAAAATTTACAATAAGTTTACTTCAGGCTATATATGCCACTAGAATATATCACAAGTAAAAAAAAAAATTCAAGACTGGAAACGTTGTATGAGGGTGACCCCCATAATTTTATTAGCCTAGGGGCCCCAAAAGGTCATAATCCGGCCCTGCATATAATATCAATGAATGGACAAAGAAAAAAAAAAAAACAATCCATTTGAGTCGTTAAAATCAGAGGGCAGAGACTGAAATTAGAAGTGGGGTTTCTTACCAGCATACATTTTTTTTTTGTTTGTTTTGAAAGTAAAAGTGAATTTCAAAAGCTATACCTTGGAATCTTCAAAAAGCAAGCCAAGTTATAAAAAAAAAAAAAAAAAAAAAAGAAAAAAAAAGAGAGAGAGAGAGAGAGAGAGAGAGAGAGAGAGAGAGAGAGAGAGTTGACACAAAACTTCTTCATAGCACATGAATGTTAAAGCAACTCTTTCTATAATAATCATTAGATAAACGTATTGCCAAAGAGCTCAATAAAGAGATCATAAAATTGGCAGCTACACTGGCCAAGGATCATTTCTCCAAGGTTAAATAAATGAGGTTCATTAATCTCTGATAATGTATGTAAAGTAGGGAAATTAATACTGTACTTTTCTGTTCTTTTCTGATGTCTAAAATTAGCAGCTATTTGATCGGAAGACTGGCTTGAACCCCACAGCCGATAAAACAATCTCTGATTGCTGACAAGTCATACTTGTTAACCATAACTCCTCCAAGATTTCAAGGACTTCAAATTAATGGCAGTGATAACACCCAACCAGCAGTGAGCAACGGGAAGAAAGAAAAAAAAAAAAAAATCTGGAGAGATGAAAGCTGCCAAATTTTTAACAAACTAAACACACCTCATGATGAACAGTCAACAAGAAGGAAGTTGATCCAAACATCTTGTAGACAATTATCAATTAATGTTATCAGATAACTGAAAATACCTAAAAATAATCTGAACACTTTTTGGTGAAAAATTAGAAATTTTTTTTTTAACTCTTGATGAGCAACTAAGTTGTCAAACCATTGAAGGTGCCCAAGTAGCTCAACCATAATCCTTCATACATTAAGCTCTGTTTAGTCTGGCACAGGACAACATTCTGTGAGCACCAGCTGGTGTTCTTAAGCAGTCACTCATCTAAGAATTAACCAAGGTAATTACTAAGCTTAGCTTAGTATGGCACAAGACCACAGGTAGGTAGACAATCAGTAATGATTGAACTGTAGTACTAATCTGACAGATTATCTCACTCCACAGTAATACTATTATTGGTATTTATTGAGCTTAAGTCAGGCACAAGTACAAGGAAACTAGTAAGGATTTAATGCATGACATAATAGTAATGAACTGTGATACTAGTTCACTAAACGAACAATACATCAGGATGAGATATCCATGATGCCGGTAGTATGGAACACAATCTATTAATTAAGTAATTACTAAAACCTATTCTGGGACAAAATCACAAATGCAGAACATTAGCTCATTACCCATTACGCTATAACAGTGATTCTCAACTGCTGTGCCATGGCACAATCACCTTAAGTGTATGCCAAAATATGATTGGATTCAAAATCTCTTCATAAACGTTCCTTCTAATATTGGACATCAGTTATGTGAAGAAAAGTTGGCCACCATTTCTAGTGATCGAGTGCTCAAAATAAAACATTTGATGGTACCCATCGATACATTTTGGATTTCAATACAAAAGGAATATCCCACATTAGCTAAAAAGGGCTTTATCAGTTTTATTGCAATTTTCTACTTCTTATTTATGTGGATTAGACTTCTCAACCCTAAATAACATCAAAAATAAGAAACGAGAAAGACTACACTCAACTGAAGAAGAAATGAGGGTCTGCTTATTGCACATTCAACCAAACATTGAAGAAATTGTTTAAAAAAAAAACACCAGGCACAAGTTTCACACTAAATAAGCTGCACAAATTGTTGAATAGAAACATTGAAATAAACTTCAAAGTTCATATTTGTGTGTGTATTTGTTTTTTAAATCTATGGTTTTACTTCATGACATTTAAATGTATAGCCTTTAAAAATTTTACTTAGTGTGCCATGATATTTTCATTTACCCCTAGGTGTGCCATTGCTTAAAAAGGTTGAGAAACACTGCTCTATAATATACTACCTACAATGTTGTTATTACAATACACAATCCAGTAATTTATTTAATAAATACTTAATTTTGACTGGTACAAGGAATAGAAATGTATAGCAACCCAGCAAGGAGTGAAACCTTGTAGATGTTGTATTGGTCTGTGAAATTAACCAACTAGTCATTATCCCACAGCAAGGTGTATAAATAATTTTAATTATGAAGATGACAATAGTGAAAAATATTCTGATTCTAGCTAAAACAAAGATCTTATACTTTCTTTAAAAATGAAATGAAAGACTCAAGAGAAAAAGAACCACACACCGATAACGGCAAAAAGAGGAAGGGAAATTTTTTTTTTTTTTTAATAGGCATCAAATCTACATTTTCTTTCAAAATTAATCTATATCCCACCTAGATGTTTCATTTATCAATCTCCAGAGTAACATATTTGAATAGACATCCTCATCTTTTTAAACAATGAAATTACTGTCTACCTTCCTTCATATCAAAAGGATTAGTAAAGAAAATGTACCTTCTGACAGGAGTTAAACCTGTATTCCCTTTTTAATCTGGGAAACCACTTTCAAGCTAAATAGTGTAACTGTGACTTGCTTTGCTGTAATGGCTTCCTGTGGCTTAATGGTAAAGTGCACTTAGCTTGAAAGAGGTTTCCCAGATTAAAAATGAAATATGGGTTTGACTCCTGCCAGGAAGCATATTTTCATTATTAAGACTTTCAAATTATAAGCATGATGTCTATTGAAAAAGCGTTTACACACTAAACAATGTTTACAGTAATTACAAATAAATAAACACTATCTTTTGTTATTTCTAAAAGAAAGTCATTTCAATGTCGTAACAAAAGAATACTTGATTTTAAAACACCTGAAATAAAGGCCATCACAGTTTTTCTCAGTTTAGCTGTCTTAATAAACTGCACACCAAGATAAATGAACTTGGTAGTTTTTTTAGGTTACACCTTCATACATACACAAGTATAAAGAGTAGTAATAAAAAAAAAATAAGACAAACAATCAACCTGTACGTACGAGAGGCTGTTGAGTAGAATTGCTTTGTTCTCATTCCATATAATGTAAAAATTGATCAAATGGTAACAGCACCATACAAGAATCTGAAGGAAGATTTGAGTTTGGTTTATTAATTCCTTCTTTTGTTATTAACTATGGTGTACACATGCACAACAGACCACTGTAATCCATCATCATCCGCTGCCTCTTCTGTAAACAATTAGAACAATGACAACTTCAAAAGTGATTGGCAGTTACTGATTGAAACAGTCTTAAAATGACAATAATGAAGAGAAAATTTTTAAAAAAAAAATTTAAATTTTAAAAAAATTAAATTTAAAAAAATAAAGAAATAACTTATATGAAAACTCAGTTCATTGTTATATGACTAACTCTATATAAACCCATTTTCTATAAACAAAAAATTCTGAAACTGAAGTTTTTACAACAAAATAGATTTTTTAAAAAAAAAAACATTTTGGCCAAAAGTAAGAAAATAAAGTTTGGTGCGGTGGAATGAAAGTTTTGTCTGAGTTTTTTTCCACCCTATGCTTGAAGAACTGCAAGTCTCAAGGTACCAACAAGATTTTGATAATCTAAAAACATAACTGTGAACATCAAGTTAATGTAACCCTAGTAAGTTTAATTAAAAACCTGAGGACCTAGAAAGCAACCCATCCCATATTCCATGGTCTTCGGTCAAAAACCTGGAGAGGAAATGGGTGCTGCCAGGCTAGCTTAAAGTCCATTGAAAAGATCATGAGGAAGAATCAAAATCTGTTTCTTCTGACCCCTCCCCATCCAAGCAGTCTAGGGACTGATGATGATGAGTAAATTTAGAATAATTTTTTTCATTTCATTATTTTAAATGGGTTGGAATAGGGTTTTTTTCTAGAATGTTATGAAAGATGGTGTATGAAAAAGAACATGACAAATGAAGAACATTTTGGTGATGGTAGTACAGGGTTCAGTTGTGGGGGGTGTTTGGCATAGGAAGATAAGTACAATAGGAATAAAGACAATAAAAAATAATCACTAAAAGAAAAATATGTACATACAAATACACACATGCACAGATAAAAATAAAGAAAGATAAATAAGAAAAAATTTAAAGAGGATCTGACCACTGTTTGTTTAACAAGTTAAAGTCAAGTGTTTTCTATAGAAAAAAAAAAATAATACTACCTTTTCTCGCCCCCCCCCCATCTGCCTTCAAAAGGTTTCCACTTCAAATTATTTTTTATTATTCTTCTTGTCAGAATATGAAAATGGAAGGGAAAAAAAATCCCCCACTTTCTTCTCCTCTACCCGTTTTTGTGTGTGTATGTTTGTAAGGGGAGGGAAAATTTTAAGTATCCCAACAACTGACCAATGAGGTAGCTAGACGTTTTCCGAAGCCAGATTCAAAGATGGTGGTGAATCATGTATATCTGTTGGCCCTGCAGATCCATCATCTGATTTTTTCTGCTTCTTGGCTCTGGAATCAGCCAAGACCTGCTCAATTGTTCGGGAGTCACGTTTGTTTTCACTTGGTACTGTGAAATAGAAAGAAAGACGAAAAAAAAATAACAAAACAATTCTTTCATGGTAATCTAGATTTAACAGAAACTAAAATATTTATCAAATATACATAATGCATTACTAACGAATACAGCACCCTTACTGAAGAGTGATGGTTAATAACCCAATCTCGCAACGTATTGATGGGTGACCTTTACAAATTACTATCCATTAATTAAATTTAAACTATTTACTGCCCCACTATTTATTTTTCTTTGTGTGATGTGGTAACATTTATTAAACTTAGCTTAGTTTTAGTACATGACTACACATATGGGATACACAGTAGTAATAGTCAACCAGACTAGCATCACTTACATTGAAAATTTTTGAGATGAGGATTTATTATTATTACTAGTTTAAAAGCTGCCCTATTGGGTAACATTTAAACTAGCTCCCGTGGAGGGCTCTTGATTAGGACTTCAGCTTGTTCAGGAGTTTGAGAGTCCTTAAGTCTTTGCTTATTCTTAGTATTATTAGCATTGGAAGATCTACTTGCCATTTGATCTGGGTTTTCATTTACATGGGACTTTCTTTTCCTCGCAGCAGCCTTGGCTTATTTTTATTGTAATCTGGTCCTCTGTTGGCAGAGATTTCTTTTAGAGAGGCATACTACTGCTGTATGTGATAAGTAACAATAAACTACAAATGAACTCAAAATTGATCACTGCATTTAAGTATTGCATTAATATTTAAGCTTCCCTTTTAAAACGTTCAACAATAATTCTCTTGCCATCACTTAATTTAAAGACAATTTGATATACATAGGTCTTTACTTTTCATACAAACCGTTATTTTTATTTCATAGGTGACTTTCACTGAATTTTGCAATTAATTTTGATTATTCCCAAATTTATTTCCAAGTTATCACACAAAAAAATTTGTCACAAAAAAATCAAATATTAAAAAAAAAAAAAAAAAAAAAAGAAAGAATATCGCCAAAAACAATCGCAGTAATGAAAAGTTGGGAATCCAAAATTTCAGGATTGCAGGTCCGGAATATTTTTTAATTTTCTCACAGGGTCGGCCTGATTCCAAAATGGTATGATATGTTGGGCTATGGCCTCTAAGAGTAAAGTTGAAAAAGTTTGACACACACTGACATTCACATTTATTTATATAGATTACATGCTTTATTATTTGGACCAGCATTCTCATCAAGGTTGTTAGGCTCACAATGTCTCGTCCTTCAGTCTTCTTAAGGCTTCTACCATCATACTCTGTAGCATTTTTAGGCTATTGGATTAAAGAATTTTTTTTTAAATATATCAAGCTCCCTGACACTTGTGTGCTCAATCCCTGGGCCTGGAAGCATTGAAAAAGCTACATGCTCTGCTTCAGGAGAGAAAAGAAGCAATACAAAGGTGAATAACACTGATGAGTATTAACTGAAAATGGAAGATAAAAAAAAACTGGAGAGATGAAAGCTGCTAAATTTTTAGCAAACCTAAACACACCCCATGATGAATAGCCAACAGGGAGAAGAGAGTTGATCCAAACATCATCTTGTGAACAATTATCAATCAATGTTATCAGATAACTGAAAACACCTAAAATAATCTGAACACTTTTTGGTGAAAATTTAGAAATTTTTTAACTCTTGATGAGCAACTAATTTATCAAAGCATTGAAGGTGCCCAAGTAGCTCATAACCTTAATCCTTCGTACATTAAGCTCTGTTTAGTCTGGCACAGGTCAACAACCTGTGAGCACCAGCTGGTGTTCTTAAGCAGTCACTCATCTAAGAATTAACCAGAGTATTTAAAAATTCAAATACTGTATATACTGTCAGATAAGTCGCCCCACCGAATAGGTTACAGCCCTACTTTATGGCTTAATAATTGATGATTTGCTGTTGACTCACAGATAGGTCGCACTATAATCTGGAGTGTTACACAGCCCTTTTTAAACATAAGAATTATCAGATATCTAACTTAATTAACAATTAAAATTATAAACTATAAATTTGGCTACTAACTATATCACTGCGCAATGCAAAGCAAACAATTTGGGTACTTTGCACTTTGTTATTTATAAATAACACTTAAGAACGTCTTTTAATGTTATATGAAACAACCATTAAAGAAAATTATCTCATAAAGAATGTATTTCATTTCTTTAAGTCATATTTTCCAACATATTTTTGACAAAATATATATATTTTGCAGAATGAATTGTGGGACTATTTTTTCTTTGTCAATAAACATCTACACGTGGTTCCTTGACCTATGTATGCATGACCAGTGTTTCTATATCAGTCTAGTGTGAGGGCCCCAACCAAACGGTGACTGATGGATCAATAAATATTTTATTTATTTATTGTGATGGATTATGTGAATCTAGCAGCATGGGGGAAGTTTAAAGCAGTGAGTCAGTATATATGATAGATAAATTGTTTCTATACGGAGAAAAACCACAGCTTTAGCATTTATGGTTATCATTTCTGATTTCTCAGAAATCATGATGACAAGGTAGTGTTATATTTACATTTATGCCAAGTGGATAGGTCGCACCCCTAATATTTTCTGAATTTTTTGGTAAAAAATGTGCGACCTATATGTGAGTATATACGGTATGAAATATCCTCAGAGCATGGAAAACTGAACGTGAACAATCTACCTTCATGGATTGAATAAAGAGCTTCGTTCAAAATTTTTGGATTGGGATATGTGTGGGTGGTGTAATAGACCGTGGCACAAAATACAAAATCAGAGAGCTGAGTTTGAATTCCAGTTGAGTTCTTTATATTCACTTACACGCTATTTGCTTGTAAGTGAACATAAAGACCTTGGGAAAGGTATAGATCCATCTCTTCTAAGCTATGAGTAAGTATCAGGACAGACTGGGCCACATAGCCTTGGTTAGTAACCAGTATAGAAGGAAAACTTTGGATTCAAACCAGCCTGGAGAAGGTTGAGCTCCATCAGGCAATCTTGCCCAAGACATACCACTGCTGCTATGGCTAAAGTACATGTAGTGCTCCTATGACTCTAATGAGTTGCGGGACTTGTGATCAACATTCAGAGAAGTTCACAGAGTACAATGACTGATAATTGAAAAAGGCCAGAAGGGATAACCACAATAAAGATGCTCGTCTGAATAATAAAGCATATGATAAAAAAAGTTAATAAATGTTGTAAGTGAATGTAATACTCACCAAAACCATAAGATTTGTTGGCTGTTGTCTGTTTAGCTGCATCTTTTGCCGCTTCTTCTCCAATCAGATGTTTATATTTTTCCTTGTAGTCAAACGTAGGAGCTGCTTCTGAGGCTTTACGTTTCAAGGGATTACTTTCAGTCTGAGAGTCAAATTCCTGGTTAAAAAAAAAAAAAATTGATTCATTTGATAAGGTCTGTGACAGAGAGAGTTTGGGAAACACACACACACATACACACACATGTATATTTTTTTTTTATTGAAATTGGAGTGAATCTGAGTAGCGAAATTAGATCAGAGCAATTTTGTTTACTGATGGGAAATCTGATCTAGCCCATTTGGAATTGGGTCATTAAAAAGACAATGGAAAATGGTTGAAATAATTTTTATCGGTTAAAATTTGAAATAGAGCTTACTAAGCTATGAGGGACTTTGAAATTCACATGATTTGGGGTTGAAAGGAGCAACCGTGATAATCACATATGGGCCAACCAGATTTATCTATATAAACGCGTAGTTATGCTGAAGAAGAGGAGACAGAAGAGGCAGACAGGAGAGGCAGAGAGAGTTGCTTTTGGATCATCTGTCGTCAAGTGCAGTCGAGCTGGGTGGAGAGATGTCGGAGATTGAAAGTGAGTAGAGTTGAATTGAAGGCTCAAAGAAGTACGAAAGTGACGTCAGGATTGGAACAAAAACCCCACTAACATGTACTGCTGCTCCGGCTACCACAAAGATTACTACTACTGTTACTACTGCCGAGGATTAACGCAACTATAAACTTTAAGCCGCACACAGAAATCTTTATCTCTCCATCGCAAGAGTCGTATATCGTTCTGCGACGATTTCACAACAAGCTAATCACAACCCACTCTCTCTCTGTCTAGAATCCAGTGTATGAGTTTTTATGTCAATTACTTTTCTTTTCTGTAACCTGTTTCTTTTCTATACTATTCTTTTCTGCTATATAAAAGACATTAACCATTGAATAGTTGTTTGTCCAGCTTTCTGCAGATATATATTTTTTTTGGTGCATTCTAAATTTCTTAGCACAGACTCTCCAGCCGTGTCTACATCTTCAGTCGACCGTGAATAGATGAACATCACTTCTGCTTTCTGGATCAAACCAAACACAACACGGGCAGGAAGCAGGATTAAACCAGTGGACCGGTCGAATGATCTACAGATGCTCAGGGGACCTACAGCCACTCCCTTAAGCTCGGTTAAGACCGAGTAGACATGAGGTGTAAGACGTCAGAGGTTGAGGGGCTTGGGGCGAAAGTGTTAGAGTCAAATTGGCAGCTGATCTCAAAAAGGATCTATATTCTGTTATTAACTGGCTTGTTAATTTTAACACCTCCAAAACAAAACTGCTCTCTATTGTCTACAAGACTGCTTTCTGCCTTCTACAGGGTTCCTACAGATCCGTGTAAAAAAAATATTCCAGGACTATGTTAAGAAGTTTCAAGGACTGAAACTGACACGCACAAAGTGAATGGTCATCAATTTCAAAAACACAAACTTTGTGATTTATCTTTTAACATTTTGACAGATGAGATGTCCAAAGAAAAGCTACAGCTGGTTTCAATAATTTATGTCACATGGATAAGTTGAAAGCAATGAAGAAATCAAAGTGTTGAAGGCTAAAACACAAGTGAATGCAGACCTGGTTATGTTACATTTTGTGTAGCATTCTACACACTTTAATTCTTACTGCTACACATTTCAGCTATCTGGACTACTCATAGTTTGTGAATGTCAAAAAAAAATTCTTGATTGCTGCACATTTCCTGTGAAGTTAAATATAACAGTTTTAATGAACAGAACTACAAATAGAAATTTTCACAAAAACTACACATTTCAGTTATACCTACTACTCATGGCTTTCATTGCACAGAACACAATGTTAACATTTTTTCAGTTCAGCTAGTTTAGCATTCAGCTCCTCTTCCAATTTTGATATCTCTATGAACTTGTCCTTTACAGATCGTTGCATGGCATTGGACTTTGCGATAAGTTTGAAGTTCTGAGTCTTCTCAGCTTTCTCCGCATACTTGTCAGCTGACTTGAGCAAATCTTGTGTGCAACTTTCAACCTTGACATTTTTGGTCTTCAGTTTCCATAAGCATGGATTTCCGTTTGTGTCCAGTTGCTTCTTCCTGTCTTTTTTCTTCTCAGCCTTAGTGTATTGGTTATATGCTGTTCTGGCATTGGAAGCACTGCAGAGAAGAGCCTTAGTCATGGGAACATTCCCAGCAAATCCAACTGTAACCAAATGGTCTGTGATAATGCACTGTGCGGCCAGAGTCTGCTGTTTCAAATCTTTACTAGAAATGTCCTTATTGACTGAGAAACCTCTCTTCACTGAGGCCTGTCCATGAGAGAGTACCAGCAATCTGCGAACAAATTTCCAGTTTTTGATATTCTTTGTTGCTAGACAGAAGAATAAAACAGTATCTAGATGGTCTTCATGCTTGCTGAAATTCTTGAAAGCGATATTTCCAGCAGCCTCCTCCTCAAACTCTTTGTACTGACTGATGATGCCATGACAATCGGACTTGCTGACTTGTTTTCTGTCCACTATGTGGGAAAGACATCTTTTTAGATTGTCTTCTTTGGCAGACCCAAGAGTTCAGCCATGCAAGTGACTTTACAAGATAGGATATCTAAGGGGAGACTTTGCCAAAATTCCTCGATCGTTGTTGTAATTCTGCATGTAAACAGATCTTTTGTTGACATTTCTTTTTCTGGATGAATTTTTCATAGTTCTATCTGCCAGAAATCCACACTCAATCTTTGCAGTATCTTTATGCATGTTTGGGTTTGACAAAATTCTTAAATTCATTTAGTTTGGAAAATGTAATTATCTTTTTTGTGTGCTCTTCCTTAAAAAAATCTTCTCAACAGTTTCATGATCATGCTAAAAAGATCATCTGTACAAAAAGGAAGCAACAGTTTATCACTGATATTTTATCAGAAATGGTTCAATACCTTTCAAAACAGATACAAAAATCTGCAGTTTCACTGAAAATAAAATGTCATTCACGTTTGACAACATCACAGAGAAGGATTTGGTCTAGTGTCATTTTTCTATTTTTTTAATTAATTTCACAAATTTGATGACATCTGGCTAAATGTCTAGGAGTCATTCAAACGTTCATATATTTTCTAGCCATCTATGGTGGAAATACAAAAGTTGCCAGATTGAACTTTTAATGCCAAGCAATAAATGCCAAATAAATTTTAATTAATATATATTTCATCATTTTGTACACTTAGAACCAAAGCTAGAGATACAGGTCATTATTAGCCTGCAAAATTTAAAAATAACATTGTTTCAAAGACGCATTTTCTATCCTATCCTAAGACCCATCAAAGGAACATTTTTTATTCTATCATCCTTCTCATCCACATTTTCTTTAAGTAAATTTGATTCTCAAACTTGTTACTTTTGGCAACAATTTAGACAAACGTAGTTTACACATAGATACACGTGGATACAGAACATAAGTATCTATTTTTTTCAGCATGAACTAAGCCACTGCCGATTTGGGATCAAAAGGACTTTTTATTTTTGAAATTGATATGTGAATAAAATTTCTTCAGTTGTTCAAATTTTTAAAAACTGATAAATTTTTCAAGATTCTGCTAAAATGTATTTTATTATTATAAAATAATTTATTATTTTCATTTCAACTACAAATTCATTAAGTGTGAATTAATTTATCTTTGACCAAGATTGCTTGTCTCCAACGCCTTTCATCTTTGCTTTTCCTCTTGAGTGAGGGTAGCAGCTAGGAGAAGACAAGACTTCATATTCTTTCTCCCTTTCTTTCTTGTCACCTCGACAAGAAAATACTGAAGTAACTACAAGGTCACAAATTCGTTCTAATCAAGGAAACAAACCATCATTAGCAATAATTACCAAATATTACTGATTAACTTAAAAACATTTTTCTTAACGGACAATTTTAGCTTGTAAAAAAGACAGATTTGCCATTTTGACTTTCATGAATTGAGAAAATGGCTGTATAGGCAGACCGACTTAGAAAATTCCAGGACTTCTCAAGGAGCTTTTGGACTATTGTTGTTTTTCCAGGACTTTTCAAGGCTTCCAGGACCTGTACGAACCCTGCTTCCGTCAGTATAGCTAATGCTAACCTCCAGATTTACATTCTCAGACAAATGTTTTCTGCTGACATGAAATGGAAAAATTACATAAAATCAATTGCTAAATCTGCTGATAGAAAATTTAGTTCCCTGTTGTGACAATTTTTCTTCCCTGAATCTATCTTACATATTTATAAGTCTACCATTCAGTCATGCATTGAATATTACAGAGAATATTTTCTTAATTTTTTTAAGATTACTGAGTACTTAAAATTTATATATAAAAGGTGCTCACGTTATATTCAATTATTTATTTACAGCTAAAGCCTCCATAGTAAAACAATAAATAAACATCAATCTGTCAAACATGTCAACAGCTACTGCTGTGCTAATAAAATGCATTTCTGCGATATTTTAAACTTAAAGTAAATAGTATTTATTTCAAATTAGATTAATTATACTTTAGCTAATATTCCTCAAAGTTCCAGAAAAGTATGTTTTATTTTTGAAAGATTTTTTTAATAAATTACATTGCAATGAAAGACTACTAAAAAAGATGCATTTATCTTAACAAAAAGATAGAAATAAACTCCTCACAGTCAATTTAAATTAGTTTTGGAAAAATAGCAGAGTATTTTGCTTATTGGAAAGATTAATTTTTTTAAATTTAATCTATTAGCTTGAAATAAAAACTAAAATAAAAGCATCAAGAAAGATTTTTCATTTTTAAAAATTCATTTTCGCGTTTTTTGTGGTGGTACCTCCTTAATATTACACACAACGACAAAGATAAGCTTAGTGCTGAAAACAACACTGATTGCATAACGAAAGCAATGTCCGTACTTACGAAAATTTTACTCACTTATGATAGTTTGTTTTTAAAGAGGTTTCATTTTTACTCAAACTATACCAGGGATTTTCCAAATTGGCAATAATACAATGTCCCATACAGATAAAAAAAGAATTATGAGAAGGTAAAAATATTAGGAAAGCGTATGAAAAAGATAAGGGAAGTAACTCCTTAACTTTATATTATTTCACTTAACTTTTCTTAATTATAGCTCAAAGTTATCTATGGAGATTTTTTGGCAGGAGTTCAACTAGTCTGAAAAAAGACGTAAAATCCATCATTCTCACGTATTTTCTCAGTTGTATTATTATTTCACTTACTTAAAGTAATCTGATCTCACATTCGACATTTTAAAGAAACTTAGTAAATCTATATACAAAACAGCACACGAACAAATTAAAAATGTCACAAAAGAATAAAGTACAAGGGAGGTAACTCTTAATTTTAAAACTACTCGTTTGTACATCCTAAATTTAAGTCACTGATATTCAGAGAACTTAAAACAATTACTTGGTTACTTAGTTTAGTGCATCATTTTACTTATATTTATTACCACTTGACGCAAATAATAGTTAGTGCATTATCTGAACAGATTAGTCGTAAATAATCAACAGTGCATTTATAGCAATCTCTCATATGATTGCCAATTATGACTACATTTTTGTAACCTTTTATCAATTGAAAATAACTTAAATAAAAACATTTCCCTTTGTTTCATTGTAGAGAAAAATGGCAGCAAATTTTTCTCAACCGAATTATTCAATGTTGTCCTCGTCATCTTAAGAGGAACATTCACTAATAAAAAAAAATGTGTACACAGTATTTTAAGGAAAAATTTCAATGGAAGTATTGCATATTGTTTGCTGAATGGAAGAAGAAGCATGGCAGGCCGAGGAAAGCAATGTCTGTGCTAATAGTCAACTAAATTTGTATAGCAATCTTATAAATAATTTGCATTTGTTTGTAATAAATTTAAATTCATAATAAATAAATTTGTATCATTCTAAGTTGTTGACATTCAATTTAATGCTTCCAACCCACTTTTATAATGTTTAAAAACTGATTTAAATAATGCACTAATCAGTTTACTGTTTTAGATAAATTATAAAATAAGTAGCAAAGTAATCATTCTAAGTAAAGCAGTTAATCTAAATAAATGCTATATAATTTATTGTGAATTTAAAATTGATTTTATAAAAAATATTATATCAGAAGAAAAAATTAGCAACAGAACAACAAAGGTGGCGATGACAAAGCCTACTTCAAGACCAAGTTGAAGCAAGATAATCACTTAACAGACAAAGGTATCTGAGTGCCTCACATGAAAGGCTTGAACAAATAAGACTGCAATCTAAGAAACGTAGTAGTAAAGGAATTAATTAAACAGTTAATTTTTCTCAGGAAGTAATTTTGTCTAAATGCAGATAAATATTTTATTTGTATAGATCCGAGTTTCTCAACCGGGGTTCCCTGGAAACCTAACGTTTCGCAAAAAGTCCCCAAGGGTTCCACGAGAACAGGTGAGATAAGCTAATGCACTTTTGATTTTTTATTTAATTTCATATACGTAATATTAAATACACAATATATTCTTGATCATTTGTGAGCAAGCCTTCTTATTTAACAAGTGCAAAGACAGAAATCGTCTCCTCTCAATCGAGAATAAAATCTGTGTGTGTTTATCTAAAGTTTGACCTCGAATTAAGTATTTATGTAGCAAAAGACAGGCACAGGCTTCACAATAGAAAAGTATGTTTATCAAATGGCTCTGAAAGTAACATTTTCTTAGCCCATTTATTGGTTCACAGGACATTTTTCCTTGATTTACCTTATGTCTTTTTAACATTGCCAGTAAAGGATAAAAAAATAAAAAAACTGATGCAGCAATTATCTGCTTTCATTCTGTTTACATTTATATTATAGGTTACTTATGTTTATTTTTTACGTTTGAGTTTAGAATATTTTGTGTGAATGAAAATACCCTGATGAAGTATTATAAACAAACTATGAATTTTTATTTAAAATTATCAAAACATTTGACAAAGAAGTAGTAATTTTTCCTTAAACCAGTTATTCAAAAATATATACTATGATATTTACCATGTGAACTATGATGAAAATAAAATGAGAAAGATATGGTATATAATTGCTTTTGTGCAAAGGTTCCTTGAGACATTTATTTTAAGGGTTATACAAGGGTAAAAAGGTTGAGAAATGCTGGTATAGATTATTAAAACAACTAAGGGAAATAATCACTCATAAATTTACTAACTTAAGTTGGAAGCATGGTGGAGTAATGGATAGTGGCTCAGATTGAGGAACCGGAGAGCCAAGTTCGAATTTCAGTTGAATCCATTACATTCACTTACGTGCTAATACCCTTGGGAAAGGTATGAATCCTCTTCTTCTCCCTCCAGTTATGGGTAAATAGCAGGACAGACCGGGTTCTATAGCCTTAGATGGCAACTGGTCTACCACAGAAAGAAATGGCAACCTACTGCGGGGGGAAAAATAAATCTGACTCATCAGTCATGTATCGAAAGATACATGATCGCCTAAGCATGTATCATGCATGGCACATAACTGACTGAAGTTGATTTACCTAACCCTAGACAGAACACTGGCAAGTAACATTGTGAACCTGAACCAGAGTACACAGATACTCTGATTCAAAGTAGAAATGCTAATCCATAAATAAATAATCATGTCACTTATTTTATGGGTACAAGAGGGTGTCTCAGTATGTAGTAATGATCAGCAAAGCTAGTCCTGGTTTATCATTACCACTGAGTGGCAAGTTCAATCCTCACTGTGTGCCACATACAAAATTTGACATTAACTAGTCTAAGAAGGGCTGACATGCAACAAAATCAAAAAAAATATAAATAGTAGTAGTAGAATTTAAACATGCAATAATGCAAATCAAAAAGTAGAAAAAGTGCCAAAAGTCATTGGCAATAGCCACACTTTGGTAAAACTAAACTGAATTTTGCAAGAATCTCTTATTTACCAAACTGCCTGCATATAAAACACACATTTAAATAATTAAAATATACAAATATTATTACACTGTATCCAATGTTACAAAAGCCGACAATAGAGCCGGGATGAGTTGCAGTGAATGGTAGTTCACCAAATAACCTTGTAAACCATAAGGCAGCCAATATGATTATTTTATTTACATTATTTACACTTGAACTATTGTCCTCATCTTTGTTGTTATAATCACAAAGTTTCAGCCATTGCAGCAACCAGCTGTAGTTGCGTCTTACAGTCACTTTCTTCTGGCATGTAAGCAATCTCTATAATCAGTTTCCTTCAACTAACAAATTAGTGGTAGGAACTTAAGTCAAACAATCTACCAACACTGACCGCAACACGTGTCTCCTGTCCGCTACAACAGTCACATTTCTGTCTGTCACCTCTCTATGCACTTTAATAGCTTGATTGGCACTTAGAATTTATGTATGTTAAAAGAGATTCTTGCAAGAGTCTATCCAACTCCAAGATCTGTATTAAATGTATGACCTGTGAAGCTGCCATTTACTCTTTGGGATATTTTACATGCGAGACATATTCAAATCCATTTTCATCCTGGAGGTAAGACATTTTCTCTAGTGTTACACTGTTGCAAAAACCACCTCTTAATCGCTGCTATAGACTTTTATAGTAAAAATACCAGCAATAGATTTTTGTAAAAAAAAAAAAAAATAATAATAATAAAATAATTGCCAGCAATATATTTTTGTAAAAGTAAAAATATTATTAGCAATAATTACTAAAAATTAAAAAAAAATTAGAAAGTTAAATTTCGACACTAAACAACTCATAAGGAGTTGATATGCCACTAAAGAAACTGTTGCAAAAATGCGTGTAACCCTGGGCCTTTTTGCCCTTTGAAGTAGTTCGCTACACCAGTATTCATCAATCTGAGTAACTTTCAGGGAATTTTGAACTGAGCACTTTATTTAATTCACAAGGGTAGAGTGTTCTCATGCCATTAAAAATCTATAGGGATATCACATGTTCTTATTTAGTACTACCCAGTTATTACTTGCTTATTTTCATTGAGTCCAATAAACTGCCTGCATCATGGATTGAATTCACAATTAGTATGTTACCAAATTCATGAACAAACACTTTAATCAACTAGGTACCATCCCAGAGGCCAGGTTAGTACAATGGCTGAAATGTAATAACAGCAAAGTGCAGGACTATAGTCTGAGTGTAAATAACTCCTCATCTCCAAAATTCAGACAGAAATGGTATTTTTTATGTATTTATTGAATCTTTTAGTCAACATATAATGCATCTAGTGTACACTGTGACAGTTTAGTGGTAATCAAGGAGTTTTGCATGTCATTACTAGTGTCTAATGAGTTTGACCATAATTGGATGTTCCATACTTGTGACACGGTTTCAAAACTAAGCTATGTTTTATAAATAATTATAATTAATGCATCTATTTTGGAAGTACAGGCAGACAAACAGAAAAGCACAGAGAAGATAAAAACAGGAAGTAAAGCTCAAACATTCATCCACCAATTGCAAAGAATTGGTATGACAATGGTATGAAACAAAGCAATGAAGATTTTTCCTTTTTAGTAATAAAAATCATCTGATCAATGTTCAGGATATGAACCAATTGAGATTAAAAAGATTCTATAACTGAATAATTATTGATCCTCCCATGCTATCATTAAAGTCATTCTCATCCACCAATTGCAGAGCTTTGGTGTGAAGTAAAGCAATAACATCTACAGCAGTGGTTCCCAACTGTTTTTGGGCCATGCCCCACTTTGGTATTTCCAAAATTTTGGTGCTCCCCTGTAATATTTAATTCTTACATATTAAAAATTTTACTGCAATTCACATGAAGGAAGCTTAAAAAGTAATTAACTTGGTCTCTAAACAAGCCTCCAAAGGCCATAACATCCATAAAAAAGAAAAACTGAAAAAACAAAAAGACACTTAAATATATATAGTTTCAAAACATGTAATACAGAACTTAAAGGCAGAAATATAAAATATTTGAATGAAAGCTTATTCTGTAATATACTTTGATCATTTTAATCAGGAAATAATAATGCAAAATGAAATTTGAGTTCACTAGAAAACAATTCACTGTTAATAACTCATTCTCAAATTGCCCCCTTATTCTATTGGTATAGTAAGCCGAAGACTGCACATCCTACGAAAGCCCCACCAAAATATTACTATGCCCCAACAGTGGGGCATGTGCCCCACGTTGGGAATCATTGATCTAAAGGATGGTGTTCTGGATTTTCTATTAACCTTAATGCATGCTTCTGCTGTTCTACTTTATCCTCCTTATTCTAAATCATCAAAGAGCTATAAACCAAATCTTTTTGATAGCAGATCTTATATCTACACAACTAATATGTTGACTGTTTTGTCATTAAATTCCACCTTAAAAAGAATGCCAATGTCAAAATACAAAGGAAAAGGTGCATTCTGAAATTCTCTTCTGACAATCTGAAATAAATAAATACACAATTCTAATACTTAATGGCAAACATATTTGGAATACTGCCCAGATTTCCAAGATGTAGTCAACTGCTAATTGTGCAAGTGGCCCAATGGTTATGACACAAAGAAAGGAATCAGTGAACAAAGTTCAAACTCCAGCTTGACAATTTACACTCAGTTTGCATTAATGACCTTGGAAAAGGCAGAGATCCACTTCTCCACCCAAAAAGTAAGGGTAAAACAATGACTGGCTAATACTTATTTATGAAGACAGATATCTGATAGGGCAGTTAGTAAATCCCTATTACAGGCACCTGCTCAACTCAAACTGTCGACCTGTGGTTTATACTGCAACTATGCTGAGCAGACATTAACTACAGTTTATGGGAGAGAGAGAGAGTATATGATCTTGCATCAGTTCTTAATTTTTTTTTTTTTTTGAACAAAGGCCAGTATGTTCAAAGCCTCAGTCACGATGACTTGTGACAGCACAACCAGCAATGGCTTCTAAATGGTTACATCTACAAAATTTAATCCACAAAGCTTGGGTTAATATGTGGTTTGGTTTTCAGAAACTTTCCAAAAGGTACCACATGCCAAGATCACCTTCCCAGGCTGAAATGATCAATAAGTCACCTATCTGACAAATCAATCATGATGATTGTATGTTGGTTGTTTTTGTTTAGTAGAATATCAACCACTATAGGTTATTTAATGCTGAAATGTAAAAATTTTGTATGTATTTTTTATTTATTTTTTTTTTTTAGTTAATGGTTTTAGTGATTCAAGTCTTACTAATTAATCCGTAGCTGGGTGGAGAAGAGATGGATTCATACCTTTCCTAAGGGTATTTGTGCATAAGTGAATATAATGAAGCCAACTAGAATTGGATCTCTGCTTCCCGATTAAAAATTCTGAGCTATTATCCATTACACCACCCGAACATACTAGTAGCTTACAGCAGCTGGTAATCAATTAAAAAGGTTAATTATAAAATGGATGTAACTTGTCTTTTATCTCTTTCTCTCTATATAGAAGATGTAGAAAACCCAACCAATCAGAAATCAAAGTAGTGCTCTCCCAACTGACCACAACACTGAAAAACATCACATATCCCTGTAGCCACAGTGACAGATCAGCTGTGATTCCATTGATGACAAAGTATTTTCTCATGCAAATTTAATAGTAATAATGGTTGATTAGTTGGTTGTATTGTTTAGCGACATATCAACCGCTATAGGTTATTTACTGCCAAAATCTAAATATTTTGGACACAATTTTATTTTTTGGGGAGATAATAATGGTTTTAGTAACACAAGTCTTAATAATTAACCCATAGAGTAATGGATAGCAGCTCGGATGGAGGAATTGGTGAGCCAAGTTCAAATTCCTGTTGGAGCCATTACATTCACTTACATGCTAATACCCTTGGGAAAGGTATGAATCCTCTTCTTCTCCCTCCCAGCTATGAGTAAATAGCAGGACAGAGTAGGTTCTATAGCTTTGGGTAGCAACCAGTCTAGGAGAAGGAAAACTGAATTCAAACAGGCTTGGAGAGAATTGGGCTCCATCAGGCTACCTTGCCCAAGAAACGCCAGTTCTGCTGTGACTGCGATACATATTGTGCTCCTACAAACCTGATGGGCCATGAGATTCGTGATTGGGATTCCCAAGTGGTCACCCATCTAGGTATTGACTAGGCTTGATGTTGCTTAACTTTGGCGATTGTATGGGAACCAGTGTTTTAATGTGATGTGGTCATAAGCTGACCCTGAAAGAATTCAAACTCAAGTTTCATGGTCAGAAAGTCAATATTCTAACCAGCTAGCCAAATAGTTGGTAACAGTCCTTTAGTAAGTGTTGTAACCTAGGGAAGGTTACTGAATGAAATAATCACACGAAGGTTGGTAATGCACGATAATACCTAGGACACGAACAACACATATAAGATACACCAGCAGCGCATAGAGGTAATCAACTCCTAGAAGTGAGTCAAGTGAATTCCACAATGAACCTCTAACTGCAGACCAACACATACAGCATCCACTACTGTATTTATGGGAATGGGTCATACCCATTATCATCCGTAGGTATGCTACAACAGTAAGTCAGCACATCTTGGGTGTTTAGCTAGTACCTTGGCTCTTTAAAAATACACTTGTTATTGAACCAGCAACGACCTTCCTTGGAGTAGTTGCAGCTCTAATATTTCAAAAAGAGTCTACAGGAATAAAGAAACAATATGCTGATATATCAATCTTATAAAGAAATAATATATGTGCAAATATGTGTAGATTTGATGAAATGCTTCCAAGTCAACATGAATATGTTTTCTAACTAAGAGAATGTAAAAGAGTAAAGAGAAAGAGCCATCAATCAAGCTGTTTCATGTACTGAATGCCAGCTGGCCTTATTAGAATACAATACTTTTATACAAACCTTCTGTTTGGCAAGTTCTTTTGCTTTCTCTGGGTTCCACTCTTCACCTCGTCGATAAGCCAACAATTCATCATCTGAAGGTGCAAATTCCTGCAAAAAGAGGAAGATCACTATTTAATCGTAAAGCTTTAAAAATTTGTTTTCTCAAATCTCCCTCTGTTATGACCTGCATAAGGAATTTGCTGCAATTTCACTAAGAAAAAAAGAGATAACAAATAGTGGACTATATTCTGACTTGGTACATAACGCCCAAGATTTTGCAAGCAAATAGAATTAACATTTTTTTTTAATCATTTCACCCCAAGCAAGTTGATAATGCCACAAGGATACAGAGGTTTACAGGGAGTGAAAGAGAGTGAGAAGACTTTAGTGAGGAGATTGGACAATAAAAGAATAGGGTTCAGGAAGACAGAAGATGGTGATTGGTGTTGCATTTAAATTTTTGAAGATTGTAGTTGTCAGGGAAGCAAGAAATAGGAATGGTGAGAAAAGAAACTATTAAAATAGAACTGATGATTGCATCTAGCTATTGCAACAGTAAAACAGTGAGACCTAGTTACCAATCTAGTTGTACGCTTAAATTCATGTAGTCAAGGAGAAGAGATCAGAATAATTGCGCAAATTTGGTGCCATTTGTCACAAGATTTAATCCTTTCTGGCATTAACAAACTAATTCTGGTGGCAGGAGGGAAATTGTTGGTGATTAAATACAGAATTTTGCAATATTTTCTTAAAATCATTTGAGCATGTTTCAACATTTAATTTCAAAATCAGTTAAAGCAAGCATCACTGACAGAATATGGCTTTTATCTCATATAAAAGCTAATGTATAAAATTAAGTGAATCCTGATTCAACCTTCTGACCTTGAGATAAGTGGTCAAGCAACATACCAATATGCCAGTATACTGCTGCTGAAATATTCAAGTAAAATGAACTTTGCAATAAAAGATGTTGCTGAAAAGTTCTCAGCCTGACCAAAACTCTAGGGAAAAAAAAGGTAATTATATATATATATATATATATATATATATATATATATATATATATATATCTGATGTTTCATCATTTGAGCAAGTGGATCAGACAGAACTTTTCTGCACCCCTTTATACTAAGTTGTTTTTTTATGTTTATTTCAGTGAATCACATTTATTCAAATAATGTTGACATGTTAAACTCATTTAAAGAGAATAAAAACTAAAAAAAAAACACGCATTACTTTTAAGCTGAAATCTAACACTGCTCTGATTCTTTGTCTTAAATGTTTACACAATATATTAGAAAATGGATTTTTTCTTTTAAATGATATACTCAAATATCATTTAAAAGAAAAAATCCATTTTCTAATATATTTTGTAAACATTTAAGACAAAGAATCAGAGCAGTGTTTGATTTTTAAAATTTTTAATTCATTAATTTTTTTAAATTTAATTTAGTAATTTTTTTAAAAAAAAATTACTTTATTTTTTTTTCAAGAAAACTAAAATTTTCTTTAGCTCTTTAGCATTCAACATGCTCAAACCCATCACTGTTTGTGCAACTTCCTGCATTATTTGCAATATAATGTTGTCATATATTATGGCAGAGTATACATGGAGTGGGTTACAGCAGGTTGAACATTGAAAGCCAATATTTATGGGGGTGAAGGGTTAAACTTTGAACAGTTGTCACTGAAATTTTCTTTACATTTTTATTACATTTTAACAGAGCAATTGAATAGTTGAATTTGTCATATATATTTTTTAATAACCCATCAAAAATATATTTAACTGAATTGTAAAATTAACTTTCATTTCAATGGAATGCTGAAATCAACTTCAATATTTTGAAATGGGTCACAGTTAGTCTAGTATTACATAAAATGTTAATACCAAAATATAACAACACTTAAAAAAAAAAAAAATTTAAAAAAAAGGGGAGGGTAATTGTTTCTTTTTTCTTGCAACCTGCTTTAATATACCTGCTTTAATATACCTGCTTTTATTGGTCAAATAAAATTGAGCCCTGGCAAAAAGAATTTTTAAATATGAAAAAAAAATCTAGCCCTTTTTGACAGGATGTATAATAAAGTTCTGATTAACATCCTTTGATCAGCTGAGATGGTTATTTCTTTGTCCTGTAGAACTTTGGTTTCTTAATAATTGTACAAAATCTCTTCAGAAATGATCCTGCCATTTTAATATTATTAATGAGGAAAAAAGTCTCATTCAAAGTACTGTCTCTTGGAACCTCACCTTCAACTTTCATTTAAGTTTCATTCATCAGTTTAAAAAGAAACGCTTAAGTTTTGTTTATATTTTGCATATGTGTGTATGCTGTTTGGCAAAAAAACCAATATAATAGCCAAGAAGTATTTTTTCCTTAATTGCTTTTAGAATAAATATAATTTTAATTCAAAATTTTGTATTGCCCCTGCATCCCCCTTAAAAGCCTAACCAGCTATCACAACCTAATATTCTATAATTGATAGGACGACACTAATTTTGAAACCTAGTTGTGATGATGAATGCAATAACAGTGCACGATCTTATTCAGTGGGTATCTTACTGGCAAGTGAGTAATTCCACAAAAGACCGTTCATGCATGTGCAGTAAAGTCCCCTCTGATGCAAAATTACATCAAGGTCAGGCCCCTGGTTCTCGAGATATTCTATAATCTGGAAAGTATCCAGTCATTTTGACTAAGTATCTTGAAACAACAAAAGAAAGAATGATGAGAAAGTGGATATCAAATTTAACAAATAATTAATTTTATCATTATCAATGCCAAACATTTTACAATAGAATAATCTGTCCAGAGAGAATTATTAATGACCAAAATTAAATTTACATGTAAAAATTGACAAAACGTGCACATAAAAGGTTGAATAAAAAGTCAAACTCTCATAGATTTCTTAATAATAAAATCAAGTCACCTCTATCCTTTTTATATCCTTTTCTGACTTCATTACAAAAGAGGGCCACTAAAAACAATTCATACAGACATCATGTTTTTAGTTGTAAAGATGGACTGGCTTTGTGGAGTTTATGAAATTATCAACCCTTTTTGGGCTAATTAGTGATGAAATTTCCATTTTTATTATACTCAAGTCAAAAGGTAAACACTGGTTTGGTTTATACTAGAGTCAGCAAGCATCTATTCAGAAGGTGGACCTTTTTGATGGCGGGGAGGATCTTACTTCTCTGCAAGGAATGCAGTTGGTATATTCTAAGCCCAGCTGACAAAGGAATTAGTTGTAAAAATAAGAAACTGTCAATTTTTATAACTCTTTACGTTTTAAAAAAGGCCACACAATCTTTAATAAGTACCATATATAGTAGAGTATAGTGCAAGTTTTTGTGATCATTTTTTTTTCTTCTTCACAAAAAAGGACTACACTATACACAGGATTTTTTTTTTGAAGAGGTTAAAAATAAGGGACCAGTTGCACTATAAACAGGTAATTTTTTTTCAGGGTCACAATATACATAAATTTGGTTTCCTTGTTTATCCTTGATATTTTTTTTACAGTATGGTTCACCCTGTACAAGGCCCAGAGGCCACCAAGGGTAGAAGGTTACAGAGGTAACAGGGTAGAGGCAGTTTATACGAAGAGGAGGGAGAGATAAAGGTTAACCATAGACTTGAACAGATTAAGATTGTAGTGATCAAGAAAACATCCTCTTGGGAGTTGGTTCCGTAGAGCAGTGGTTCATGGGAAGAAGCTGTTTGAGTGAAACTGACTTCTCACTGATGGAATATGGAGGGAATGTAAGTGGTTTGCTAAATTATAAGTGGCATAGCGGGTCCTAGCCATGAAGGTTAGACCTGACAGAAGCAAGGAATGTAGTTCATCCAAGCACTTTTCATAGTAGTAACAAGAGAGCATACAAGAGGCTCACCCCATCACATTTGTGAGTGAGGTTGGACATACTTGAATATCTTGATAATGCTTTGAATTGTTGGAACTGGCACTTGAAATTGGCTTTCCCTGATTGTAAGCAATCACAGTTTTTAACCAAAGGACACCACAATTCTTTAATCTTAACCATGAGGATAGATTTCTTTTTTTATGAGAAATTACAAAGATTCCAAAGAATACCTTTTATTTACCATATATACTCTAATATAGTGAGAGTTTATATGATCAGTTTTTTATGCAAAAACTGAGGGGGTTTTACATCAAAGACAGATAATTTTTTTAAAAAGGTTAAAAATGATGCATTTTCAGTGACTGGTTGCACTATACAGAGGTAAATGTTTTCTGGAGGGGTTAAAATTCATTCATTTTCGATGACCATAACCTACCTGGTAGACCTACATTCTCACAGTACCTTTGGCTAACCTTAACAGTACAGGTAAACTCCTTTTCCCCACCTCCCGTAACTTTGACCATTTAATTGCTGTAACCCACTCCTGGCATTGGTCTTCAGGTTCCTTCAAACCACCATGGTTACCATCTAGCTGACTCCTCACTCATTAACATGTTGCTGGTGTGTTACCATGCAAGACACAGCGTGACAGAGAAGAGAGTCGGGGAAACACACACACATATATATATATATATTTTTTTATTGAAATTGGAGTGGATCCGAGTAGTGAAATTAGATCAGAGCATTTTTGTTTACTGATGGGAAATCTGATGTAGGGCAGCAGTTGTACCCATTTGGAATTGGGTCATTAGAAAGACAATGGAAATGGTTGAAATAATTTTTATCGGTTAAAATTATAAATAGTACGCTATGAGGAACTTTGGAATTCACATGATTTTGGTTGAAAGTAGCCAGAACCTGTGATAATCGCGTGCGAAATAGTAGGGCCAAGGGTCAATTATGACCAGCCAGGTATCTATATAAATGCGTAGTTATGCTGAAAAAGTGGTAGTTTTTGGCTCGTCTGTCTTTGAGTGCAGTCGAGCTGGGTGGAGAAATAAAAATATCAACCCAATCAAACTTTCCTGTTAATCAAATATAGATTATGGATTTAATTTTCTACCTGACTCTCTGGGATGAAGAGTTATCATTATTTATACTATTTGCATATGGACTATTATCCTCATCTTTCTTGTCATCATCACAACGTTTCAGCCATTGTGATCTCCAGCCGTCATCAGGTGTATGTCAGCTGGGCTGGGCAGGATGTACTTGGACTCGGTGGAAACAGGGTGAGCAATAACTGAGCAGCACTAAAGAACTAGATGAGATATTCTTAGACATAGGCAATGGAATGAGACGTCTACCCCAATAGATTAAATACAGGGTTCAGTTTGGAATTCCCTATAGGTTACCCGAATCAACATAAAACTGATGAAGGGCATAATGGCTGAAACCTTCTGATAAAAACAACAAAGATGAGGACAATATTTCACACATAAATAGTATAAATAACAATTTTATCAAAATGTGAAAGATAAAATCATTATTTAAAAGCCACACAAATACATTTGGTTTCTTCAAAGGGTACATGCATGTATAAAATGGCAAGACAAAGGAAATTTTTTTTTTTTTTTTCTTTAAAAAGCAATTCACTCCAAGCAAGGCAGGGGTGCCACTAGTATGCAAGGGGCTACAGAGGATTGAGAACAAGAGTAAAGAGACATGTTTGAAGAAAGGATAGAGAGAAGGACAGGAAACAAGATCAAGGTATCAGATGTCAATTGACATTACACTTGAATATTTGAAGATCATAGTTATCGGGGAAGCAAGCAAAGGGGAAGGAGTTCGACGGACAGGATGTGCGAGAGAAGAAGAGATGTTTATATTTAGCTGTTTTGACAGTGAAAGGATGGTACCGGGATGCCAGCCTGGTAACTCACTTAGATTCATGCAGTCTGAGAACCAGCGAAAGTAGATCGTCAGATCAGTTACCATAAAAATACTTGTAGAAGAGACAGAGGGCAGCCACGGCACGTCTGTGAGAAAGCGACTGTAGACGAGATACCAAATCAGGACCAATCACATTGCATAAGGAAAGAAAAATTGAATATGTACCTTTTTCCATAGCATAACATAACGATCTTCTTCTTCTTGACCAAAAGAGAATGATGTTAAACCGGCAACATCAGCTACTTCATGTCTGAAAAGAAAAGAAAAGGCCGTCAAATAACGCACGTAAATGTCTACTTGTTTAATACATTGATTTTCAATCAGGCACTGAATTATTTTAATTCATACTAATAATTCAAGGTACAGAAACCAGTCTAAGCATAGCTTAGAAGTGGCACAAGGCTAAAGTATGAGGCACCCAGTGAGGATCAAACTAACAACTCGGTCATAAATGTTCTAGCAAGACAAGCTTTCTAACCATTACACCACAGTGAAGTGTCCAAATGATTTTCTAAGCATAGCTTAGATGTAGCACAAGGCTGAAAGTATGTGGCACTCAGTGAGGATTGAATTAACTATTGTCATAATTGTTCTAGCAAGCCATCTTGCTAACCATTACACCACATTGAATGTAGCAAAATAAACAGTTGCAAATCCATGTAGTACTCTCCCAACTGTCAGCAACAACCAACCCACCTGACAACACTGAAAAAAAAAAAAAAAAAAAAAAAAAAAAACCTGTCTTATATACCTGTTACCACAGATCAGCTATAGTTCGTTGTCAACAAAGCATCATCATTCTCATATAAATTAGCACAACTGTCATGCAAATTTAGCAATGATGTTATCTATGTTGCAAGACAAAACGACAAATTATTGAAGAGAAAACAACTGAGATCTAGAAAACTTGACCAATCAGAAATCAAAATAATGCTCTCCCAACTGACCACCAACACTGAACATGGTGACAGATCAGCTGTGATTCCATTGATCACCAAGTATTTTAAATAATTTTAATAGTAATAATGGTTGATTAGTTGGTTGTTTTGTTTAGCAACATATCAACCGCTATAGGTTATTTACTGCCAAAAACTAAATATTTTATATACAATTTTGGTCGGGGGAATAATAATGGTTTTAGTGATACAAGCCTTACTATAGAGTAATGGATTGCAACTCAGATTGAGGAATCAGAGAGCCAAGTTCGAATTCCAGTTTAGTTTATTATATTCACTTATATACTAATATCCTTGGAAAAGGTATGAATTCAACTTGTCTCTCCCTAGCTATGGGTAAATAGTAGGACAAACTAGGTTCTATAGACTTGGGTGGCAACCAGTCTAGGAGAAGGAAAATATTGAATTCTAAACCGCATGTAACCCTGGCAAAGCACATACTATGCAGCTAAGGAAAGGATCATTCACACTTGATGATCCCAACTACAGTTGACTCCTTTTTGAGGAGAGAAGAGTTAGAGTCTTACCTTTCCCAAGTGTATTTGTGCATAAGTGAATATAACAAACCCAATTTGAATTGGAACTTGGCTCTCCAATAACAATTCTGAGCCAGTATCCATTACACCACCCACACATCCAAGTTTACAGCACTTGGTATTCCCAAGCAGTCACCCATCTAAGTACTGACCAGGCTCTACGTTGCTTAACTTCAGTGATCATATGGGGACTGGTGTTTCAAAGTAATGTGGCCATAAGTCCTTTAGTAGTAATACACTTTATGTTGACTGCTTTATCCAAACAGCCAATTATTCAAGAGAACACACCTCTTACCTACACCAGATGCAACCTGGTCAAGGTTTTTTTGTGTTGGTCTGGTTCTCGTCTACACTTCTATAATTACTATCTAGGCAATCCCAACTATGGCAGTTATATCTTTTGCCAGTTTTGACCTTCTTAGTGTTGTTGTTGGGATGTCTGTTGTTTTAATGATAAATCTAAATGCACAAGTGCTATCCACCGGCTCCCAGATGTTTGATTCTGCCTATATTTAAAGTTCACCATTTGAATCAACCATCCTGTTATAATTGTGCTTGTGTTGCGCTCGCTGTTAGTTTTCACAACAGTTACAACCTCTTAAATAATGGATTATTCCATTTTGATTGCATGAAATGATGGGAAAAGACACTACTTAGTTTCAGTGAAAGGAAGAAAGAAGGAAGGAAAGAAAGAAAGGAGGAAAGAAGGAAGGAAGGAAGGGAAGAAGGAAGGAAGGAAGGGAAGAAGGAAGGAAGGAAGGGAAGAAGGAAGGAAGGAAGGGAAGAAGGAAGGAAGGAAGACAGGAAGGAAGGAAGGAAGACAGGAAGGAAGGAAGGAAGAAAGAAAGAAGGGAAGAAAGAAAGAAGGGAAGAAAGAAAGAAGGGAAGAAAGAAAGAAGGGAAGAAAGAAAGAAGGGAAGAAAGAAAGAAGGGAAGAAAGAAAGAAGGGAAGAAAGAAAGAAGGGAAGAAAGAAAGAAGGGAAGAAAGAAAGAAGGGAAGAAAGAAAGAAGGGAAGATAGAAGTGTTTAACATTTCCTGCCAATACCTCGTAAATAATGGACTATTCCATTTTGATCGCATGGAAAGAAGTTAAAAGACACTACTTGGTTTCAGTGAGAAAATGAATGAAAGAAAAAAGGGAAGATAGAAGTGTTTAAAGTCTGTTTCAGTGAAATGGAAAATGCTGTCAATTTCAAATCTTTTCATTTGTATCCCCTTACTTCTTAAAATAACGACCAGCCTTCATATTTATGATTGTTATTACAATATTTTGTTAAGTTGTTATGGTATAGGGAAATTTCTATGGATATTTTATTGCCATAGAACTCGCCATGAGCTTACTCAGTCATTAACTGAAGAATTAATATTCATCAGAATATTAAAATAGGAAAACTAGTTCTTGATTATTCAATTATTTACTCTGGAAAATAAACATTCACAAATCCGTGTAGTGTTCTCCCAACTGTCACCACCAACCAACCTACCTCACAATACTGAATAAACATCAGTTGTCTATAGCTGTAACCATAGATCAGCTATGGTTCGTTGACAAACAAGCATCACCATTCTCATGAAAATTAGCACAACTGTAAATTTAGCAGTGATGTCATCGATGAGACTGCTTTCTGGATATATTTTAAAATCTTCACAGAGTCGAAATCAAAATTGTGATCAGATTTGGCTATGTGTATAAATAAAGCACTACTTAGATTACCGAGGCGAATATCTCGTTTATGTTCGGAAATGTGAGATTTCAATGACCTCCCTGTCTCGCCTACATAACTCAAGTTGCAGTCTCTGCATGGCACCTGATAGACGCAAGCATCAGATGTAATATGCTGTCTGCTGGTATTATTTAATATACTGTGGATAGTTTTAGTGGGTAATGTAGTAGTTTTAATTTTTAGCGCATTTAGATTGTTGGAGATGTGTTCGGTCAGAGGGTTATTCGGTAGAAAGATGCAGCCAATAGGATTATCAGTATCAATATATCCACAATAAAAACCTTAGGCAGATTTACGAGGCTGGCATGATAGCCACCTCACACACAATAAACACCCGACAAGGTTTCTTTAACATATCAAGTTGTCTAGCAAGATTAATGCGTGACAAACATACCGATAAGCTATAGTTTTAAATAGGTCCCCCCCCCACTTTCCACTTAGGATAAAATATCTTCCCTGGGAGCAGGTTTTAGCAGCGCCGACCACATGACACCAGCATATCCGACAAAGAATACTCTGACTTTAGAACTTCAGTTTTTCTGTTTCTGACTAGTCCTGTATATATCGTCTCTTCATCTAACTTAAATCTAATATAAATATGTCTCCATTAATCATGTCCTGAAGAAGGTCTATTTGACCGAAACGTCTGATGTCGACAGAATAACAAAAAAAACAAAATAAAAAAACAGTAAACTTACATATTCGGATTTTGCTTTGTCTTTTCCACATTTTCATCATATATATATATATATATATATATATATATATATATATACTGGCCTGAATTACACAACTAGCCAACACTTTTGATTTTCTCATTCTCAAATGGTGTTCTTAGACCTCTTGAGAGTATAATGTGTGCTACTTGCTCTCTATATATGATCTGTTATATCAAAATAACTACCTCATAGAAAATGGTTTATGCTTTTCAAGTTTGATTTCAAGAGAATAGCTGAGTTCTCCTTTATCTCATGTGCTCATATCTGTCCCTCCAACATAGTTATTCAGCTGGTTCATTCTCCAGCTGTCATTGGTGTCTTGTCTGTCTTCTAAGATAGATTATAAGCAAAATAACCCTAATGAGACAAAATTACACAATCACCTTATAACTACCAAACAATGAATTGGCTTATTTTTTTTTTTTAAATTTAAAGAAAGTAATTATCATTGAATGTTATATTAAATATTTGTATAATCAGCAATTTAATTGAGGGCTGACGTTAACATCATTACAAGCACTTCAATCATAGAAATGTAATAACACTTCAAATTTTGCTTACACAATTGCTCTGTATACTTTATCCATTGGTTCCAGTTTGTGTTTCTGTTGGGCTCCATCTGTGATGAAAGTGTGGATCTGCTTCTGCATCTAAAAGAACAGAAAAACAACTTTTAAGAAAAAGAAACTATGGCATCATCAACAGGATGTTTAAGTCGCTCGGATGAACCAGAATTTGTCAAGACTTGGATCTGTTGTTATACAGCCCAGGCTAGGGGCTAAAAAATTGGAAGACAGCCAGGCTAGAGGGGAGGAAATTGAAATAACTGACCTCTTTCTAACTTTGGCAGGTTGTAAAGCTATAATGAAAATTTCTGTTATGGCAAACTCCAAACAATTGGAGAAGTCGACTACTGATCATGCATCATAGAACAACACAACAGAAACTATGATATTTGATCTTTGGTAGAGCAGACAGATACTGCAATAAGGCTAAACAGAAATGATGGTTCATATCTAAATAATATTACCATTTTTTATGGGTACTATACCAGCATGTTCACAAGTTTCCAAGCAATAAGTAAAACCTTCAGTAGCAGTTTAAAAAAAAAAGCTTTTCACAGGATTTAATCCAAATACAGTGCAACCTCAGTTCTCAAATGTCTCACATGTCGAACAAATCGGATTTCAAAAAAAAATTTCAGTTCTCAAACAACATTGCTGAACCGAGTTAACCCAAACGAAATAAATTTCTGAGTCAACTGCCGTGTTGTATACATTCGTGTGTTGTGCTGTGCTTTTCTTTTCCAATTTTATTGTACTGTGCCTTTTTTTTCTCATCATTAGTCTTCAGTCATGACCCCAAAGAAAGCTAGCAGTGATATTGGTAAAGGAAAAAGAAAAGTTAAGAGAAAATCAATTGTTGATGATATTGTCTCTTCCTACTCATGGCAAAATCAACGATCTATACTATTCTTAGAAATAAAGAGACGATCATGTCTTTCCTTTCCCAAACAATAACATCTCTTTCTTTCCCCTTGCACTTATGCCATCAACTCTCCTACTTGCAGGTACGGTAAAATTGAAGTGTTCGTGTATATTTTATCTATTTAGTACTGGATTTATTTATTTTTTCTTAGATTTAATGATTTTTATTAGTTTTGTGTATAAACTTGTGCACAAAGTACTGTTGTAAAAGTTAAGCAATCTTCTTGGGACCAGGAACGAATTAATCCATTTTACATCGATTCCTATTGGAATGACAGTTTCAGTTTACAAACATTTCAGGTTATGAACGGGCTTCAGGAACGAATTAATAAGCACACCTGTGTATGCTTCATTAAATATTTGAAAATAGGTTGGGAGCAAATAAAAACAATTAAATGTTTTCATATTTTATCTTCCAACTATTGATTCATTAATGGTTGGGGTGAGGGGAAGGCTTAAGCTTAACCATTCCCTGAACCTAGTTACATTGGAAGTTGTCTTTATTTTGATTTTTCAAAATGAAATTTGCAAGATATAAAGTGAGAAAGCAGGGAGGATGTACAATCCATAATAATTCTTCTAACAATAACAGGATGCCTCTCCATAGAGTAATGGGTAGCTGGCTAATCCCAGAGACTATTACTATCATAGCGATTTTGATTATCACTGAGTGCTTCACACTTATGGACTTTTATCAGGCTAAGATAATCTTTAATATTTTGACTAGTTTTACTTACTTTATCACAGCACTTAGGGTGTTCTGTATTCTATAGCCATTAAGCAAACAATACAAATTGGAAAGAAAGAATAAATTTCCTATGATTTGTATTCACATTCAATATGCTTAGAAGCCTGCCTGAAAGCTAACTGGTATTTGTCATTCAAATCTAATCATATAATTACTTTCTTCATTATCTATAGCATATTGATTTTTGTTGTAGTAGTAGTAGTAGTAGAAGTAATAGTAGTAATTATAATAATAATATGAGAGAGGACAGATAAGCAGGTTTAGCATTTTTTTAATTGTTATATTTTGGTATTACCAATTTATGGTAATATATGATTTTTTTTCTTACCCCTCTCCTTTTATGAATGGCCTTTTAAGACATCTGCCTATATTGCTCTAATAAAATTTTGTACCCTTATGAAAATTTTTTTTTCATCTAACAATGGTTCCAAAACTTTTTTTGAATCACCATACATATTTGATTGCATGTCAAACCCCTCTCTCTTCTCAGGGTTCCTTAACCTTTAACATTCTGGAGGTGATTTTGTTGGCAAAGCAGAAATTTTATCCTGCCACTGCAAGTGACTCAAATGAATGAATTTTTCAGTTGTGTTGTCATATCCTGCTATAGCAACAGAAAATGACCATGACTGAAATTAAGTAGTGTAATTGAGGAGCCTACCAGCCTATTAAAAATATATATATATATATATATATATATATATATACACACACACACACAGAGAGAGAGAGAGAGATAGATAGATATGTCCAACTAAATCCTACAATATTTATTTCCAGAAGTTTATACAAACCCTTTTTTCCAATAGTTTTTTCTAGAGCTTCCAAATGAGCAAATATTAATTTTGGCTTAACTTCATACAAAATCCTTTTTTATTCCAAAGATTCTTTCTAAGACCTTTAAATGATTGCATGTTCATTTCTATAAATTAAAGAAAAAAATTTCTCAGGATTCCAAATGATGAGATATACATTTTAATTTTGAAGTTGTGTTGTCATATCCTGCTATGGCAACAGAAAATGACCATGACTGAAATTAAGTAGTGCAGTGGAGGGGCCCTGAAAAACAATACAGTGGAAAGGAAAATTGTGAATAGTGCAGTGTGTTAAAGGTTAAGAAAATATCAAACAATTATATTTACATTTCAAAATCCAAACAACTTTTGTCATATTTCGGATAGTTCTGATTTTTCACATCTTAGCTTTTGGTTTATATTGGAACATCAATTTCACAATGCTTAGTAAAATATTTTCCCCATTAGTATCAAGAAAAGGACTACAACTTTAAAAAATAGTTTATTTAAATAAACATTATAAACTGTATTATTAGTTTACTTGTATTAAATAAACACATTTTTATTGAAACACATTAACATGAATTTGATCCCACCACCATTCAGTAGTTTCAATGAGACAGTGAAGAATCTGTAGTTAATTAGAAGCCATTGTTTATGCACTGTGGATGCACAGAGGTGTAATGGTGAATGAGAAATCAGAGAGCTGAGTTCAAATTCCAGTTAAGTTAGTTACATTCATTTATGCACAAATACCATTGGGAAAAGTATAAGTCCAACCCCTGCCAGCTATGGGTAAGTAGCAGACTGGCCCTATAGGCTTGGTTGGCAACCAGTCTAAGAGAAAGAAAAATTCTGAATTCAAAACCAGCTTGGAGAGGGTTGGGCTCCATCAGGCTATCTTGCCCATGACACACCACAGCTACTATGACTGCAGTACATGTGGTGCCCCTATGACTGTTACAGGTCTTGTGATCGTGATGTACTGAGAATGTTTGACAGTTCTAGAACAATCCAGCATATTAACATAGTCTATTGATCAAGTGCCATCTAGTATTGAAATAATGAAGTTCAACACTAGGAAGACAGGGTGATTCACAATTCACCAGTTAGATATTACTTCTTATATGGTGTGCCTCAACATATTGAATTACAATTGCCTGGAATTATACAAATTTTTAAAAAATATTCTATGCAGTCACATAAGCCATGATAAACACTTTGGGAACCACTATCCCTAAGATATTCAAACAACTTAAGACTATTACATCTACTAGTACTATGAAGTTAAACTCACTGTATTTGATGGTATACCACCCCCACTATTTCTTTTTCAAAAATGGCTCAGATAAATTTACTGTGTTATATTCAAAGTTGAGACATCTGCTTGGTTAATGTTTACCTAGATACTGTAACCTAATGATTTTTCTACCTCACCTGAAATCCATAACCTTTTTAGTTTTTACCATGTTCTTTCAGCACATAGGTAGTCATGGCTCTCCATAGATTCCTTTTTCTTTTTTATATTTATTGCCATGACTTCTTGGTTTTTGAATTCAGATGTGTCTTTCTCTTAAACTGGTTATCCCCCAAGGCTAGAGAGCCCAGACCACTCTGCTATTTCACCCACAGCTGGTGGGGGTTACTGAGAAGATAAGACATCAAGCCTTTTCTGAAGTGCAAAAATGAATGCAACAGACAAGGTTGGAATTTGAACTCAGCTCATCAATTTTACTTTCCGTGCTGATAGCCCTTATGCTACTTGCACAATCCTTAACTTAATAGTAATACTCTAATATTAAAAGCAAATGATGGGAGGGAGGTCTTATACAGTACTCTTACCTCTTGAATAACTCGGTAAAATGATTAAAATTTTGGTAATTAAGACCCCCCCTAACTCCCTGTACTTTATCTGTACCCCCCATTCAGTTTATTAAAATGCCATGATGACAAACAATACATGTAAAAAAAATGAATGTTTAGCAATCTTTATGGTGTATTAAATGTAAAAAAAAAGTTTATGTTGTAAATTGAAAGACTCCCACTACTATTTGATTCACCCCCATTTATTCAAGAAGCATTGATTGAGTGACTGATTTGTTTTTTTACAGCTTATCAACTCTGTGGGTTATTTAAGGTCGAATCATATTTTGGATTGTAAGAATTTTTTTTTTGTCAATGAATATTGCATTAACAATTTTTTGAGAATAATTTTTCCAGATGCAAGTCCTACTATTTAACCCATAGCTGTGGGGAGGAGATGGATTCATACCTTTCCCAAGGGTATTTGCATATAAGTGAACGTAACGAAACCCTGACTGGAATTCAAACTTGGCGCTCTGATTTCTCATTCTGAACTGCTATCCATTACATCACCCGCACATCCTATTCAAGAGGCAAAGGTAGTAAATAACTGTTCTAGCAATACTTGAAGATCTTATTAGAGATACAAAACTTAATCAGTGCTATGAAAATAACCATATTTAAAAGGGAAGAGGAAAATGGACCAAAGGAAAATAGAGCTACTACAAGTGTCAAAAGAAAAATTATTAGAAACAGCTGACCAGTTTTTGTTCCTCTATCATTAGAGCTTGAGTGAGGAAATAAAATACTGTGCAAAACAACAAAACAAAAAAAATAGACAAATACCTAAATGTGTGTGCATGCGTGTGTGAGATTAATTTGTGTGTTATGTATTTTAAATAACATGAGATAAGGAATTTAAGCAATTTCTTTTAACATTTTTATAGTCATGTATGTTGGCTTTGGAAAAATGACTATAAAAATTAGAAAATTAAAAGAAAATGGTTCAATACATAACTACATGTTACTTAAAATACATAACACATAAATTAATCCCAAATAAACATAATTTAAACACTAATTTACGGAATATTTTATGTGCCTTTTGTTTACATTGGAGAAATCTCAAGTTTAAAGAAAAGACTAAATGAACACAAAAGGGACATTTTAAATAACATCACACAAAACACATTGGTTGTTCACCGTAACAAAATGGACCATGATTTTGACATAGGGAATGTTACTTTGATTAAAACACTAATTTATTTATTTATTTATATATATATATATATATATATATATATATATATATATATATATATATATATAAATACACTAATTTACATATTTATATATAATACACTGTATGTATAGCTGGCCACTTGTATTTGAGGATACCTGTCTACTAGGGCGGCTAGCCAATCCCTATTGCAGACGCTTGCACAGGCACATATGTGCTTATTCAAAACCCACAGTGCCCACCTGTGGTTTATACTGCAACTATGCTGGGCAGACCTTAGTTACAGTTTCTGGGAAAGATCGTGTTATCTAATGTGATCAACAAATTGAATAAGGCCAGCACACTCGAGCTCTCAGCCATGATGACTTTGTGCTAGCACAGCTATCAATGGCCATCAAAGACATGGTTTTCAAGCACTTTCCAAAGGTGCTGCATGCTGGAATAGACTCCTCCAGTCTAATAATATCAGAAAGTCTCCTTACTGACAAATCGACCATGGTGAGATTCGAACCCGGGTCTCATGGTCAGAATACAAACATTCTAATTACTCAGCCACGTGCCCATATATAATGCACTAATATATATATATATATATATAAAGGCTAATGAGCAGAGTTGAATCAGACCAGGAAACAGTAGTATTAGAAACTTCTCAATATGCATGTGATAAAAAATAAAATAAAAGTAAAAATAACATGTAGAGCTTTTAACTTCTCCTTCCTTTTTCATATCCTCCAACCTCCTTTCTATTACACTCAATGTCATACGTTTGTTTATTTTTTTTTTTGAAAAAAATTATATAGCATTTATTAGTTAAAAAAAAAAAAAACCCATTAAGAGGTCATTTGATAAAAATCGCAGGTTGAAAACAAGATAGTGGATTCCACTGACCTCCTGATTTTTAAAGTGAATCTTAAAGTTTATATATATATATATATATATATATTCTCAATTGCTGATGACAGAGGAATAAAAAAGGATTAGATGTTTCTAATTCTCTTTTAGTTGACATTTACAGTAGCTGTATTTTCTTTTTGTCCAATTGCCTTTTCATTTTAAATATATTTGTTTTGATAATAAAACTCTAGCAATAATAGATTAAATGACTGCATATTTGCTGTCAAATTTTATATGTTGGTGAAATACACATCCAAACCCCAAATAGAAAATTACTCACCTTAACTCGAAAATTCTCCAACCTTGCCTTATCTTCCTCTTGTTTTTTCTGTAACATAGCATTCTGTTCTGTAAAAAGAAACAAAAACATAAGCATGTCAATATATTGATGAGTTATGTAATAATCATGTAGAAACATTTCAGTGAATTTACAAGCAAACATTTGGCATTTTTTAAGGAATTCCTAAGTGATACATGCTATATATTAGGGGTTCACAACATTTTGTGTATCATCGCCCACTTTCACATGGAAAAATTTTCCACCGCCCACCTGTATAGTAAATATTAAAAAGCATACCAAAATTGTTTGGTAAAAGTTTGTTACTGGTTCATAAACTGACTTTATTATGTAATAAAATATACCAAAGGGAGGTAACAAATAACACTGACTTATGTGGCTGCTACTGTATTAAAGAACAAATAAAAGTAAACTTAACCACTAAAAACTATATATGTAATTTAGTTTTATGGTTAGGTTTAGCATTATAAATGTTGACAAAAAATTAAACAATTTTTGTTCAAAATTATAAAGAAACCACACTACTAGCAATTAATAAAAATTTAGCAAATATTTTTGGTCTTCCCTTATTTTGTTCTGAATTAGATCTGAAAGAAAAAAATGTTATTTTGCTTGAAGAACTATTTAAATGTTAAAGATCCTTCTCAAAATTATAGAAAATACCAAAATATTCGTTGTTTGCAGGAATATTTATATCTTATCTAGGAATGTGTATCCAGTTATTCCCAATTAGCCTAGTTTTTTTTTTTATACAGGTTCTTTGAATACTTCTTTTTTATTAGTATATATTGAAATACTTCTTTAATACTCAAAATCCTATATAGCCCATCAAAATTTCCAATCACCCACCATTTTTTGTTCAGTTGCTCATCACCCACCTAACAGGTGAAATTGCCCACCAGTGAGTGATATTGTCTAGGTTGCAAAACCCTCTGCTATATATAGTCTAAAAGTAAACTTAACCACTAAAAACTATATATGTAATTTAGTTTTATGGTTAGGTTTAGCATTATAAATGTTGACAAAAAATTAAACAATTTTTGTTCAAAATTATAAAGAAACCACACTACTAGCAATTAATAAAAATTTAGCAAATATTTTTGGGAAATCTTGGGATTTCAGAACTGGTCTTTGTCTGAATGCCAAGTATTTGTCAGGTTATGATCGTTTAATTAAAGCTGACAGGTTTAATTGTTTACATTTAAATCATCAGAACTGGATAGTCGGCTTTTTCTGCCACTTTTTGTTAGGAAAATCTTTGGAATTTTGTTGAAATGAAAGTGGTAAGTAACAGACTGGTTTAACTTGACAGTCTTTTTCAAAAATAACTTGTATCAAGAGGATTTAGGATCCCCTACATCACAAATCCAGTTATATCAACACAATTTTTTTTCTATTTTTTTTTTGTCTCTGACCACCCCCAACTTTGAATAATGCTAACAAAAAATGCCCAAGACAAAAGTTTTTCTTCTTTTTAGTGTAAGTTCCCAAATATTAAAACAATTAAATGTAATAAAATTATTCCCTGTAAGATATTTATAATGTAGTTTCTTTCATACATTAAATTGATCATTGCCCACTTTTGGAACAATATGTCAAACACTAAATATCAGTTTTTGACATAATTTTCCTTGTAGATGTAGATTTGTTTTTGGTGGAAAGTCAGTTAAGTGCCATACAATGATACAGGCTTGTCTCCTTCAATTCATGATTCTAGGAAGAAGAAAGATTTTCCTGCAGTATGTTGCCAACCAAGGCTATAGAACCCAGTATGTCCTGCTATTTAACCAATAGTGGGATAGAACCCAGTCTACCCTGCTATTTAACCCATAGTTGGATAGAACCCAGTCTGTTCTACTATTTAACCCATAGCTGGAGGGAGAAAAGATTGATTCATACCTTTCCCAAGGATATTTTCATGTTAGTGAATGTAACAAACCCAACTGGAATTTGAACTCAGATCCCCAATTTCTCGTTCTGAGCTGATATCCATTACTGCACTGCACATCCATTGGTGGTACTGAATGCAAAAAGTCTTAAGAATTTTGGCTCTTCACTGTGAACCAGGATTTCTAGATCTAAAGATCTATTTTTTTAATTAGAAATGTGAAAGTTTCATCATAATCTTCCTCTTAAGTACAAATAACATTAATAGTTCCATAATTGAGCTGAAAAGGGAGGGGCTAAAAAAGGGGGTTCATGCCAAAAAGGTTTTGAAAGTTTTGTTAAATTAGTGAAAAACTCATACAGAATTTATTTTCAAAACAATATCAACAATAATTTTTTCTTTAACTATTCCTGCTGTCAGTCATATATAAAATGTTTTTTTCTCTGATAGGAGAATTACGCTGTTGGCACGCTGTTGCAAAACAACGTAATTCTCCTATCGGAGAATGTAAATCAAGTCGTGGGATTATGAATCTGGAATACACCCACAGTGTTCAGGATTCCATAGTTGAGCGACAGCACCCTGGAGAAATCCTAAGTAAACCAAGAATCCAGTGGCCCACAGGTAACCAGAAGACTATTTGGACAAATCTTGACAAAGAGCTTTCTTTTATCCTTAATAGCAATCTTAAGGGTCACATAGGGCAACAGATCAGTTCCTTTAGTAGAATAATATACGACGTTTGCTTCGAGTGGTTTGGACCACTAATGGAAATGAAAGATAAAAAAGAGGGAAAACGACCAAATCAACGACAAATCCAGAAAGGAAAGTTACGATCAGAACAAAGATTACTGAAATATTATGCACGCAACATCACGACCTAACATGCGCAAGTGAAATATTTGCATAGTCGTCTATAACGATTTTTACGAGCGCGTCAATAACAGCAAACAGGAACTTTCATTACGGACAGAAGCTGCAAAGAGGAACAATCGTTTTATTTATTTCATTACGAGAATTTACAAAGAGGAACAATCAATTAACTTTTCTTAAAACGCTGCTGGTGGCGCCTGGGGTGGCGGTCCCACCATAGCCACCGAAACCGTGAGATCACCCCTGGTCAGCAGCTGATGAAGACAGGGTATCGCACGTGCTAACACACGTATGTTAAAAAAAAAAAAAAAAAAATATGCTAAAAAGCATGGATAAATGTAGTAGACAAAAAGTTGAAACGAATTAGCCATTCCAAAACAATAAAATAAACAAAACACTAACACATTGCAGTAGTTTGAAAAATATATACAGGGTGGTCCGAAAGTCTTGTCACCACTACATAATATAATCTTCTATTTCAGATAGCTGACACAAGAGGAGGCACAGTGGAGTAATGGACATCGGCTCGGATTAAGGAATCGGAAGAGCCGAGTTCAAATTCCAGTTGAATCCATTACATTTCACTTACATGTTAATACTTGGGAATACCCTTCCTCCAATTATGGGTAAATAGCAGGACAGACCGGGTTCTATAGCCATGGTACATAACTGACTGACTGACACGAGCTCCTACTGTTTGGAACAGAGGACGAGGGTGATAAAATTTTCGGACCACCATGTACAATGAAAGAAAATTGAAACTTTAAAAAGATTGAGGAAACGATGTTTCAAATAATGTAGGTTGAGTTCCAATGGATTTTACAAAATTTACAATAAACATTTGCGTTTACAACTTGGACTTTTCTTACTTTAATATATTTTCTGATCAATTTATTTGAAGATGATTGGAGGCGAGACTAACTGAGTATATTGTTGATTTAATGATCTTAAACAATTTCTGAATTACCTCCCTTACATATCCCTCAGATTTCTTTACCTAGTCTCATATTCTGAGCCCTCTTTTGAACACAAAAATTAAATTGTATTTCAGTTTTTATTTACGGAACAAATAATTCAAATAAATGATACTGCATTTCGTTCTTTATTTTTCTGACACACGACTTTTCAACTCCAAAAGGAAGACACAGAATATGAGGTTAAAGAACTAGAGAGGAGGTAATTCAGTGTTTTTACAGAAATTTATTGAACGTTAAAATTTTTTAAATACGTTCAAGTTCTCCCCCTCACTCTATTAAAAAAAAACAATGTGATCATATAATTGATTTGGTAATAAAAAATACAAACCGCTTTTTCACCATCGTCATTAATTAAAAAAGTGATAAAGTTTCATTTCAACAAAAACAACTAAAAAGTTTGGCTATTTTTCTTTTAAAGGGAAAAATAAAACACCGCCAAAAGAAAGGGGGTCATCGTATCTGTTCGATTTTTAAAATAAAAATTTTAAAAAATGCGGTTTAATTATCATATATCGCAAAGTTAAATTTATTCTTTAATACAAATAACCACAATGGAGACATACAAAAAAAGTAACTTTTTTAAGCACAAATTTTTGTTTAAATAATTTATTGGCGGTTAATTTGCGTTGTTTGAGGAAAGGGACAAATGAAATGAAATTATACGAGAATTTAAAAAAAATAATATTACTAGTGATGACTTTCATTTTATTTTTAAAAATAATAAATCGAAACTTTAAACAAGAAAAATATCTATAATTTAAGAAACATTTCCGAGAAAAATGAAACAATAAATTAGGCTATTTGTCAACAAATCTTAAGAAATCACTTGGGCCAAAAAAATCATAAATCTAAAAAAAATAAAATAAATGGCTTCTTAATGTTAGTGATTGCTGATCTTTTTTAGACAATAATTCATTCAGTGTTTGTTATTTAAAGCTGGAATAACAACTGTGCTTTGTAAAAAGTAAAAAATAATATAAATTAAAAAAGTATAAAGTTAAAATTTATTTAAAAAATAGGTTGCAATTATCCTTACTAAAAATACTGTATCGCAAAAAGTTAAGATAATATGGTAAATCGAAAAAAAAAATGAAAAAAAAAATGACAGAGGATCTGAGAATGATACAAAAAAATCTAGCTGTTTGGAGATTTGTTCGTTTTTCTTTGATGGTAGGGGAAGCTTTCCATTTAAAAAACAAAAACGAACTATATTTTTCAGTTTTAGAATTGAATACAATCATTAAAACCTCACACAAGATAAAATTTAAAACGTTTTTATTATTTTAAAAAGAAACCTAAACAAAAAAAAAAGCCCTCACCTTTTGCCCGTTTCTTAGCTTTTTCGTCTCCTATTGAAGGAGGTTTCTCCATAGAACCAAGGATAGAACCTAACAGATCCATTTGTTTACTTCTCGTCTTCTAATTTTATGTTTGTAAATTACATTAATTTAAAAATATAAGAAAACAATGAGTATGCTTAATACTAAATCATGAATTAAAGGTTAATATTTTAAAATTGTTTTGTCGACCGACAGAAGACAACGAAGGGAGCCTAAAATTGAACTGAGTAAACCGGCTTTTCGGTCAACCTGCCTGAAAGGACGGAATTAAAACAAAAAAAACTCTTGGTTATCTCCCTTGACAAAAGAGTGCAATATTTCCTCTTACCTGATCCACTAGAGTAATCTCCCCTTACATAATTCTTTTTTTTTCTTTTTTATTTTGCACCTGCCTGGCTTTTTAAAGGTAGAGAGATTGCTCACTCCGATCCGTCCCTTAAAACCAATCTGACACGCTCACCTTGTATCTACTTCTCAGCTCTTGCTTGTAACTCGTTCTTTTCTCGCTTTTTCCTTTCTTCTTCATCCTCTGAACGGTGAGTTCTGTTCTGTCTGTCTATTAATGTGTAAAACACTAAAAGCTGTATAAAATTTCAAATCAATAATCAATATTTTTAATGCAGTGTTACTGTTCCAATATACATTATAATATTGACACTTATTCAATCAGCTACCCAACTCCAGATACGATAACAAGTTGCTTAACATCGAATTAATTTAAATTACGCAAAGATCAAATGATCTTTTAAGGTAGTATTTGTTTGGGACTGATGACACGAGGTGACCAACCCTTTTTTTTTTTAAATATATATTTTTGGTCAGTCACTTGGAACTACCAATTACGATTCCTATTTTATCTTAAAGCCTCTAACAAGTAATAAACATTCGTAGAGCCTGCTTCTAAGAACTTTCTAAGCGGAAACAAAATATTTTAGCTCCAAAGAACGGTCGAATGATGAAAAGCAGAAAATGGTAAAAAAAAAATGCATTGGCTTCTTGCTATTAAAAGTAAAATATTACAAAAAAAGGTATTTAAATAGCTCATTTGTAGGGCAACTATTTCTTAGATACTAAGTTACTATTATTTGAAATGCCCTCTTTAATTTTTTTATATTATTTTCTTTCATCTCTCGTCGATAAATTAACGAACCCATTATTGGCGTACCTCGAGCCTAGTTGAAGGAAACTAAACAATAGGTAGGAAAGATGGGGGTATTTATTTATTGATGTTTTTATTATTTCTTCTCTGTCCCCGTTCCCATTCAGGTTGATCAAAATTCAAAAATATCATCCGCATCTCATTTTTTTTTTTTTTTTCAATGTCTCCTTCTCATGTCGCTTTCCGCTTTCCTACTCACACAACACTACACGCGTTTAAATCATTGTAATGTACCACTGACTGAGTGATACGTAATAAATCAATGTGATCGATATGCATGTGTATTCTCTTCTATACTTTCCCCACCGTCAGAAGTCAAAACCAGTCTCTGAGTTTCACCCTGTTCCGAGAAAATTAAATTTAATACATAGATTAAGTAATTTAAAATCAAAATTATGGCAGTATTCTTTATTTTTTCTTATTCCCCCCTTTTTTTTTAGTTTTTTGTGTAACTGAGTCGGGATGTTTTAAAAAATAATTAAAACTGCTAATCTCAAAATTGCAGTTTAATTTTTTCGATACGATTCCTCAACTAAATTTATTTTTATTGTATAAATATAAAAGTTAAATACCGTACAATATAAATTTGGGGTTTATGTTTCTCTGTCTTATCTTGATTACCCCCCCCCCCCCCAAAAGAGATTGAATCTCTGAACCCTGCAGGTTTTTATAAAAATGGTGATTCTCAAGAAGCCCTACCCGTTGTCATTTCTTTATTTAATTTAACACTATCCTTTACTAATCACGAATCACTTCCCAAAATCAGTATTTCTTATATTGGTTATTGAAATACTGATTTTGGAAGTGGGTTTGGCTGAGAACCTTTCATCACCCTGTGTGTGTTTTTTGCAGTAACTGGAGGCGAGCAGGTAATTCAACTTAATTTGACGCTGTTTGCTACACAAACCATAAAAAGGGCCTGAGCTTAAATGAAAACAGGAACAATCAATGAATAATTCTATCAGATCGATACTAAATGTTCGTTTCATTTTTCTCCTTCGCTGGCATCAAAGCTGTAGCAGGAGGCGAGAAGAAAACTGCAGAGATAAATGATCTTGACTTGATAAAACAAATGAATGATTTTTTATTTTCTCTTTTTCATGTGCATGCGTAGTGTTTCTCTCTAAATGCCAGTAAATGCAATGTTCTTTTTTTTTTGTATTCGGGAAATTATAATTTTCGGAATAATACTGACTTTTGAGTTGTTGAGTATCATCAATAAATAATTAAATATTCATTTATTTTTAGTTCTAATTTCTTTCTCTATATCTCCCTCACCCTCCTTTTTTCTTTTTTTTCTTCTCATCTCGTTCATGTTTTCTTTCTGTTTTCTTTTTACTTTGGTTTTATTTACTCTTTTCCCCTTTTTCTTTTACCCCCCCCCCCTGTTTCTTCCTCCTTCTTTAGTTTAACATTTCTTGTTTCTTTGATTTCTCACTATTAATTCCCTCGTTCTCATTAGTTTTTCTCTGGTAAAAATCTATTTTTATTAAGGTTTCTTTCATACTCGATCACACTCTATTTTCATCATTTTCTTTGTTCTTTCTTTCACTATAACGATTTTTGCCTCTTCTTTTTATTCTTTTCTCAGTAGTGTTATTCCTCTTCTTGACATTTTATTATTTTTAACAACAATTTTTCTTTTTCCCAAGACTATTTAAAATTGCACAGGCTTCCAGACAATTTATTCACACAGCGTATGGCATATTTTTATTTTAAACATTTTTATTTTTTAGTGATTAAAAAAAAAAAGCCCGAAGAGAGTGTGCCTCAAAATTTACATTTTTAACACTCAGTTGAAGTTGAGTAAATAATTATCGATGCTTTGTCTAAATTTCACTTTACATATTCTAAAAAAAATAATTTTACCAAATTACAGTATTATTATTATTGATTTATCAATTACTGAAACAATGAATTTAAGTGGAATCAGCATTCACTGTTTCTCTTATACTATTGGGAAAGGCATGAATCCGTTTAGCTATGGGTTAAATAGTAAAGTAGATTAGGTTCTCTAGCCTTCAGTGGCGGTCAGTCTCTTAGTCAAAGGACTATTCAGAATAAAGAAAAAGCAATATGAAGAAAGCAATAGGTGTGTGGGTTTGGAGCCTTCTTTAAACGTGGCTTCTACATCGTCACATGAATGCATGAGATTGCTCTTTTTGGGGTGGTTGTTTATACATCTGTCACAGATGGGTTAATCATGTGTTCACACGTCTGAGTCAACATCCTGTAAAGCATGGATCTGCACTTGGTGGACAGGATGTTATCTCTCAGGGCAACCCTCCAATCTTCTTTAAAATACACTCAGTGCAAACCCAATAGGAAAAAACTATAAAAGTCTTTTTTCATTGATGGTTCATATGTAAACAACAGTTCATGAAACCCTTTAAATATTGTAGCAAATTTTTTGAAAGCCAGTTCCAGAGTTTGAGAAGCTGCTATTCTTTTCAATAAAATAAAATATACTTATGCATGAATCTTAAAATAGATCTATAATAATTTCTTTCATATATATATATATATTAGTCACATGGAAATAGTTTGTAACCCCGGGTTTCATGCTTTTGCTATCATCAGACAAACTGGTTTATTATTTCAAAAGTGAATCTATTTATGCTTATTTGTGTATGGTGGAGGTAGGAATTTTCTTCTGTGTTTGTTTGGGATGACACTCTCTCATACATAGACACACATACATACAGGTGTATGCATTTTAGTTCATACAAACACACTCATATAAATAATCTGAGGTTAGGTGCAGTTACACATCCATGCATTTGTGCATACATATATATACGCAATTGTCATTGTAATTTAGTATCAAGATTGTAGCATTACATATGTAACAATGTTCTCTTAACAAGGAACAGGTGGGGGTGGTTTATATGTATAATCTCGATCTAAAAAATGTAGAAAAATCTTGTCTACCATACTGACAACACCCAGTTCTTGATAATGAAAACAGAAAAAACAGTTTATCCATAATTTTGAACCCAATATACATCATCTTACTTGAAAACTGAAAAAATACAATTTGTCAGTTGAATTTAATAAAACTTGCTTAGAAGACTTATTGCTGCTTAATACACACACACACACACACACACATATATATATATATATATATATATATATATATATATATATATATATATATATCATTATATTTTTGTTATAAGAGATTATAATAAAAACATGTTGAAATCGCTACACAAAAGCCTTCATGTTTCAATACTATGATTATACTTCTTCAAACAATGGTAAGTAACTGTTACCATCACCTGAAGAAGTACAATCATAGTATTGAAACATGAAAACTTTTGTGTAGTGATTTCAATATGTTTTTATTATAATCTCATATATATATACTCTGACTCTAGAGTTTTGTAGACGGAACCTCTGGAGATTGCACTGTCCACTCTTCAGTGGATATCAAAAGAATATGACAAATGGAAAACCATTTCATTGAAACTAGATTATGTGTTTTGCCCTGATTAGGTTTTATAAAATCAAAAACGAAAAAAAACAAATGTGGGTGTGTATGCTTAAATAATGAATCATTAGTATTTACTAACAATTTATTATTTAAGTATGTGCGCACACACACATATTTCTTTCATTTTTGATCTGATGAAGCCTAGCAAGGGCAAACTCTAGTTTCAATGAAAAGAAAGATCAAATTTTATTGAGGAGTTTGCCAACCCTCATGAACCCAAGACATATAATATAAGCCTACAATTATCATTCATATGTAATAAATACTGTATATCCTGTTAGTGTCATACCATATATATTGTTTTAGTTTTTAGTATTGATGATAACCAATAGGCAGCTTTCTACCGGTAATTTAAGTCTTTCCTTCATCTTAGTATACCATAATTAATCTAATTAATAATAACCAGAACTATTTAATAATAGGTCCAAAATGTGATAATTTGTTGTAACAGAAAGAAAAATGACACTGTAGAATCAGTGACTTAGACTTGCTAGTATGGTATGCTATTAAGTAATCAAATATTTTATCGTGCGTCTTCTTAATACTTGTAGTGTCTTAGCATAAAGGAAATACAGTAGCTAAAGATTCACTGAAATATTACTACCTTTCCACAACTTAGTTTCATATATAGAATTGTATATCTTGGACCTTGAGCTGCCCAAAGATTGTGAGACAGCCATATAACAAACTGGGAGTCCACATGAAACTATGTGGAAATTTGAGTATTGTTTTCTTTATATTTCATGTATTGGGTCTATTTATATATTTTATATCAAGCACTTAAAGCATCCTTATTTGTTTTATTATACAAATATATAAAAGACTGATCCCTTCAATACAACTGTCATTTAAATTACCTTCTCAGAATGAAACATATCTCTAAGAAGTTTTTGTGACTTGTTATATATATGTATTATTATGATATTTTTATTATAATAAATTATAATAAAAACATTTTACATCACTACACAAAAATTTTCATATTCAGTACTAAGATAGCACTTTGTCAGGCGATGGTAAATAACTTGTGATAAAAATGATTTATTAGGAAAATTTAAAAACAAATCATTACCTCTTTTCGGAAGTTAAAGTGGGGGGAATAAGGTCAGAATTAAAAATATACTTATGTGTATGTCTATGTTAACCAATTAAACATCAGATCTACACTAAAATATAAAAATATGGTCAGAGGGTGTAGGTGGGTGGGTTATTTTTGCATGTCAAGAAAACTGATGCTTTTACTCCATCTGTTCTTTATCTCATTTGGAGATATATATTATGAAATGGACAAAGTCCGACAATTATTTTTTAAGACATTTTTTATGTTTATACGTTCTTTTTATAGATACAAATATTTAACAGTGCATTTACTTAGATATTTGTATCTATAAAAAGAAAGTATAAACATAAAAAATGTCTTAAGTGAACTTTGCAGTCAGCACCTAGCAGCAAGAGTCTGTTTCATGCTTAAACACAATCTTCAGTCCTGAATCATAAAACAGACTGTTACTACTGGGTGCTGATCACAATGTCCACTTTTATATTTACAGATGCTCTATCCCTGATATTGACCACTTTAACCCATAAATATAGCATGCCATAAAACTATATTTTTATCATATATATATATATATATATATATATATATATATATATATATATATATGTTTCATTGAATAATATAGACATATTGTGTCTACTTATTTTTATACTGATCCTTTCTGGTTGTCTAATCAGTTACTTTCTGTCCTGGGTAAGACGTTAAACTACGTCCAGCAGCAAGGTCGCTGATCAGGAGGTTTTGAGGAGCGTGGAACCACCTCTTAATTGCTGGTGTTCCCAGGTCCAGCCTGACCCAGGGTGGTAGCACCTGTTAGGGTCCCAGCTATGGGCAAATAGTTAACTATTACCAGCAATACTTTTTTGAAACAAATTATTACCAGCAATACAATTTTGAAGGAAAGATATTAACAGAAACAGATTTTTGATAAAACAAAATATTACCAGCAATAAAAAATTTTGTCAGCATTAAATAACCCATTGAGGTTGATATGTCGTAAAACAAAATAAAACAAATCAATCTAAACCAAAGAATACATATTCTATTCATATGAATCTATCCTAAAAATGTCAGCATTAAATAACCCACTGAGGTTGATATGCCAAAAATTTAGTGCTAAAATAATTTTGTTGAAACAAGCTTCTTGTGAAAAATTAGCAAATATGTAAACACTAATTTTAGCTTAATGTAATAATAAAAAAGAAAAAGTGATATTTTTCTATAACTAATTTTAGCTTAATGTAATAATAAAAAAGAAAAAGTGATATTTTTCTATAACTAATTTTAGCTTAATGTAATAATAAAAAAGAAAAAGTGATATTTTTCTATAACTAATTTTAGCTTAATGTAATAATAAAAAAGAAAAAGTGATATTTTTCTATAACTAATTTTAGCTTAATGTAATAATAAAAAAGAAAAAGTGATATTTTTCTATAACTAATTTTAGCTTAATGTAATAATAAAAAAGAAAAAGTGATATTTTTCTATAACTAATTTTAGCTTAATGTAATAATAAAAAAGAAAAAGTGATATTTTTCTATAACTAATTTTAGCTTAATGTAATAATAAAAAAGAAAAAGTGATATTTTTCTATAACTAATTTTAGCTTAATGTAATAATAAAAAAGAAAAAGTGATATTTTTCTATAACTAATTTTAGCTTAATGTAATAATAAAAAAGAAAAAGTGATATTTTTCTATAACTAATTTTAGCTTAATGTAATAATAAAAAAGAAAAAGTGATATTTTTCTATAACTAATTTTAGCTTAATGTAATAATAAAAAAGAAAAAGTGATATTTTTCTATAACTAATTTTAGCTTAATGTAATAATAAAAAAGAAAAAGTGATATTTTTCTATAACTAATTTTAGCTTAATGTAATAATAAAAAAGAAAAAGTGATATTTTTCTATAACTAATTTTAGCTTAATGTAATAATAAAAAAGAAAAAGTGATATTTTTCTATAACTAATTTTAGCTTAATGTAATAATAAAAAAGAAAAAGTGATATTTTTCTATAAAAAAAAACAAAAAACGATAAAGGTAGAACTAGCAACCATATCGCTCTAAAATATACTGAACTGATCTCAAATTGTAATGCTGAACCTCATTGACAGACAGTCAAATGGCATAAGATCTCAATTGATAATGAAATGATGTTGCCAGCAATACATTTTTGAAAACCAAATGTTGCCAGCAATACATTTTTAAAAAACAAATATTACCAACAATATATTTTTGGAAAAAAGAAAAATATAAATTACCAGCTAAACATTTTTTTAAAAAAAGAAAAAATATTACCAGCGATACATATTTGAAAGAAAATTATTACCAGAAATGGAATTTTTGAAGGAAAAATATTGCCAGAAATAGATTAAAAAAAAATATTACCAACAATAAAAATTTTGTCGACATTATATAACCCATTGAGGTTGATATGCCATAAAACCAAAACAACCATAATCAGTTACTTGATGTTGAAATAGAATTCATCAAGGAAAGTGCCATAGATTTTTGGTTTTTTAACTCCAGTATCTTCAACCTTTTGTAAGACCATTTTCCACTGAAGATGAGCTTGTTAGGTAAGTGGCTTGCTGACTTCCCTTATCTCTCTTGTCCTCAATATGCCCCTTGTAAGGGTCCCAGCCCTCTTTCCACATGTTTTCAAGGAATTTCAGTTGTCTTTTCCTGATTCTCAGTAGAAGTGTTCTTTCTGTTGTTATTTCCTGTAAGTTTTTATTGTTGGTTACTCGCTCCATCCATGGAATTTTCAGTATCCTTCTGTAGAACAATATTTCTGCTACCTCTATTTTTTCCTTATCCGTGGGATGATTGTTCAACATTGACTTCCATAGAAAACATAGTTAATGTTATTTAGGGAAAATTTATTTTTTTCAACTCTAGGAAGATTCTGTACAGTATGGTGTGTATTTTAATTGATATTAACTGTTTTTCTCAAGTGCAATGCTTATTAATAAAAAAAAATAATACAGATGAAAGAAAAGCAAGTAAAAAAAGAAAATGACTGTCTAATTTGGTGCTAATGAAGTTAAATTAGTTATGGTCAACTTGAAAATAATTTATTTTTCTCCTCTCTAACACTTGTTTATTTTGTTGCATACACTTTTGGATTTTATAGTTAGTGTTATTTAGCAGCACAATTCCAAACTGATGACAAAAAGTAGGAAGATTATTTATAAATGTCCCAAGTATCAATGACTTGTTTGCTTGCTTGAACTTGAAAATCAGCAAAGCCTTCCTTTTAGTTAGGCTTGAGCACATAACCATTCCACTAAAGGAAAGTATAATGTTTAGTTCTAGTTTATCCTTGTGCTTCCCAGACATTAAACCTGACCTTGTTTCACATTTTGTCCTCGTGGGAAGATGAATAAATACTACTTTATTTATTTTTGTGTGTTTTTCGTGCATTTGATCACTTTTTTTTTTGTGGTCCTCTTAAGAATTTAAACATTAAGAGTCTTTTAAAAATTGAGGAAAATATTATTAGCCATTGTCTGCAGACAAATCCTGTAGTCACTGGAGAGCATTGTCCTGAAAAGGACAGTTTTGTAGTTGCTGATTTTCATTAGTTGTGTAGACATCACATGTATATCTCATGGTGTCTGTGTGTGTGTTTAATTTTTGAATTGTTAGCCTGTCCTGTGTATGACGATAAACTACATCTGTGTCCTGGGTAAGACGATAAACTACGTCCAACAGCACACCCTCTGATCAGGAGGTTTTGAGAAGCATGGAACCACCTCTACATTGCTGGTGTTCCCAGGTCCACCCTGACCCAGGGTAGTAGCACCTGTTAGGGTCCCCACTATGGGCAAATAATTAACTCCCAAACTGGGGTTAAAACACTATGAAAGTGTAAAAATAGGTTTTAATACCAGAAATACTTTGTAAAAAAAAACAAATTATTGCCAGCAATACATTTTTGAAAAAAAAAATATTACAAGCAATAAAAATTTTGTCAGCATTAAATAACCCATTAAGGTTGATATGCAGTAAAACAAATCAAACCAAACCAAACCAAACCAAACCTGAAATGTTAGCTTAGTTCAAGTGTGTATTGAGAATTGGATGTAATATGACGAATGTTATTCAGGTATCTCCTGCTTGACAAAAGTTTCCCTTACACCACTTTGGTTTCATGAAAAAAAAACATTAATGTATCTGTTTTTCACTAAACAAAAGTAAATCAAACATTTATTTCAGTTAACAAAAAAGATACTAATGGAGCTTTTATATAAAAGTAGCATAAAACAAACTTTTGTAAAGCAGAGGATATCTGTATGCTTTATATTGTGACAATGTAGTTGTCTTAGGAAAGCAATTTTATTAAAATATGAGGCGGTAGGGTTAAAAGCATGTATAAGGTGAGAGTGGAGAAGGAAAGAAAGAGGGTGATGTTGAATTTAAATATAAATTTTGGAACAAAGTGAAGACTGAAAATTGGCTTGGAAAATAAGAATAAATTTTAAAATTCCTAATTGGAACTGTGAGAATTTGAAACTGAAAATCCTAAGTTAAGGAGTCCGAAAGGGTGGGGTACCTGAATTCACATGTGAGTGAGTCATAACTCGTGGAGCTAGACTGAAATTCTGACAGAGGAATTTTAGCTTATTTTCACCAACCTAGATCATACTATTCTCCAATATGCTCATATTCATATGTAATTTTGGGGACAGACAAAGGAATTTATCTGACACTGGACATCTTTCATCACCTCTGATCACGCAGAACACACGCGCTGAATCCTCCATAAATACGAGTTGTTGGAATGCACAGAAAGTTCAAGCCTAGTTCCAGCTGCCATCTCTTTCTATTAGAAAGCACATGAAGCACACCTGAAAAGTAATTTCCCTCCCACTCCCACACATTTCCTAGCACCAACAACCTTTTACTTTACCTACCTGTACCTATCACCTGTGTTGAACTAATGTAATTCCACTGGACAATTTTCCCTGTTCTTTTTAATAAATCTTTATTATTGAAGATAATTCAACCTGTCAAGTCGTCAATTCCTACAAAGGCAGTATCCAGACAAAAAGAACGGCATGGCTCAGCAAGAACGGAAAAAAGTAAATAAATTTTTTTCTACTTCTCAGGAGTCACCACACAATCCACTAGATGATATGACAAACAATGAATAGCATCACAATCCATGGTGACACACCCAGCAAAGATACTACAAGCACAGGTGTATATTCATAATATAAGTGAGACGATTTCGCAAAAGTCATAAGATTAAAGCTGTGATTAACTTATTTGAACTATGGAATTTCTGTTAATAATCTTAGATAAAAAAAAATAGGCATTAAAATTGAAAAAGATAAAGAATCAATTACTAAGTCATAATGTCTGTAAATGTAATTCATGTCAGTAAATACCAGAGAGACCTCTGGTATTTACTGACATGAATTACATACTGAGTCAAATTTAATGTCCATCAGGAACCTTGATCTAAAAAGAGTTGATCTGTGGTGACCCCAATATGTATTGGGTTCATCCTAAGAGATACCAGAGTAATCTTTGTACTTGGTGTCACCTCAGAATGTCAAAATAGCCAAGCGCCTCAAGGGTTAACCTACAAGGTAACCTCAAATCCACCAAGTGCTGAACTGGGCTTCAAAGAATGTTTGTGAGTGTACCCATGTGAACCCAGCTGAACATAAGTTATATTCACATGACAGAAAGCTATATAAATGCTCAACCCACAAGGGAGAGTCCCTTACAACCTTGCAAGAATAAAACAATGTTAAAAAAGAGTCCCCAAAAATACATACCATCCACAGCCGATGTTATTTTCATGCAGTTCAAAAGTGAATAAACAATTATTTTATGCATGAAAAATATAGTCTTGTATTCTTATCTGATATTACTAATATAACATTGCATGTCTAAAAGTTGGTCAATAGATCATTTTTGCTGGGTTTTTTTTTTGTTTATTTTGGAGGTGTGGTCAACAATATTTTGGCTGTGTATCCTCTGACCCTCCTCAAGTATGTGTTGTGTTCTGGAATATTAAATCTTGTTCTAAGGAAGCACACATATCTTCATCTATACATATCATGTTCAAAGCTTGCATCTGTGTCTTCTTGGCTTTGTCTCCTCTTGACTTCTGCATTGCACTTTTAACCTTATGGTAGGTGGTGGAGATTGATTTTCCATCTCATTATATACATATCTAGAGATCCACTTTGAAAGTGCCACTTTGCTTTTCATTGGCTCGTGACTAGTAACCTTATATCCTGGTTTTCAGCAGTTCTTGTTTCATGATTTGCTGACTAGACTCGGATGTTCATATCCTGGTTAGGATGCCTTCTGAATGCTTAGTTGAAATATGACTTTATAACCTAGCAATATACATGTATTTTTAAAGATGATGAAATTTTGGTCTCCTAGTTACTATTTGTTTATTTTTATTGATTTTTCAATCACTACAACCTCCCATTGAACCTTGCACATGCTCACATCTCTTGAGCCATGTCCATGGAATTCAAAGTTTATTGATTGTTTTTTTCTTGATTAATGGTTTCAATAAGTTATTAATGTCTATGCCTAGTTTACTTGATTGAGTCATTCGAGCAGAGTATATGGGTAGATTTCTTTCAAACATTACATTCTCCTTTTATTATTTCGACTTCAAGCCATTAAGCTTTGTGTACACCCTTCTCAATCAGTGCATGATTAGCAATAACTTATTTGGTTCACTTGAACTATTGTCCTTATCATTGATTATTATTGTAGTGAAATCTATATGCACTGGTCCAGCAGGGACAAAAATAACACATAGAAGATATCCCATATCGGCCAAAATAGTGGACATCTTAGTCAAAACATTATGTCTAATAAAATCTATAACAATCAGAGAGCAACATATGTTTACAATAAAGTCTATAATAAATCTTATAATGATCAAAGAACAAATATATATATATATATATATATATATATATAACTTCCGAAAAGAATTAATAATGATTTGTTTTTAAATTTCCCTAATAAATCTATTTATCACAAGTTATCTACCATCACCTGATGAAGTACAATCTTAGTACTGAAACATGAAAGTTTTTGTGTAGCAATGTAAAATGTTTTTATTGTACAAATATTATAATAATATTTTGGTCTACTTTGTATTGAGCACTTTTTTTAAAAGTAAATGCTACAAACTGTGGATTTTTACTCCATCTGTTCTTTATTTCATTTTGAATTTGTATATATATATATATATATATATATATATATATATATATATATAAAATAAAATTTATAACAATCAAAGAATAATATATGTCCAGTGGCGAACCTACATTTTTGGGCCCTGAAGCTTGAACAGATATAGGGGTTTCTTCACAACCAGCAACAATAGATTTGAGGATCCAATTGCCAAAATTCAATAGCCCCATACAGTTGGGGGTTTCAGCACTGTAAACCCCAAAGAAACTTTTGAAATTTGACCAATTACAGGAGAATTTTGAGGCCATATGAAAGTCATAGATAAGGCACCCATGAGCAAATGGTCCGAAATCAGAGAGGTCCATGGCATTGTGCCATGTCCCAGTTTGTGTTTGTTCAAACCATTCTACTAATCCAGCTCGAAGTGGGGGGGAGGACAGTTCCTTTCTTTGAGATGACAGGCAAGGTGGATTTGCTTTTGAAGTTACTTTCTTCTAGCCTTTGCGTGAAGAGGTTTGAATTCAGTTTTCCTTCTCTTAGACTGGTTGTCAGCCAATGCCCAGTCTGTCTTGCTATTTACCCATAGCCAGGGATTCATACCTTTCTCAAGGGTATTAACACATAAGTGAATGCAATGAACCTAACGGGAAATCAAACTCAACTCTCTGATTCGTCAATCCGAGCCACTACCCATTACTCCACCATCCTTCCATGAAATGGATATTGGCGCATATTCAAAAATATTCCAAAGCTAACATTAGCTTACTTCAACTTGTTGGTTTTTTGATTCTATCACTAAAATGGCTTTAATTTAATAAGAATCATTTAAAAAAAATCAATTTTGTTGAAAAATTCACACATTAAAAAAAAGTTGCTTCAGGAGCTCCTCTGGGATTAGGGGCCCTCTCATCATCATCCTCTGACATCCCTATGGTTGGTCAGAACTCCATTGACAATCCCTTTCCACACTATTTGGTCCTGCATTGCTGTCCCCAGATCCCCAATGTCCAACCCTGAGTCCTGAGCTATGGTGTCTGGGAAAGTCGATTTTTGTGAGAAGACACTTCCAGAAGGATGCCATAGGAGTAAGGATGAGACGATTTCCCTGTCCGCTCGGTGGCAGTGGCTGGCAAACTGTAATCGTTTTTGTTTGAGGCTTAGAGAGAATGGTCTCAGTTCTTCATAAATTGTGTTAAATGTTGCATGGGATGATGTTCTGGATGTTTCTAAGATTTGTATAGTTTCCATTCAGTCATCTTTCAAGATGAGCAGATAATGTCTATGTTTCTGATCTATACAGTAGGACTGATTCAATCAATGTTCGAAAGGTTTGGACTTTTAAGGGGCATGTAAGATTTTAGTATTAGAGGGCCCTGAAGTTTAAGCTTCATTAGTTTCGTAGTTTTCCGTCTTCTAACAGAAACCGTTTCTTTTTACAAACTTGCAGTTTGTTTTTAAAGTCATTAACCATCTGTCAAGGCTATCAGGTTTTTTTTTTTTTTTTTCAGGTTAAAATAATTTTTTAAAACTTCTGCAATATTTGATAACTAGAATTATCTTCCCTGCGGACCTACATTTTGGGATCCTGAAGCTTGAATAAATAGGGGTGTTGCTTTGCAACCAGCAACAATAGATTTAAGGATGCAGCTTCCAGAATGTAGCCTATGCATAGATTCTGGCAAGCTCAACAAGCCCATACAGTTGGGGGTTCATGGACTGCAAGCCCTTAAAAAAAATTTTGAAATTTGACCAATTACAGAGGAATTTTGAGGCCATATAAAACGGGTATTAGAGCAGATTCTGAGGTTGACATTCACTACTTCAACCTATTGGCTTATGATTCTATCACTAAAATGGCCTTATTTTAATAACAAACATTTTTTTTTTAAACTGATTTTGTTAAAAAATTCATTCATTAAAAAAATTGCTTCATAGGTCCCTCTGGGATTAGGGGCCCTGAAGCTGAAGCTTTATTAGTTTCCTAGTAGATCCACCACTGTATATGTCTGTAATAAAACGATCAAAGTGTTTAATTGTTATAGATTGTTTTTAACATATAGGTCTATAATCGGTACCTCCACTAATTTTTAATACTTAAGATTTAAAAATGAAAAAGCATTCTTGAAGCTTTCTTTTCAGCTTTAATTAATATCCAAATGATTAAATTTACTATTTCCAGTAATCAAGATACTGTGATGCATTTCAAATAGAAATTGTATTGATTAGAATCTTAACTTTTTGGTCGCTTTCAGTAAAATCATTAAAATCGGCCATCTTTGACACATTTGTAAACAAAAGTTAATTCTCAGTTTTAAAAGTCTTCCAAAAATAAAATATACTTTTCCTAAACTTTATTTGAGGAATATTAGCTGATTTAAAGTATAATTAAACTGATTTGAAACAAATATTATTTACTTTAAGTTGAAAATAACAGAGAAATGGATTTTTAAAACAAACAGTAGCAGCGATTTACATGCTTTTCATCACTTGTCAATCACTTAAGCACTAATAAGATGTTGACACATTTATTGTTATTCGATGAAGACTTTATCTATTAAAACATAATTTAAGACAATGACAGGTGAGCACCTTCTTTATATAATTTTTACATACTCAGTAATCTTAAAAACATTGGAAAATATTCTCCGTAATCTAATTTTAGTCATCACTTTTATTTTCTGATAATGTCATGTACGGTCAACCATACTTTCAAACAGGGACACATTACATAATATTATATATACATAAAAAAAATTAAAAATTATTTTTAAAATCTTGAAGCAAAATAATTGTCTTAAGCTTTTCAATTTTTGATTCGTAAATATAGTTTTCACTTAATAACAATATCTAACTGGCTGAAAGTAATACAGAATTTTTTTAAATTTATACATTATAAATTATTATAATTAAAATTTTTAAAAATTGAAAACAATTTTTGTAAAAATTCCTTATTCATTGAAAAAAATGTTTTTCCTAAGACAATAGTGTCCTTAATAAATCTTATTTATAAAAGTAATTAAAGGCTTTTCTAATTCAATAATGTCATAGTTTTATTTTAACTAATAAAAAAAATTTCTGATGAAGATTTAATTTCTTGAAATTTCATGAACTTAAGTGGGGGTACCAAATGTAAAAAAAAAAAAAAATTTTACCAAGATTTTCTAAAAAAAATAATTTCAAAAATAATTTCATTCATTTGTGAATAAGTCCTGATAGTTTTATTAAAATCTGACAATTTGATTTTTGCAAGAATTTCCAAATCTATGTGTTTTTCACAGAATTTCCAAATCAATGTGTTTTTCACACTAATCATAAATATTATATCGACTGCTGACAAAAAAAAAGATTTTTAACCAAAATTTTGAACATGCAAGAAAGGATTAAAAAAATTAATAAAATAATGAAAAAAAAAACTTTGATTTTTCCTCTTAATAATAACAAACATTTTGATGATAAAACTTTGTTTTTGTTTGGGGCCTTTTTTCATCATGCTATGCTGTTTTGTTTTTTTTTCAGCAGAAAAGTGGAGGTACCTAGTCTATAACTTAGAGCAATATATTCAGTATAAAAACTAATTTCCTCTTCAGTAGATGTGCATTTTTTTCATGTTTTTTTTTAAAGGTTTGCAATTACTTGTTGCTTTTGTTTTTTTTTGTAACTGCTTGTGCGTGTCTGTTGTTTAGTTCCGCCTATACTGGTGTTTGAAATCAATACTTGAGAATGATAGAAATTTGAGTTTATGATGTTAGTTGTTATCAGTGAAAAAACAAAATGCTAAGCTAAGGACAAATGACCTTTCCTCTTATCTCTATATGATGTACTTGTTGGTAGAGTTCAAAGGTAGAGGACATTTGCTTGGTAAGTGTTAAACTAGAGAAGTAATGAACTCAATTGTTAGTGTTATGTACTTAAATGTATGCAGCTATTGTGTAAGATTTTGAGATGGTTGTTGGTAATATTCTAACTAAAAATAATTACCTTTCTCCATCTTCTAGATGCAAAGAGAGTAAGGTGTATAAGCAACTTGCAAGAAGGATATGGATTTATTGATGCCTCTTATTATCCCCCCCCTTTTTTTTTCAGGTAGACCATTCTCCAGTCTTTTTAATGTCAAGTGCTAATTTTCTTTGTGTCCTGTTGTCATGGTTGATTTTTTGGTACAATGGATAATGGCTCAAAATGAAAAATCAGAGAGCCTAGTTCAAACTCCTAGTCAGGCTCATTGTTAAATAATAGTTTAGCAGACTATTCTTTTTTAAAGGAAGTGTATCTCTGGTCAGACTTCCTGAGGTTGACCTTAGAGATCAAATAGAAGACAAAACAAGGAAGTTGATTTTGATTGGCTGAGCCAGCATGAAAATAATAGATACAGAAAAGGTTTTCAGAGAGTCGAGTCTTAACCATCAAACAATATAGATGTGGTTCCTTTTGTGCCTAGAACTGCTCCCCAGTGGAGTAAGAGAGCAACCCCATTGGTTAGATAGAACATGTCAACATGAATGTTAACAAAATGGTTAAGTTTAAAATTTCCTGTGTTGAATTACTTTTATCTCCAGACCCAAAAACATTTCGCCACCCAGCTGGGAGAGGACAAGAGAAGAGGGAGAGAATACAACATTACATTTGCTTACGTGCAAATACCATTGAGAAAAATATGAATCTATCTCTTCTTCCCCCAACTATGGATTGAATAGTAGAACAGAGTAGACCCTATAGCCTTGGTTGGCAATCAGTGTACCGTAGAAAGAAATGGCAGCCTACTGCAGGAAATCTTCTGCCTAGTCACTCATGAATTGAAAGAAACATGATCGCCCAAGCTTATATAACATATGGCACTTTACTAGTACTACTGTACTAGTAGTGTTATAATCTGAATCAACTCGAGAGAATGGACCAGTCAGAATATGAAAATAATAACAGAGATGAGGAGAGACATTGAATAAATATAGATATCCACCAAGCTTGATACAGACTTGGATCAAATATGCTAACAAAAAGAATTGAACTAAAAACAAAAAAATTTAGTCTTTCTTACATTTGGCTTGAAAACAGTAAAGAAAGCTTTTCAAATCCTTTATATTTTAAAAATTTCAATATTACATAAAAACACCCAAACTCACATCTAGTACTGGGGAAAGAATTTCCAAGGTTCAGCACTCAGATTATTTTGAGGTCAGAAAAGGAGATGCTGGGACAAACAAACACAATCTAGCGTGTCTTACAAGACTGTAAGCATGTCTGTTTGGTAGGGTTGTGATATGTTAAATATCATTTTTCTATTTTATTATACTCTATATTGTATTTTTGGGACAAATATTTATGCATATCATTCTAATAATACAACACTTGACATTCCCAAAACTTTGTAAGGCCCACCCTCTCTTTCGGCATCAAGCACCGACTGTTGCCCAGTTGCAGATACAGTTGTAAATTGTCGCATGGGAAGGTCAGAAAGCTCCATTAGCTTCTTGCAACTGATGAACTGATAAATATCCAAAGGATGTTCATGTAACTGGGAGACAAAGTTGTGCATTTAAAGAAGATATTTCATGATACAATTTCAAACTGTATTAGAATGGTTCCCATTGAGAATATTCTGAAGCCAATTGAACTTTTAAATAAGATCAATGTGTTTAGTTTGTCAGGAATTTTCCCTAATATTTTCATTTCTCTCCGAATCTTCTGCGTCATTCCTGCAACAGTTGCATCTGCAGAGTACTCTTTTAATCGCTTAAAATGAATAAAAAACTATCAACGCACAACAATGCTTCAAGACTGCTTTACCAACCCCAGATTACACCTCCATTTCCAACCTATGAATGAGTAAAACATTTCTTCAGTTATTCTAAACATCGCTTGAGGATGAAACTGTACTCTAAATATTAAGTTTAATATTGAAATTAAACTTTATGACTTTAGTCAAGTTTCGAAACACAGTAATTTCTGTGTTGCAATGGGATCATATTTTAAAAAAAAAATAATTATAATTTAAACTCTACTTCTGTATCAAGCACTATTTTTAAAAAATAAAAACATAAATTCTAAAGAACTTTGGATCATTAATCTAACTGTTCTTTCCTATTATATCAATACACACACACACATATATATACAGTACATATGTAATTACACATGTACATCCATACACACAAATATTTTTATGTATGCATAGTGTATATGCACCATGTGTATTAACTCATACACACACAGACGCACTGGAATAATATTCACTGTTAGTAACCCATTCTCAAATTGCCGTCTTAAAAATCAAATTGTACCACACATTAGGAACCACGGCCCTAATATAATATTTACCCAACATAGTGGGGTACTTTCTTAATGACAATTATATATGTGTATATATCATATATGTTTGATATTTGAAAATTTAATGACAAGAATAAAACTCCTGGACATATTGCTGTTAATTGGTATATAACTAAATAGTCAATTATTGACTTTTAGTGTTAAATGCATGCAGGCAGTGCCAGATTTATATATGGACTAGTATGAGCTGCAGCCCAGAGACCCCTAAACTAGAGGTGCCATCAAGTGCTCTCTAGTCATGGGCCGCTGATAAAACTAGAAAAATAAAGATATAAGAGCATAGGAGATTTAAACTATATTTGAAACAATTTAAAGTATTTGGGACCCCTCTCATTGTAGTGGGTCATTTAAATTCAATTGGGTCCCTTGAAGAGTTCCCATATAGATTTTGATGCATTTTCACATATATATATATATATATATATATATATATATATATATATATATATATATATATAATTATTTATTCAAAAATTATAATATAAATATGTTATAAAATTACTACAAAAATAGCCATTTTGTTTCAATACTTCTGGTGTTAATAAGACACCAGAAGTGTTGAAACGAAATGACTATTTTTGTAGTGATTTTATAACATATTTATGTTATAATTTTCGAATAAATAATTATATTTCCTCTACTCTGTATTGAGCACTCTTTTAAGAATAGTATTTTTTGGTTATTGGAATTTATTCCGTATACACCAATCCTATACTTGGATACATATATATATATATATATATATATATATGTATAATAAATTTTTTTTACATACGGACAAAAACAATTACTCATGACAAAGATTCATTTTTGTTTTGATGCATAGGAGCATCTCGACAGGTGCCCGAAACAATATCATCAACTACTACCATTGTCTCCATTCCTTTCTTTCTCTTTTTTTACTTACACCTACGCTTAGATTTAAACTTTTCTGGTCATTTTTTATCTTAACGTTAACATTCTCTGATCGCCTAAACTGCTATCAACAGCCACCATCGTCTTCATATGTACCCTTCATTCTCTCTTTCTCTTCTCTCCCTTTTTCTTTTTTTTTTTGTTCTGTATTCATGTAAATTGCTTGCCTATTTCTTTTACTATTCTATTTTCTTCTTTCCCCCTTTTTTTCTTTCTCTTTGGAAGTTTTGACATATTACTTTACTTCTTCATTTTCTTTAACTCTTATACGTCTCTTGTTCCTTTTTTCCCTTCTATTGTTTTCTTACCCTGTTCTCTTTGTTTTTACTGGTTTCTTCGTATTATTACTATTATTATTTTTTCTTTTCCTTTTATGGAATCCCTTCTATGTATTTCTTTTTCCTTTTTTACCAAAAACAATTTGAATAATGAGAAAAGGAAAGTGATGGGCCATAGGCGGCATTTTTAAATAGAATTGGTCATAACCATCTTTGTTCCTCACCCGTCGAGATGCTCCTATGCATTGAAACAAAAATGCATCTTTGTCGTGAGCAATTGTTTTTGTCCATATGTAAAGTAAATTTTATAATAAATAACAACTACTCTTTTTAATTAATACTGTGAATGTTTGAATTTATATTCTTTTTGCTCTTATTACATATATATATATATATAAAGATTTTGATATAGTTTTTTTTAATTTTGCATA
>OZ038499.1:59525822-59563322 GCA_964036315.1 Acanthosepion esculentum
ATGAAAATATGTGAACCAAGTACAATATTTATTATTTATAATCTTTTATAAAGATTTATTATTTACCATTTTATAAAGAAATAAATTTGAAAAAAAATCTTTTTATTAAAAAATTCATAGAAAATTACAAAACTATCAAAATATGGGAACCATCTACAATGAAATATTTATTATTTAACATTTTATAAATAACTATGAAAAGAAGTTTTTTTTATTCATAATTTTATGAAAATATCAATTAACTATTGTTGTCAATTCTCAAGAATAAAGAAAATGTATACATCCAATTTCATATGTTTGGGTTTTATTAAAATTCTTTTTACTTTTTAAAATGATAAACAATGCTGAGAGAGTCAAAAGTAATAGCTATGTCAAGGAAATAACCATCCTTTTGGTACACTATTTTTTTGCAGGCATAAAGGTTAAACATTGCCATTTTTTTTTTTTTTAATAGCTGCAAAAATATTGAGGATATTGAAAGTCATATATGCTGACTTTTCATTTTTTGGTGACTTCAAAGTAGTTAATAGTTTGTTTTCTTTTAATGTGATTATTTTAAAAACAGTTGATAAATTTATGAAGGGATATTGTTGAATTTAAATCGGTTGACTGACGCTTGAAAGACTTGCTCATTATTTAATAACTTATCTGGTGAAAATTTTTTTTTTTTTTTTTTTGCCATCATGAAGACACTTATCAATATTATTCTACACTTCTATCTTCTCGGCATGGTTTCTTGAAAAATTTTTGTTTGAAGTTTTCAAAAAATCTTCATTGCTCTTTTTAGATATCCAATCTAAACTTCCAAAGATTTCCTTAACCTCTATACCTCAAACCAAAAGTCACCTTTTTCGTCTTTTCTATTTAATTAATGATTATAGCTAGACCAATATTTTGTTTTTCTTTTGAAATTTGCAAGATTGTTTTATCTTCATCTATATTTTTTTTTTGAAAGCTCCATCCAAAATTGCACAATAATGAAAATAAAATTGACATTTTCATTATATAATTAAATTTCACACAATTGTGCGTTAGATAGAATAAACAAAAATTACTATGAAATAATTGTGTAGATATTCTGATAAACTTTATAGTTTCTACAATTCAAAAACATTCGTAATTCTTTTTTTTAATCCTTATTTTATGGACATGCACTAAAGACAATATGAACAAACATGCCCACAATAAGACAGTGTGAAAAGGACAATTTTCCCATATGATACCACTTTTATTTTAACTACCTTCATTCTTCAGCAATGTTTGTTTTAAAAAAAACAATTAGAATTGTAATCAATGAATTTATACATTTTCTTTGTTCTTCAGAATTGACAACAAAAATAATAAACATTATTTATTTATTAGATTGTTTATTTACACAATTATATTATTCATTGGAATGGTTGGCAAAACATCAGCTAATTCCCAATTGATTTGAACTTTATAAAATGGTAAATAATAAGGATTTCCTTATAGTTGGTTCACATATTTTAATAATTTAGTAAATGTTTATAAATTTTTGAATAAAAATTGTTTTCACTTTTATTTCTTTATAAATTGGTAAATGATAAATATTGTATTAATTTTTAGAATGTTGCAAAAATAAAATTATTCTTGTAAATAAACAATGTAATAAATAAATAGTGTTTAATATTTTTGTTGTAAATTCTTCAGAACAAAAAAAAACGTATAAATTCACTTTCATATGTTTAAGTTTTATTCCAATTCTAATCATCACTTTTTTAAACAACAAATATTGCTGAGGAGTGATGGGATTAAAAGCGATATCATGGGGAAAAAACATTCTTTTTACACTCCATTTATTTTACATGCACATTTATCCATGTTTGCTGAAAACACAAACCATTTATGTGTAGTTTTCTGTGGATATGCACAACTGAGGTGAATATAGTTATGTCCTTATGAAATTCATGATACCCAGAAGTTATATTTTCTTCAAAAATAAACACGCACGAATATTGAAAACATATTTACATTATTTATTTTGGAGTCCCTCCAATATTTTGGCATTGAGTTTAATTTGTTTATGTAATCCACAAAGATTATTTTTACTTCAATTTGTCCAATAAAAAAAAATTTCCAATTAAAAAAAAAAAAGTAAAATGTCTGTTATCAAGATTACAGGAATTAATATCAACACACCCATTGAAGTGCACATACACTTGTAAAAACTAAAATGCTCATGCATACACAAACATATAGAGACATATATGTGGATGCAGACACATACATACACACACACACACACACTTATTTTCTTTCCTCTCTCACTCAGCTGTTCTAAGAATTTACATTTTTACCAAAGCTGAATTAACTTTCAAATATTCAATTCAACACAGACTACCAACATTCTAGTAAAATTATAAATATTCTGAAAGCAAAAAAACTTGACTAATTTCTGGGATGAGGAGTTATCATTACTTACATGAAGACTAGTGTCCTCAACTTTGTTGTTGTTATCACAACATTTCAGCCATTGTACCTTCTGGCCTTCATCAGGTGTATGTTGAACCTACAGGAAATTTTGAAGTTAACCCTTTATTTGTTCTCATTCTGCTGATGAAGGCTGGAGGACATGATGGCTGAAGTGTTGTGATAACAACAAAGATGAGGACAGTAGTCTGCATGTAAGTAGTGTAAATATAGTTGAATAAATTTTGCATTTTTTTTCTCACAAAAGTAATGTTTTCCAGTGATTAAATTTAGAAAATAAGTGAAAATTGCAAATTTCCTCAAATATTTGTAAACTTTTTGCTGATTCTGAAGTACAGTTCATGTAAGCTTGAAAGCTGCCTGCGTATATGATGGTGTTTAATGCATGGCAACCTGTGAACTTTGTAGCACAATAAAAAGGTCTTAGTAAAAGAAATGGAAGTCAAAGCAACTTTTGTCACCTTCCCAATTCCATTTTTGTCAATGTTTGTAGATAACCTATTGTTTTCCCAAAGATGACATCTTCTTCTACCATTCTGAAGATGACTACATGTACACTTTTTATATATAATCTGTTTACTTGCTTTTCTTGGTATCACTTGAATACAGGATTGAAGGCTGACATAATTTAAAAATTTGTTTTAAAAGTTTTTAGAACATGTTTACCTCGAAGCTGAATGCTGATTTCAAAATTGGACAAATGGCCTTTAATATCTGTTACTTCTTTTTCTTATTTACTGTACAACTTTGTGTACATTAAGGTTCTAGTAAATGGTATCACTTATTTACCAGTGTAACAGCTTGTCCTCAATCCTCTTCATATAAACATGAGGAGGAGCAGAAAAAAATTTCTTGGCCTCACCAAGAAAAAAGGTTTTTTAAAAAATCTGGTGTTTTATATATATATATATATATATATATATATATATATATATATATATATATATATATATATGTGTGTGTGTGTGTGTGACAAACCAAATCTTATATAGCACCAAATTGCTTGAAGATAAAAATGGTGAAACTGCAGTAGTAGGTGAGGTATTTATGTCTTTTTAAAATAAACGTTTTTGGTATTGCTCTACAGCTTAGATATTGAGCACTTTTTTTAAAAATCAGTGAGGACTGATCAATTTTAAGATAAATGTTATCCTGATTTAAGTAATATATATATATAACTTGTTTTATTAAATTAAACCATGACTTGTTTTGGGAGATTGCATCTCAAAATCAATAATCAAAACATATTAAATTCTTACATTGGTCACACAAGCACCACACACTCTTATAGGTTATCTTGTCACTTATCAAAACTTAGTGCAATTCATATATATTCCAAACAGCCAAACTATGACTTACTATAAAACAAACATTAGTAGATAGTACTAAAATATTATATAGACCTTACTGTAAGGAAAGTCTCAAAATATTTGAAACTATTATTATACAATAAAAAGCAACTTGTATTGAATTTCTCTCACCAGAGAAGATGGCATTTTAAAATGTGCATAAAATATCTATAATGCATGTAAATTATTATATGCATAACACACACACACACACATATATATATACACACACACACACTCTTGTTTTCTGGTACTGTCAAGTTCTGTGAAACAATTCTACACATGATGTTAATTATACATGTATATTTAAGTTTGAATGTGTCATTCCAAAAAGATACATGAATGGGGTCAACAAAACTTTTGTCTACAATACTGACATTTAGTTCTTGATAATAACCAAAGTAGTTAGAAGTACTCAGACAAAAACATTAACTTTGGACAACTTATTTGAAAATGGGGAAAAATACAATCAAAAATTAAACACAGACTTTATTGATTGGATTCAATAAAACGTTTAAATGAATTCTTGCTGCCCTGAATATATATTTTATATATGCATTGATAATTATATGGAAGGTGACAAAATTTTCTTCTTTTTTTTTTACTAATAAAAATTGTCAGTAATTTTATGCTTTATCTCTTTTCATATACCATTACAAACCGACTATTATTATTTATAGTTTTAATTTTACACACACAATATTTACAGGATTTTCTACAGAAATATTGCCAGTCCATAACAATTGACTTGTCTACTTTGTAATGTGCAGAATGAAATGACCACTTAAAAAAAAAAAAGTACCATGAAATTAAAAATCATAATTATTATGTCTATCACAAATAACTTCTTAAACTGATAAGTTTTAAAGTCAAAGGGAAAATAGCTCTTTCATAGTCAAGATCTAAACAATTTATTTTTAAAATTTAAGTCTCCATTGAGGAAATTTGCAATACCTAATTCTTCTGGTTAAAACATCCTTGTGGGAGATTGATTGTTCTGTAATACTAAGTGATAAAGCAAAAACCCTTGGCCTGCAATTAATAATTTTGAATTTAAATGAAAATGGTTTCTTTTGGATTTTTGGATGATTTGTGTATATGTGCACAAACTTAAATGTGTGTGTATATTTGAAAAAAATTTGACACTTTCAAATATAGTTAAATTCTTAACTTCAATTTAAGTCTATACATAATAAATTAGATCTGGAATTTATTACACTCAACATCTGCAATCATTCCATTTGATAACTTTGTCTTTTTTTTTTTTTTTTTTTAATTCAAGATTTACATAGATATATATGCACGCACATATTGTATATGCACTTCAATATATTTCCCAAGTGATATATTTTGTCACAAGATTCTACCCCGGTATACAATGACCATCAACAGTTCATTCCATAATGGTCTTCCAATCTTGTGTGGTGTACAGCACAAGTAGCTTTCTGAAACAGTTGCTGCAAGGGAGGTAACTTCCAATGAAATCTTCGGAGAATATCAAGTTAAAAATGATAAAATGTGGTTTCAATCCCCCCATGCAAATGAAAATTAAATGGTTTGCACGTACGAATAAATTTTAAAAAGAAATAAACTGTTGGAATTTTTTTTTTCTTTTTTAAAGGTACAGTGATTATTCTTTTCTCTAAATAAAGTCTTTTTGGACGGTTAAAAAAAGTAATTTTTTTTTTTTTTTTTTTTTTACTATCAAATTAAAAAATAATTGAAGTTTCATATTTTATTTTTCATAAAACTTTTGTGTCAATGCAAATTGTTTCACTTTTCCTCTTTACCACGTGAAAAAAGTATTTGATAAAAAAAGCACATTGTTACCAAAGATTTTGATTATATTGCTATTCAATGTATTTTATTAATGCATAGCATGATTTTTATTGATGTAAATACTTTTTTTCTAAAAATTGGTTCAAATTCTTGTCATATTTGTTTCAAAATGAAAACTACTTTTTTTTTAAATACTATTACTGTTTATTACCTAAACACCAGCAATCAATGCAATGGATTCAATTTGTGTTTGTATGCATTTTCTATATACGGTTTTTCTCTGCATCAAAGAAAGACTCTTAGAAAAACTGCTTTTGTTAACAAATGCTATCAAATATCTGGTTAAACATCCTGATGTCAGGTACTTTTCAAATTTTTTTTCTTTTTTTAAATAGACACAAAATTCAAGCTAATACAACCACAAAGTATTTGCTCTTAATCTGTAAGACAAAATTTTTGATAGGGAAGCTATGTCAAGTGTTTGGCAGTATTGATAGAAGTATTGAATTAATTCAGTTTTCTTTTTTTTATATAGATCATTTCAAGTTTTGAATTTAAATTCTCTAAGTCCTGATATTATTCTTTTTAATTTTTTTTTCTTTCATCTGTGGACATGAAATTGATAAATGCTAATCCTACAGAGTAAAATTAATTTCCATGCTCTCCAAGCCTAAACATCAACAAACCTTGATTATTATTAAATATTTCTTTACATTTTAGTAACGTCTCAACAAAAAGTAACTAAAAATTAGAATTAAAGTAAATACTACTTTCAATAATAATGTTTACCAATGCATCATCTAATAAAATAATAATACTACTACTACCTAAAGACCTTGGTAATTGCTTATATATAAGAAACAGTCCCGACTAACTACAAATTTATTTTGCACTGTTTATAACAACCCAACTTATTAAAGGTTTTAAGCATATTTTTGAAAGAATTAGTTATTATAAAATTTATTTTGTAAGATCCATTATTATCATGAATATAAAAATTTACAATTAATTTTTTTTTTTTTTTGGTTTATAAAAAGTTTGTACACACAAATGTTTCTTGAAATTTAGTTAAGGCATGTCTGAAAAGTAGCTTCAGTATTTTCATATAAAACTTGTAATTTCTAATCTTGTTAAACATTAAATATTTTTTATTTCTACTCTTTAAATTGTTGGAAGCCATTCTACATAATTTGCTTATGTATGGTTACTTTTATACTATATGTACACGCTTATTTGAAGTTATTAAAATAGGTCTGCATTTTTCATCAGTGCTACCCAGAAAAAAAGGAGGCAGGATTTTGATTGCCAATTTTCTAGGCAGGCTTAATTTCTATACAACATTCTACCTTCCACATTTGGCCTTGTGCCATGCTAAGCTAAGTATATATAGCCAAAGGAGTTACATGCATATATAATGGAATTTTATTCCAATATATAGTCACTGTAATCAATATTGGATTGACCTGATTGTCATTGCCTCAGCATTGTCTCCAATCTTAAAGTCATTGATACTCCAATTTTTCTAACTCTTTCCTTATATATTATACTCCTGAAGGCAACTTGAGGTATTGTTAACATCATTTTGACCAATCCATTTGTTCAAAGCTTGAATTTTTTATATTTCATAAAACAATCTTACATTTAAGAGTCTTGAGATGCCGCTCATAAAGTGCATACTTTTATTATTATTACACGCAACAGACAAGACTATGTACAAATTATAATATCTAGTTAATAGCTAGATTTTTTTTTTTAAACATTCTTTTGTGCATAACACTTTTTATTGATAGAAAAATAAATAAATAAATCTGGTCACTTGTTTGTTTTTCTCCTTTAATTTTTTCTTCAAACATTGTAAACAGTGTTCTTTAATAAATAAAATTTAGGATGGAATTTTGTTGAAATGTAGCTTTCAGATTTTCTATTTCTTTCTTGTTTTCAGCTAAAAAATAAAAAATATCGTCTACATAACGAACATATATTTCAGGCTTAATAACTTTAGTAAAAACCTTGTTTTCAACATAGGACATATAATAATTGGAGAAGCACGGCCTGAAAGGGTTTCCCATACTCTATCAGTTTGTGTGTAAATAGTACCATTCAGGCTATAAAAAGAACTCTAGTGGTGCAAGCGAGCAATAGTTTTCTTAAAATATTGGGTTGGATTGATGGAGGTGGAAATAAATTATTTTTATACACCAAATTAATGATAATATCAATAGTTTCAGAGACGGGAACATTAGTAAATAAATTCTCTACGTCAAGTGACGCAAGAATGCCGTGGTTTGTTTTTAAATTTTCAGTGTATCCCAATCAGGATACCCCCCCCTCCTGGTTGAAAGTAGTATGCACTGGCTCTGAAGTAGAGTAATACAGACTCAACATATATATCTGCATAGAAAAGCATTGAGGATTGCTTTGAACTCTTAGGGCAATGGGGTGGGCTCAGACCGACTTAAAAAGAACTTTGCTGATTTTCAAGCTAAGCAGACAAACAGGTCATTGATACTTGGAAAATTGACAAACAATATTCCTACTTTTTTCTCAATTTGTGCTGTGTTCAGTAGCAATAACCGTAAACACTCAATTTATTGCCCAACTTATACTTCTGTAGTCAATTCAGCACTTTTCTTGGCCATGATGACTTTGAGCTATTTTAATTGAAGTTATTGTTAGAATACAATGGCCTAAGAAAAGTTTTTAGCCAGGAGAAATAAACTAGATCCAATTTCAAAATTTAATTATGTAATCCCTGCTCAACATAAATAAACAGTATTTGGAACTAGTATAGAGTTGGTCCTCCATTTGCTAGTTTCAGTGCTTGTATTCGATTTTTCATGATCAAGTTATCAACAATCGTCTGATCCATATTTTGTCACTCCTTTAGCAATGTTTCTTTAAGGGTTGCCACTGACGTGATTTTGGTTGCATGCTCTCTAAGTTTTTGGTCAAGGTGCTCCCAAACATACTCTATTGTATTCATGTCAGGACTTTGGGCTACCTGTGGCAGTAACTTGATTCCTTGCGATTCCTTCCAGGCTTTTGCTACTTTGCTCATATGACATGGCGCTCCATTTTCTTGAAAAAGGTAGACATTCTTGTCAATCTGATTGCTTTCAAATAATGGAAGTAATCCTTTCTCTACTATTTGACAGAATTTTGGACCATTCATCCGCTTGTCAACAAGAATCAGCTCAGATTTCCCTCCAGACCAGACAGCGCCCCACACCATTACTCCAATCCCTCCATGTTTCATGGTCGCCTGCAGACATTCAGTGTTCCAAGTCTCATTCTGATTTCTCCAAACATAAACCTGTCTAAAATTTGAACATTGGCAGAACTGACTTTCATCTGACCAAATTACAGACCGCCAAAATTCATAATCCTTGCTCTCGAATTCTCTCATCCAGTCCCCACACCTGTTCCTGTTAACCTCTGAAATCAAGGGCTTCTTTCTTGCAACTGATAGCCTAGCTTTTTAGAGTCTTTCTCACTGCATATGGCAACATTTCCATGCTGTTGGTGATATCTTTGACGCTCTGACGACAGTTTCTGATGACTTCCCTCTTCAGCGCCCTTTTCATTAGCTCAGACACGATGCTTGGTCTTCCTGAATGTTGTTCCACATGACAATGGCCTTCTTCATTAAATTACTTGACAATATTATTAATCGTTTGAGGATTAACCTGGAAAAACCTAGCAATTTCTCTATTTGACTTGCCACAGTGATGCCATTTGCCCTCGTTGAATTTCACCAACTTCCTTACTTCCGCGAACTTTCATTGCAAAATGTAAGTCAACTATCATTCATAGATTAGAATAGCTTGATACTAACACAGAATTGTCTGGAAAAAAGAAGATACGTTATTACACAAGCCAAAATTGCTGTAATTAAGGTTGGCTAGAAACTTATCATAGCCCACTGTATGCAAATCTTGATTGTCACTCCTCCTGAAGTTTGTACAACTTTTAATCCCAAATACTTAAATGGGCTGTTCTTATACCAACTGTTGGCACGCCCCACTAGAAGTTGGTGGATCTTTCCCAGGTTTGTTAGTATTTTCCTGAAAACCAGAGGCTACCAATTTCATTTTAATTTTTCTTTCACCATTTTTATATTTTTCAGAGATAACCGAATGAAATGATACTGTTATTAGATTTTCAAAAGCTACCACTTCAAACAAATCAATACTAATCAAGCTTTTCAGTTCCCTCTCTTTAGCATCTGCCACATCTTGAGGCATTTCTTGATCAGCTGATAACAGTACAGCATTTTCGGGATAGGACAGTTCATTCTTTAATAACACAATCCTAATTAACACATACTGGTTCCTCTACAGCATGAACATTCATCCAGTTCTTATATTTCCCAGTTTGTTTTGGTTGCATACTTATTACTTTAGCCACGTTCCATATCTCTGTATTCTTTATCTTGTATCTGATAAAGTTGGTTTACTCCTATTCTGATCAGAATTGTCATGTCCAGCACCAATAGTCTCTTCATTAAAGAAATCAGTTTCATCTGATAAGAAATTCACATGACTATGATCACCATAGTTTTCATTCATAGGTTGTTTCTGATCCAATGCATTTCTATTTTGTTTTATTTATCTGTCCATTTTTAGCTTGCCAAGGACTACTACTAATCATTTTTTTTTTTAAATCATTTCACCCCAAACAAGGCAGTAATGCCACTAGAACACAGGGGTTACAGAGTGAAAGTGAAGACTGAGAATGGGGAGGATTGAGGAAAGGACAAAAGATGAACAGGGTTCTGTGAGACTACCCACCTCTGCAACTTGTTGCACAAAGATATAGACCCCACATCGTAGAATTTCTGTGCGGCGGATCGAGCGAGAGGCAGGCTCACAGGCAAAAGAAAAACACAACTACAAACTTGGGTAGGACGAAAAGAGGAGGGAAGGCGTGTGACCTTTTTGTGGATGATAACTCTGGGCTGATTCTCGGCTGGCGAAAAAAAATATATATCTTAACTAACAATGTCCGGCTGCTAATGGGTTGCTCTTCGATGTTACGTGCTCCGGCCTAAATCAACCTTCCTCGAACCTAAACTAAGTCTAACTGCCGTGACCCAAAGCGCTCCCGTATATATGCAGAATCCTCTTTCATCATTTCCGGACAAGGGACACCCACGAATAAACCCATAACTTTTTCATGACCATTTCTCCCTTTGAAGAAAGTGGACATAAAAATATTTTTTAGCCTAGCTGACTCCGATTCAGGGACATTAAATTCAGACCCTTTTAAGTTTTGACCAGTTCACTATCTTCGTATTTTGACAAGTACTTAACACTCATCTATCCTTTTGGCCATATGTCTAAAACATGTTTTTATCTAGATTCCTAATCTAGTCATTGGGTCTTGAAGTTTGATACCCAGGTCAAATCTAACTAATCTTCTCGCACATATGTGTGCACGTGCACGCACACACAGATGTGGGGGTGTATATATACACCCACACAGATGTGCGGGCGCACACACACACACGCGTGCGCATATATCCAACTCATAGTGTCACAGTTCAAGAAGACAAGATGGCAATTGATGCTGCATTTAAATATTTGAAGATTGTAGTTATCAAGGAAATGGTAGAGTCCCACAGGTGGGAAGTGCGAGAAAAACTGTTGGACTAGAAGTGGCGGTTGCATTTCGTTATTTCAACAGTAAAAGGGTGGGACCTAGATGCCAATCTAGTAGCATGCAATCTAGTATTCAATGCACAGATGAATGGTAGATTTGTAAATGTGCAAGATGAATTCTGACAAGAAATATTTTCTGGCACAACATTGACTCAACCTTCCTTGCAGTTGATGAAGCTATTGATTCACTGTAGTTGCTCCACTCCAAGTCACTGTAAAATGTGAGGCAAAGAAGGCACAGTGTGTTGCTCTCCTGGAGTCTACTATCTCACATCATCATTGACATGGATGAACATGGCAGTAAGTACCCCAATGGTGTACCAGCACAAGTTGTCTATCTTTTCCAAGTACAAATTCAGGACTTTTCCATCGTTTAACATTTTTTTATGCAATAAATTTTTATCATTGTTGGGATGTTACTACATCAGTATAAGTGCATACATTATGCTTGAGAACTCTCCTGATCTTTTCATCGGACTCTGAAGCAGCAATATTATTTTGATGTACAGGATGGTCCGAAAGTCTTGTCACCCCTAAATAATATAATTTTCTCTTTCGGATGGCTGACGCAAGTTCCTACAGTTTGGAAGAGAGGCTTCTTGCAAGTGCACGGACACATGATTGTGTGCTTTCTGTCAAGAGCATGGAGGATGTACAATATGACCTCAATAATATTTCTATTGTTCTCATTACTTTTGGTATAGAGTGACAAGACTTTCGGACCACCCTGTACAATATAAGATGAAAACTCCACAGAAGGTAGTTCATTACCTATAACTGATGAAAAATATTAATTGGTTTGGACTAAATCCACCTTTGTTTTGCAATGCATTCTTAGCACTTACTATTGCAGCAAGTGTTACTTTGAGTTCACAATTGATATCTGATAGTCTTTTAGAATGCTTCTGCTAATACAGGCATCCCTCGATTAATGCATTTTCAATTAGTATGCTAAAAATTTTTACATACCAAAATTCAATTCATGCATACATAATGACTTCAGTTTAACCATAGTAATTTAAAATTTATTTTTTTTATAGATTCCGATGTACACATTAGTCGCACTAATCAGGTTTATTCTTGCATTTGGTTATACCATTCCACAATACCATTATGGAATCGTGATTCATCTGCCGTTGTTAATGTTTTGATATTTAACTTCTCATTCGTCTCCCAGTATGTCATTAGTGAATTCCCCCCCTCCTGTTTTCACTTAAGAATTTTTATTTTAGGCACACTAAAATATGCTATCCACATGAGGTAAATACCTGGAACAATTTCATATTGAAGTTTAGATTAAATTAAACAAGCAGCAGAATATTTTGTGACCTAGTCAGTCATATGCAAAATCCCGGATTCATTATGCACATGAACTTCCTAGTTAATAGGACACGTTTGGCAGAGGAGGGGTGTATTCAACAAAGAAGAAGGGGGAAAAAAAAATATCAAAAATTGCTTTTTTCGCTGCAAATTATTCATATCATATCCAAGTATTTTACAAAAAATTAGAGCCAATTACACAATATTTCAAGCTTAATTTAGGTTTATAGTTCATAACCATTCAATGTGATGAGGTAATATAAACCGTAGATTTATCTGCGAAATATCATTACATTATTGTTATATAATTATAGTGAAATCATTAAGGCTTTTGTCAAAGGCATTTTATTTTGGGTCGTACATTAATTTAAAATATTCCTTTTTACAGGCTTTATTTTTTAAATGGAATAAGATCATTCTAAATTTCAGAATTTCGCTATTGCCCATCAAAATGCCTTGAAGAAAGCGGATCTAAAAACAACAATGGAAAAGAGAGGTAACAAAGCATAAACGAAATAGCTCCAGTTTGTTCAACTTAGGAAACTTAGCATTGCAGCCAAAGTATTCTAAAATGCTGTCAATAACAAAGGAGAAAATGACAAATACCAAACAAATTGAATATATAATGAAAATTTATATTATTTTTATTTATTTGTTATGCAACTAAATACATAATTGTCAACAATGTTTCCTTAAAACTTGATATTTCCTGTAATGAATTCATAATAAAAATTATTATTATTTTAGTGTAAGGCAGTCCTACATTTACAATTCCTTACGGGTAACCATGAAAAGAAATGTTGATCAAAACTGCCTAAAACCTTTAAGCACGTATTGGTGCAAAATTATAAAATGTTGAATATACCCCTCCTCCACTGAATGCATCATGTATACTACTTGTTTGGCTGATAAATTTAAAGGCATACCCATAACGTGGACATTTATAATTCATGCACACATCATCAAAGTCAGTAATCTTGTATTCTGAAATTTGTCATCACAAAAACTTGCTTCCCTTAACTTTTCTTTTGATGCATGCTAAAATTGTCAATATAATTTCTTTGCCTGTTTTTTTTTCTCTCTCTCTCTGCTAATGACTGCTGGAAATTTTACTTTTTCAATTGTGGTAACTTCCACTCCATCTCAAAATTTGAATTTAGTGTCAGCATAACTAAGTTCTATGCTAACAATTTCTTTTCTCACACTTCTCACTTGTGGAACTCTTTTTCAGCTTTCCAGTCAACTTTGATTTTCAAAAATTTAAATGCAATGTCAATTGTTATCTTTTGTCTTAATTCTTGTTCTTTTGTTGACCTTTCTCCTTAATAGTATATTTTTCTCATTCTCTAACACTCAGTAACCTCTTAGATCTTAGTGGTTTTATTGCTCTTGCTTGGGATGACATGATAAAGGAAAAGTCAGAAAATATTTAATAAGACTCTTTTCACACTATTTACATTGTTTGGACCATTGTCCTCATCTTTATTGCCATATTCACAACGTTTCGGCCATTGTATGTTCTGGCCTTCTTCAGGTGATATTTGTTGGAATTTAAAACCAAACCTTTTATTTAGTTCATGGGTGTAGATTTTTCTAATTCCAAGTGCCATGCCTTTTGGATATCTCAGTTTTAGTTAATTTCCCTTGATAACTTGACCCAAAGAGTTGAAAGTTCAACAGTAGAAGGAACAAAAACTTGGAGAGTGGAGTAATCAAGGGGAATTAACTAAAACTGAGATATCCAAAAGCATGGCACATGAAATTAGAACAAAATACACCTGTGGACTAAATAAAGGGTTCAGTTTTAAATTTCAACAAATATCACCTGAAGAAGGCCAGAGTGTACAACAGCTGAAATGTCATGAATATAGCAATAAAAGATGAGGATAACAGTCAATAACTGTATAGTTACAATACCTCATCTCAGAAATATAGACAGAAGACTTATTTTTTTTTATCCCTTAAGGTATCAAGAAAAAGCATTTAAACACATTTTAAGGGTCAGTTTTTGTACAAGCATGATCTAATATTCCCATTTTAAGCACCTTTCACATTCACAACTGAGCTCAGCATCCACCAGTTACGTTAACTCAGTATGCTTTTCCTTTTCCTTTTTAAAATTATCTTCATAATGGTAAGTCTTTTGCAATGTGTTTCATAGAATTACAATTAAAACACCTCATAATATTTCAATGTCTATTGGTACTTCTCCAAAATCTGGATTGCACGTTTATTTCTGGTTTTAAAAGTTGCCACATGTTCACCTAAAATGCTCGGGCTTAGTAGATGGACAAGCTGCACAAGCCAGCCTCTCATTTTCATCAGGCACATTTACCACTACCAGCTTAATAAATAAGGGGGGGGGGGGGGGGCGAGAAAAAAAAAAAAAAAAAAAAAAACAACAAAAAAACCTTGCACTCCTGGCGAGTGAACATTAAAAACTTCATTCAAATTTTACCAAAACATGTTATATTCATATCAGATGGATGACAAAAGTAGTAAAACTCTTTAACAGCTAAATATGCAGGTTTTAAGCTTTCAAAAGTTTCTTGGTAATATTTGTAATACCATTTACATTTGAAATATCCTCCAGTGTTAAATCTCTAGCACATTCAGTAAGGGTAAAATAAAGTGCCAAGCCTCGTTTCTTTTTCCCAAAATGTGTAAATGATTGCCTATCTTTAAATCATTGTTCTATTCAATGTAATGTTCTTTATTCTCTAAAAGTGGAAACATTTTCAAAGTTTTTTCTTTCTTTCTTTTTTTTTTTTGACACAACAATGAAAAATATGTGTCCATGTATAAATAATACAAAAATTCTTTTGTCACACTTTTTTGAAGTTATGCACTGCGACCATATTGTACTGGTTTAAATTTTTTTTTTTTTTTTTTTTTTTTTACAACTTATCAACCTTTTGCAAGTTATTTAATGCCAGAAAATATTTTTGAATTGTAAGAATTTTTTGTCGATAATGATTTACTAATACTGGTCTCGTTAATTAATCCATACATGAGCAAAGGTGGATTCCCAAAGATATTTGCATGTAAGTGAATATAATGAACCTGATTGAAATTCCGCTCTATGACTTCAAATTCTAAGCTGTTGTCCGTTACACCACCCACATAGCCAAGCTTACAGCACCTGATTTTCTCAAGCAGTCGTCCATACTGGGAACCCATTCATCTTTTCTTCTAAGGTTCAACTATTTCAAGGGCAGGTAATCCCTCCTTTCCTCCAGAATGGAAGTAAACTAAATATCAACAGGTGAGTATTGACTGTCCTATTTGTACAGGAAGAGTTACTCACTCATACTCTCAAGAAAAATAGGGTCGTACAAAAAATGAAATAGCCACGACAAGATTTGCCATTTTCAATAAGAAAGCTTTATTGACAAGTAACATGCATAATTGAAAGTTGACAACAGAAGTTTTGAAATTTATTTGAAAGATTTTCCTTACTCATAAGAAATGCTATGGTAATCTTTTGTTTTATTTATATAATGCATACTATTCTTGTATATGCATGCATCTATAAAAAAGATAAAAAAATTTATGAATGAGCTTGACTGCCACCACATAATTGTAATATATATATATATATATATATATATATATATATATATATATATATATTTTACACACAGTCATTTGTACTGAGGAAATGGCTTTTATTTCTGCACATGCTACTATAATAGACTTGCAATAACATATTGCATATGTCAAACAAAAAGGAGAATTAGAAAAGGCACCGGAGACCATATAGGAAATCTCATTTAAATTTATACGTATATAAGAATTTTAAAAAGTCTATGTGCATGAATTTACGAGGAAAAAAAAAAAAGAAAACTGTTTTACTGTTTCTCAGGTTACGATCACTACATACGCAATTAAAATAAAAAGCAGTTTCTTTTTATTTATTAAATACTTCTATTATGCTTACAAAGAATAAAATTGCTTAATTTTATGAATATCAGGAATTAACCAGAATACTGGAAGCACACCAAGTGTAAAAATCTTGATTCTAGATCATGAAATAACTTTGTTGACCCCTTTTCTAAGTGATGTTTGTCCAGTAGAATCAGTACAAGATAAAAATGATTAATGGTCAAAACAGCAAATAAAACAAGGATCAGAGTTTTAAATGAGATAATGAATTTGTATATTCTGTTATTATAAAGTGATAGGGAGAAGTACAATATTTATAAAAATGCACATGAATTACACAGGTCAAGAAAAAAAAACAAACATACTTTTTTCAATCCAAAAAGAATGAGTGCAAACAAAACATTAAGTAGGCAAATACTTTAGGAAAATCTGAAGAATCAACTTGTCTTGACCTAGCCATAAAAGAAAAGCTCAAATTATGAAATAATTCTTTTTTTTTTTAATGTCAATTTTCTCCAATGGCCTTATGGAATAAATTCAAAATTGATTCGGTACAAGCCAGATTACTGAGCAATATCTCAGAACAATACTGAATATATTTGTTGAGTTTATTTGAAATGTCTTTTTTTTTCAAGAAACAATGCACAATACTAAAGAGAAAGCTTTTCTATAGCTTAATGAAATTATAGAAGATGACCAAAAGCATAAAAAAAATCCATACAGTTTAAATTATTTTTCCTATCAAATTGTTTTTTTTTTTGGTCTTAATGAACAAAAGCAAAGAATTTTTTGACAGGATATTCAATTTAACAAAAACCTTCAGTTAAATTTTGCTAATTGCAACAAATTTAAATTATATATTCTAATGACAGAATTTAGAAACAAAAATATTCTTTAACAGAAATAAAACAAAATAGTATCAAAAAGAAGTATTTAAAAAAAAATAGTATCAAAAAGAAGTATTTAAAAAAAATAATCATTTTTAGTTAATATACAATAAACAAAAATAAACCAGCCAGATACTAAAAAAAAATTAAATAAATTAAGCAAATAAGGAAAGAATTAAGAAACTAATTACATCTTATAAACTCAAAATAATTTTAAATTCCCAAATAAAAGATGCCCCTAAAAGACGTATTTTTAAATAGAGAAGTAGACTGTAACATTCAATGAAACATTACAATAATTTAAGAAACCAAATATCTTGTCAATAAGTAGAGCAGGAGGAGGAGAGATTCTTTCGGTATGCAAAGGACTACCACCACAGCTACCAGAGGGTGATAATACACAAAAGAAACAACCACAAGCAAAGACTAAATAAAAGGAGATTATATATACATATATATATATATGAGATATATATATATATATCTCATAAAAATCTCCCCCAAGTCAAACTCCTTAAAATATATTGAAGGCCAGACAACTTGTCAAGTTTTAAATGAGGGAAGAGGAAAAAAAAACAAAAAAAAATCTCCTTTTGAACATTTTTTCTAACTTTGAAAGCCAGTAAATTAAGCAGAATTGCTCAAATGAAAAACTGAAAACTTTTACTGACAATTTAAAGTTAAAAATAAAGCAGAGGAATTATGTTGTGTTAGCAACAATTCACTCATATCCAGAAAAGAAAAGAAAACCTATATGCTTGTATGTGTGCATATTATTTTTGTCACACACATGCACAAACAATAGATTGATAACACATCCCTGTTTAGTTTTGCTCGCTTGTTGCACTCTTCTCTTTATTAATTCTTTCATTAATAAGACATAACCTTCAAACCTAACATCAATAGAAAGATGGAAAAAAAAAAAAAAAAAAAAAAAAAAAAAAAATGAATTTTTAGGTAAATAGATGATCTTAAAAAGTCAATTGAGTCGGCAAAGTAAAATCACTAAGAATTTTACCTTGGAATAATTCATAGTAAATGTATTTGTTCATGTATACACTTTATAAAGGGCATTGATGCACACATGCGTATACCGTAATTCATTAAATAAAAAATTAAAAAAAAAAAAAAACAAAGAAAAAAGACATTTTTAGTAAATTCACTTTGATATACATCACATAAATAAGCATATATAAACTGACTGGAGCTGAAAAACTTCTTGTATATCAAGGACCGGACGGATTCCCGGTATTGTCCTCTTCTTGAAAAAGGAAAATTTAAATGAAAAATTAAAAATTTCCTGCTGGTGTATATATATATATATATATATATATATATATATATATATATATATATATATATATATATATATATATATATATATTTCTGAGGATTTGTTATTTAGCATTTTATTTTTAAAATAAAAAAATCTCAGGAAGGAAAAAAAAATATATGGCCAGGCTACATTTAAAAATGTACAAGGAACTTGCCATGTAAAATATCTAAATTTAACAAGATATAAATGTGAATAAGATATAAGTAACATATTTGAAAATGCTTTAAATATATTGAAGAGAATAACACCAACAAACAATAACAATCATAAATATCAAGTAAGCCCTTTCAAAAGGACAGATGCTGATGTTAAGAAGCATGTGTATCAAGAGTAGTAAGCTTAATAAATTTAGGGGATGAGAAAATGAAGGAGAGAAAAAGAAAATTGATTTTGCAATTAGTTTGAGAAGCAATAAAAATAATTCACCCAATATTAAATTAATATTTCAATGTTTAATTGATAAAAAAAAACCCAAAAAGTCACAAAAATTTGCTTTGCAAAAACTAAAAAGATTTAAATGAGAAAAGTAATAAAAACAAGGTTAGGAAAAATTCTTATTTGAAATTATAGCGTAGAAAAAAAAAATGACTAAATCAAGATTATTTCTGGTTTACACAAAGGCAGTGTTCAGTTTGCAATTGACAATCTTTCAAAATTGGTGAAGAACCATGTAAAGATTGGTAAAGAGACATGAAAGACACACACACACACACCCGGGGGAAGGGGTTGCGCCCTAAAATTTCCTACAATAAAGACAAGACATTTTTGGTAAAACTTAATAGGTAATAATAGAAGACATTAAATCTAAAAAGCAATTTGCACTTCGCTCTCCCAAGCAGTACCACTGCATGCCTGGGCAGCAAATGATACATAGATCCCAAAATTCAAACAATGACAATCATTCCAATATTCAGAAGCTAGTAGAAAAAAAAAGTAAAAATGTTAATGTTACTCGTAGCAGTCAGAGAATCTGGGGTGGGAGAACATAGTATGTATATTAAAGTTATGTTTAAAACTGAAGAAAGGTAAGAGAAAAACTAACAAAGTCCTTTGTTAAAATGAGTCCGGAGTTCCATTTACTGTTAGAAACACAACAGTTTCCATATTTGTTACTTGGGGGGAAACATCAAAATAAATTGAATAATAGTTACCCCTACACAATTCAGGAATTCTTAACATTATGTTTTAGTCATTGAGAACTCAGAAAAATTCTGGCAGATCAAGGATTCTCACCATTCTTTTAATAAAATTATATAATTTACTTACTAATAATATATTAGTTAACACTAAAGACTAAACACACATTAATGTGTGTGTGTACATACACATATTTTATTACTTGAACATTATTTTTAGTGGATACCCATATTTGAGTAGACACTAAATTTATTTATTAAACAGTATATTTGCCTGCCAACCTGAATATTAGAGAAATCTTATATAGGTGTGAAGACACAGACATATATATTTGGAAATAATAGATTTGACAGATGAATGCACTAACTGCTGTGGACATATCTGGTCAGAAAGTTCTTGCAGTTTGTAGAACCTAAATTTATTTAGAGACCACAAGATCTTTCCTTCCAACCAAATAAATCATTCCTCTTCGGCTCCAATCATATTCAACACACATCACAACAATTCTTAGCATAAGCATCACTATCAAGTGATCCAGCACACACAAATATATATTAAGCATTTGTTGACATTGAACAGAGACACATCTTGCAGTTACAGTCCCCTTGTGGGTAGAGGTACTTGTTGTAAGAGTCCATTTCAATACTATTCCTTCTTTAAGAAATAAGTGTTTTTAATTACTGATTAAATGGACAATTCAGAAGATTCAAGGGGAGCGATACAAAAAGAACTTTGTAGAAAGGATGGGTTATTTCTCTGGTGAATGGGAAATGCGAAAATAAATTTTTAACTTGTGTACACAAAAATCTTAGGCAATAATACTGTAATAAAAAAATCACACAAGAATATGGAACTATACAAACATAATCAGTTTAAATGCATATTTTCATTATAGATATCCATGTGGGTTGCTTATCACCAAAGCCAGAGGGGAAAACTAAAGTAAATTAGGATTTTATGCATTTTTTTTTTTTTAGAATATGATATGATACCTGGTCATGTGTAGAGAAGTCAGACAAAAATATTCACCTGAGGCTCATTTATAACCCACCCTTCCTTCTCTTGACAATTATCAGACATACAAGCACACATACAAAAGAAATAAGATTAAAAAAAAAATATATATATATTAATACATAGTTACCAAAACGTATTTCAATGTTAGAAGAACTAAGGCAGCTAGAAACTAGAATTTAGAATCCTACCAAGAATGGTAGTGCTGAAGAAAGAAAAAGGAAGTAGGGAATGAGAGGAGAAGGCAATAAGGTTGGTACGGGTTGGCAGGTTTGATCAGAAGCAACTTTTTCCGCTCAAACCAAAGAATGCATTAAATCTCATCATGTGCCTTTCTCCTGAAATTTGTAGACTGTGTTCATTTTAGCCCAAGGCTTTGATTATTAACTCGTGTTGCTGCTGTGAAGTGAGACGGGCAAAATTATGCTTGAGCTGCTTGTGCTCCAGGAACTTTGCTCAGCACCTAAAAACAGAAAATAATTAGATATATCAAAAAATGTAAAAGAAAAAGATAATTTTCAACTTCAGCTTTATTCATTAAAGTCCTTGACTATAATAACAAGTTTCTTTAATCCTTAAAACAGCTGAAGGGAAAGCTCACAAAAAATAAAAAAATTAAAAATTAAAAAAATTAAAACAAAAAAATTAAAAAAAATAAAATTTGGATAACTGAACACTGAAATTATTAATTCTTGTAACAAAAAAAAAATTAAAAAAAAAAAAATTCATAAGACAGTAAAACCTTGAATTAATGGTCCTGGAACCAACAGATTCCAGATTTAACTTTAAAACTTTATGTAAAGGTATATAGTAACTTAAAAATAAAATACATATACATATATACTGTATTTACATTTATTTACAAATTTTTTTTTTTACTGTACTGGGTGTTTTTAGGCCATTGTTACAAGTGTGAACAATTTAAAGTCCCTTAATTCTGTGGGTCAATTGGATATAAACTGCAAAATATTTACTATTAAAAATAAATAAAATAAAAAACACACAAGCCACTCTTGCCAAAATACTTCATATTTTCTTTTATCCTGATAAATTATTAAACTATCACAGAAACTATTTTGGACTCAAGAACAATTAGAAAACAGAAAATACAACTGATAACCTGAATTAAGTTTCTCTTTATCCAACTGTATAACTGACATGAAAAATATTGTTTCTGAATATGAAATGTACAGCTGAATAAAGAAATAAAATCACTTGTTGCATTGGCATTTCTCTTGTAGTCCCTATCTTGACTACCACTTAAATCTTCAGCTGCTTTGTTATACTAGAAAATACAAAATGCAACCATTTTACACTATTTACATTAAAAATCATTAGTCGAAGTAATCCAAAAAGTGACTTCACCCAAGGAGTTGTGAGTTCAATACCTGGCCACAAAAACTTGAAGAGTTACTAAAAGGAAATAACTGAAACTGAGATATCCAGAAAAGGCATGGTACGTGAAATTAGAACAATCTACCCCCGTGGACTAAAATGGTTTGGTTTGAAATTCCAGTGTATATCACCTGAAGAGGACTGGAGCATACAATGGCTGAAACATTGTGAATATGACAATAAAGATGAGGAAAACAGTCCGAATAATGTAAATAGTTACCATACCTCTTCTGAGAAATATAGACAGATGCAACTATTTTATTTATTTATTAATAATCTACCTTAAGAGACAGGGGCAGAACTTTTAGTCATTTCTATTAGTAATCCTATCCAAAAGTAAGCAAACAGCAGCAGATTTCATTCATAATTGTAACTATAATGTTTCAATATTTTGGGAGTAAATATAGAAACACTATGGATAAATTTGGAAGCTATTACTTAGTTTTTTTTCATGATATTTCAAGTAGTAAGAAAGATTTATATATATAACACACACAATGAAAAAGTAAAAATAAAAAAACCTTACCTCTTTTTACAAATATAATCTCTACAACTACATGTCACCTCCCTAAGGCCAAAAGCAAATCCACAGATCTACTCAATTCCAATAACAAAACCCCTACACCAGCAGTACAAGCTATTTAAAACTGCAATGTGCACATGTGGAACTTTTAGTATAGCAAAAAAAAAAAAAAAAAAAAAAAAGTGCAAAAAAATTCAAAGAGTAATTGATATACAAACCCAGTAGTAGAAACATTCACTCAGTTACTTTATTATTGGTTTAAAAGAAAAATGAATTAAGTTGCATATAATTTAAGATAACATTTTATATACAATTCAGTTAACAACTTTGAATGTATATTAAATATACAAACAAATGCTAACCAATTTAACTAAATCAATCTCAGCAAGAGGCATTATCCTTGCACAAACAAGAGGACATGTTGGTGGAGTCTTCACTTTAGATTGCGATATAAGCTGGTCTATATAAAAAGTTAAAGTTGGATTGAACTATCTAAGTAAGATTGAACAGTAAGATGGACATTATACAATATTAATCATGTATGCAAGCAACGAGAAAAAGCCAACACTCATTTATTATTATTTATCGATTATAAAATTATAAAAAACAAAAAACATCATTGCATACATTACTACATTTTTACCATAGATACAAGCAAAATATTCAACAAAAACTCAGTTATAAAAAAAAACTTATGTCCCCTTTTTATTAAAAAATAAATAAAAATACTAAAATTAAAATAAACAGTGGAATATTTTACAAAAACAAATATCATGCTGCATTATTTAGAACCAAAGTTACATCTTATTTTTCAGCAAAATATAAATTTATATAAAAATATTAATTTCTATTTGAATTTCTGGGACGAGGAGTTATTTACATTCTATTGTCCCGATTTTTGTTGTTATCACAGTTTTCCAGAGTCCAAGTAAACACTGCCCGTCCCAGGGAATGAACTCACAATTACTATTTCACCAAATTCAAAAACTAACATTTAAATCCACTAGGCTATTTTTAGCATTATTGTTCTTTTTAGCAAAGTGGATAAAAACATTTGAATCCACTAGGTTATTGTTCCTGACCAGTGGATTAAATCCACTAGGCTATCGTTAGTGTTTAAGTTAATTTAATAGTAGTTTTTGAAACTTTAACTCACATGGATTAAAACGTTGGTTTGTAGATTTGGTGATGTAGTAATTGTGAATTCAATGATGTGTCAATTTTAATCCAGCCAGTCAGATATTTCTTATATAAGCAGTCAAAATATAGCCAACAGAATTAATACTAATATCTTAATGATTTGTGTAAGTTAGGCTGGCAAAAGACAGAGCTGGTTGAGAGAATTGTAACTATGGCACTTTCACCTGCTCTGGCATGCATGGTGCAAAGGTTAACTTACCCATATAGGGATTAGACATTTTAATATGCTTAAATCTTTTTGCTGAGAAGTGGAACTCGGTCTTCAAGCAGACCTAATTTCTGGAGAAGAAGCAAGAATTTATTCTATTTCATTAGTTCTTCATTTAAATGTGAATTACCTGAGCAAATGAAGCTTTATTTCTTTTTTTTTAAATAAGGATAAAAAATACAATTCAGATAAAATATATAATACATTATTATTAATATATATATATATATATATATATATATATATATATATATATATATATATATATATTATAGAAGATTAGATAATGTAATGTGTTAAGTACATTATATTCTATAATCTTAATTCCCTGCAGGATTATAAGATATAAAAACAACAGTGTTCAGTATTAAAACAAAGCAATCTAAGATGTGAGTATCATATACAGATATTTAAATAATACTGAATCTTAACATTATTTTCAACATTAAGTTTGGTTTACAAGATTCTTTATATTTTCAAAGTTAAAGAAAAGGAAAAAAAAAGATCTATTTGCAAAGTGAAAACATTGGAGTACTGAAATTTGAATTATTAGAAATCAAAAATATAGATTAATTGAAAGACTTAATTCCTATGAACCAAATATTCTAATACTATTAGCAGAACTGAGTACTTTGTATCTAGGGTAAAGCTTAAAGAAAAGTCATTAATATCAATCTTAATTCTTAGAATTATTAAATATTACTTCCTTGCAGTTAAGAAAATTTAGACAATATTTATATTTTAAAGATTAAAAAACAAACACTTAAATAACATTAACATTTAAACAAGCAATGTAAATCTTTCTATACTGAGAAAATAACCAAATGTTATGAATAGAATTTCCCTTTTGTGATCTTTTGAAAAGATGTGGTGTAAATGATGGAATATGCTTTATCTAGTATCCTTACAAAGCAGAGGATATTTGTAAAGTAGATGACAAGACCTAACATTCAAAGTAATATTGAAAATTCTGGAGAGATGAAAATATCTCTTTCAAGCTTAGTTATATATTCAATACACAAATTGTGATGATAAGAATGATAATCCCCAATATCACTTTTAAATTCTCAACAGACTTATTGCTGATGTGACCTCAACCATACCATGAACCAAAGTTAAAAATGGTTACAAGAGGTATAACTGTATATCTTAATGTCATATCTGTTTAGGATGTAGGCAATCAGCAATCAGTTTTTGTTTTTTTTTATCTGTGAATTGCCATGCATTCTAGGGGAAAAGACAGTGATTTACTCCATGATTTGAAACTAATAGTTTTTTTCCTCCTTTTAGACCAGTTGACAACTAAGGCCCAGTCTACCCAGCTAATTAGCCTATAACTGGGGGGGGGGGTCATACCTTCCCCCTCACCCTAAGGACATTTGTGCAAAAGTGTATAAAGTCAAAATTGGAACTAATCTCCAATTCTACTTTCTGTGCAAATATCCATTATTACACTACTTGCAAATCATCTAGAATCCTACATCTATAATAAAAGCTAAAGCAAAAAGTACATTTTTATAAATTCAAAATCTAAACTAGATTCTGATCCACAAACAAAAAAGTCAAACTAGAGAATTATAGTTGTGCGTGTTTAAATTCCAAAATGATTTATTACTACATTACAGATTATGCAAAGAGTCCATTAAACTTTTATAAGAACATTCAAGTATATTGCAAATAGACTTACTTTAGACAGGTCAACTCCTGTAAGGGCATTTACAGCTGGTGGCAGTTGGCTGATAAGGCGCGAAACTTCTCCAGACATTTTGTCATCACCCAAAATAACAATCTCTTCTGTTTTAGACAGTGGAGCAGCCACTTCAGCAGCAACCTAAAAGAGGGGGAAAAAAAGTTAAATTTGTTAAGCTCCATTTTGAGGGGAAAAAAAAAAAAAAAAAAATTAAAAATTACCAAATAGCAATTAAATTAGACAAATTTAGATAATATTTTATTCCAAAATTTAGCTATGCAACAGTGATACTATTTTCACAAGCAAATTACCAGATACATGGAGGATTTTTTTGTCATTCATTTTGACAAATTTCTTTTTATCATAGTTCTTACTTGAATCATTCTTCTGTAATTAAACTTTGTATAAACTATGATACTCTCCTCCATCTTCAGCCACACACACATATATATATATATATATATATATATATATATATATATATATATATATATATATATATAGTGTAACCCGGATATAAGAGAGATTTTCATTGGTCCCAAATTAGAGCCTGTGTTAATAAAACAAAATAGACCAAACCCGGATATAAGAGACTTCTCCGGTCCCGACAACTCTCTTACATCCGGGTTATATTATATATATATATATATATATATATATATATATATAAATAAAAAGAAGCTTTTCCTCTCTTTTGAAGGACAATTTCAAGGCATACAAGCATTTTATGAATGCATTAAATAGGTGAAAGTATGAGCTATATCTACAAATATACGAAGTTTGAATTTTCTATTCCGAATCAACAGCAAGTAGGAAGATGAAAATTAGACGTTGACAAGGGAAGACATGTTTTTATTATCTTGTCTAATGTTAGTTGATTTAACGGCATATCAACTTGTGTCATTTAATGCTGAAATTTAATTTTCTCGGGAGCTTTGAAGTAATAAAAATATGATATGTTATTCTGTTTTCACAACTGAATACATGGTAGATGATACTCAGCTTTTGTACATATATAAGTGTGTGAACATAATTACTAGAGGTGGTGATGTGTGTGTTTTATGTTTTTTAAGTTATATTTTCAAATATTTGATTTAAGAAATTGTAGGATATTATATGGATTAATGTCATGAAAGTTCATGTTAGTTGTTTGGTTGGTTTTGTCTAGCAGCATATCAACACCTCTATGGGTTATTTAATGCCAAAATCTAAATATTTTGAACACAATTTTATGGCTTCAGCAAAATATTTTGAACACATACACTATGCCTTCAACTACAGCAAAAGTGTATTGCTGATTATGTATTGTTGGTTTTTTATATAAAAATGTATTGTTGATATTTTTACTATTAAAATGTATTTTTATACTTTCATAGTGTTTTTGTTTGGGGGTGGGGGCTCACTATTTGCCCATAGCTTGGACCCTAACAGGTGCTACCACCCTGGGTTAGGGTGGACTTGGAAACAGCAGCAATTAAGAGGTGGTTCCAGGTTCCTCAAAACCTCCAATCTCCCGATAAGATGCTTTGTTGCCAGATGTAGTTTATTGCCAAACCCAGGACTTCTTGTCTACCATGAAAAACTATTTGTATTATCATCTGATTTGAAAATTACTACTTGAGAGTATATTTCCCCGTTTTCCAAAAAGAGAATTTACAAAAGGCTTATGTATTAAAGCAAATTTTAATTCAGCTACAAATTGGGTATCTTATCTAATTTAAATAATCTTTATTCAAATACAACTATATCCATGTATTGGGTTTGAGACTCAAAATATATAAAACAATTTTTATAATTGAAAATCAGCTTTAACTGACTGTTTTAAAGAATGACAAAAATGGAAACATTATATGTATAATGTTTCATTCTTTAAAAAGGACTTCAGATTAAAGTAATGTTCTAATTGTTGGATTTAAGGGTGAAATATAAACAGGAAATAAAAGCAGTTAACAGTGACAAAAAAAAACAAAAGCATAATCATTACATAATTATAACAAATGTTTCCCATTTACACACACACAAGTTTCATTAAAAATATAGTGTGTTTGTAGGATGTATAATAGTATCTGAATCAAAAGTGGAAATGAGAAAGTTGACAAGCTATAAACAACGCATTTTGCCAAAAGTCTGTTTTCAGTTTCTTCAGCTCTAAATGAAAGACACTCACAAATTTATATTATCAATAAGAATGTTATTTTAGCCTGATAAAGTCCTTTTAAAGGATGAAACACGTTATATGGAATTTTTTCGATTTTCTCATTAAATCACTCAACATTGTTCTAAGAGAACAATTTATATATCATGTCCTCCCATAATTTACTAAGTTTATTTAGCTGTATCATAAATTTAAATTTTCTGCCAATATTTTCAAAAAGCCCATCATGCACATTAACTTTTTTATATACATTATTTCTTTTAGAACATTTAGTTACTGCCTTGCTATAAGGATAGTTTGTTTAGTATGGAGAAGAAAAAAAAGATTTTTTTTTTTTACCTTAGGTAAGGTTTCAAGCATGAGGTTCAACATAGCAGCCTTTCCATATTGTTTATAGGCTCCTGATTTAAGGACCATCTCCTCGGCCTCAGCATTACCCACAGCTTCAATGGCGGTAGCTTCAGCAGCTCCAATCAGTTTGATCTTTTCTGCTTCAGCCATGGCAGCCATCACTGTTTGCGTTCTAAGAAAAAGGAAGAAAAGAAAAAACTTTAGATTAAGTAAGGAAAAAAGTGTGTATATGTGCATGGGGGGATCCATGTGTTTTAAGAATTTTGAGGCTTTGCAAAACAGATTTTAAAAAATATATTTGAGTTGAGCAGTGTATCAGATATTACTTTGATATTTGTAAAAAGTACAATTTTTACACACGATAAAGATTAAAGTAAAAAAAAAAAAAAGAAAATTTTTTTGCAAAACTGTCAGTATAACCAAATCAGACAAGATTAGTTTGCCAACAATAGATAACAGCTTTTTTTCTCTCCCAATAGAGAATATATATATATATATATATATATATAGTTTTCCTCTGGGGTCTGGTTTCAAGATTTTCACAGATCTTTTAATCTCTGTAAGCTAAATAGTGATGGCTCTGCCAAGCAAACTTGTTGGTCCAACCAACACTTCCCATTAGCATTCAATGAGATCGAAATCTGGAGAATATGATAGTGAAGCTTTCTTCAGTCTCCTGAAACCATTTCCAAACAAACTTGTGCAGTTTGACATGGTGCAATATCCAGCTGAAAGATGCCACTATCATGAGACAGTGATGTTGAGGTAGATGACACACAAAGTATCTTCCATAATGTATTCCAGCAGAAAGTTGACCCAGTCATAACACTGCCCCCACTAATGCATCCTGGTGCCACTGATTCCCCAGGACATCGAAGCAAATCTATAGTGCCACCTTATTCATAGTAAAGTAAAACTCACTGGACAAAGTACCCTCCTTTCAGTGATACAAGGTCCAATTCTGATGCTCACATGACTATGATGGTGATTTTTAAGATGGCTATTGGTCAGCATGGATATTCTGACTGGTCTGCAGTTACGTAGACTATTATGATACACTTATCCTTTTATCTTTGACCATGTATGCCTGTCCTGCGTTGGACTTATCAGTCACAAATGTGCCAGCAAGTAACATGTACATACTCCCTCTTGATCTTTGTTTTGTGAAGCCAAGCCATCATGATGATCCTTTTATCTTGATTAAAGCTATTTGCAATTTATATCACAGTAGTCTTTCTACATACTTGACAAGAAGAGTTTGATTTCTCACATCAATAAGTCTTGGTCACTCAATACTTTGTTGGAAGTTGGTGATCCCCCTACCTCTGACCACTGTTGATACGTACTTGCTGCAACCGACTATGAACATCCCATAAACTGTGCCGTTTCAGAAATTCTCTAGTCTTCTAGCCATAACAATATGACATTTTATCAAGTTTATCATTTAAACCTCTTTTGCTCATAATTGTGGCATTCAATACATCAAAATAAAGTACTGCATGAATTTAAACATGCTACTAGGTTAGAATCTCAGACCCACCCTTTCACTGTTGAAACCGTTAAATGTAGCCGTCTCTTCTACTCCAATAGCTTCATGTCTCACATTGCCTCTTACTTGCTTCCCTAATAGCTATAATTACCAACTATTCAAATGCAATGTCAATCAACATCTCCAGATGTCTTGATCTATTCCCCGTCCTTCTCTTGTCCTTTCCTCTTTCACACCTCTTTACTCTTGCTCCCATTCTCTATAACTCCTTGTGTGCTAGTGGCACTCCCGCCTTGCTTGGAGTGAAAAGCTTAAAAAAAAAAAAAAAACCCTCAAGAGTGTCTTACCTGCTTTTTAGAATTCTATATAAAGTGGACAACGAAGTTAACACCAAGTGGCAACAATCTGTTTTATGCATAAATGCTATCTTCAGGCCTTTAAGACTGTTGCCATTTGGTGTTGTGTCAGTGGCGACTTTTGTATTTTCATATGCTCTATCACTGATATTGAACACTTTTACCCATAAATATAGCATACCAGTGTTCCTCAACCTAGGGTCACAGAAAAATTCTGCGTTCAAAGTGGGCCATGAGCTAAAAAAAATTGGTAACCACTGCCTTATATATCATTTTCTTAGAAAAAAAATTTTTTTAAAAATGTGTGACATGCAGCAATGTGCAAGTAATTCAATAGTGTATATATTTTGATTTTAAATCATTGTTATAATTTGTGGAGAAAAATGATGCATTTTAATATTACTCAATGATCTTGCCAATGTGACCGCCATCTTCTGGTTTTCTCCTCCCAGTGAGGGGTTTATACAAAAACAGCTTGATATGACCCCTTTGATATGTATTTGATGCAATACTTGATTGAATGAATTGATGAGATTTCAACATTGATATGACAGTGGAATTGTCACAAGAAATATTTATTGTAAGGCACTACCCACTGATTGGTGATCTCTTGCTTAATTTCACATACATATAGTCTCATTTTCATCTTGCTGATGTGACCTCATCTTCTGGCTTTCGCCATCTATATTTTCAATAAGAGTCATTCCCTTAAATTTAATTTAAATCAAAGGGGAAAAAATATTTCAGGTGGGGGAGGGGGTTGTAATGTTTTTAAGGCAATCAATCTTTGTAATTGTAATTCTCAATATGAAGAAATAATGCTTTAAATGGAAATTAAGTCTCTGCTTATATCGACTTAATACAGTCTCTGCAAAACTCAGAATAGAGCAAAGATAAGTAAATATTTTCTTATTGATATATAAATAAGAACCCTGACATGTAGAGTTGTTAAAATCAGTCATTTTTGTCACTGGTTATGTTTTGGGTCATCAAATTTTCAACAATTTTGATTGATTAGATAAATCTAGATGCAGATTAAACCAAATTGACATCTTAGAGATCACTTTTGAAGTATTACAGCTTTCAGATCTGGAGTGAATTATCCAAGATTAACAATGATACAATTCCACAGCATACTACAATTACCTGAATCAAAGTAAAAATACATCATAACAGTAGAACATCAGAAGTGCAATCAAAGACAAGTTTAAGAATGTACATGTATACAACAAAAGAGTGACCAAAATAATACCTTTGTCCTTCAGCCAACATTTCTACTTTGAATGCTTGGGCTTCGGCAGGCTGTTTCACAGTAGCCACTAGTTCTTTCTCTTTTCTCAAAACTTCTTTCTCTTCAATATCAATTTGTTTTCTGCGCTCTACAACATCAATCTCTATCTCCTCAGTACGGATCTTCTGTTTCTCTTTGGCACCTTGGAGTTCATAAGCCAGCTCAGATTCTGCTTTCTGAATCAAACAAGTTAGAAAAGTCAAAACAATGACTACCATCATTATTTTTAATAACTGAAAAACATTTTGCTAGTGGAAATTGACTCACTACTAATTAAAAATATGTGCACTTGAATGAAACTGAATTAGAAGCAACATTTGTTTTGATTTAAATTATTCTTGGTTTTCAGACATTAGTTATTCTGTGTTATCTTAGGTTAATATTGGAATTTACCGGTTCTCTCAATCATTGCATTTCTTTCATTATTTTACTTAAAAAGTGGCTAATTTTGTAGTGATTTTATAACACATTTATGTTATAATTTTGAATAAATAATATTTGCTCTACTCTGTATTGAGCATTCTTTTAAGAATAGTGTTTTTGGTTATTGGAATTTTATTCTGTCTACACCAATCCTATACTTGGGTGTGCATATATATATATATATATATGAGGCTGCAAAAATAGGTACACAATAAGTATCATACCAGTATTATCATCTTGGTTATAGAATTCATTTTTAATATCTTTATTTTCATAATTATTATTATTATTATAATACATTTTTATAATTTTTAATTTTTTAATAATTAATGTTTTGTAGGTAAAGAGGCATGCGTGAATGATGGAGGCAAACAGTTTGAATGTTTGAGGGATTGATATATTTATTATTGATATGTTGTATAACCAGTGTTTTTGTAACTTGTTTTGTTTTTCATTACTGTATACCTGCTTTTTGCAATCCCCCACCCCGTATATAGGAAGATGAGTTAACAACAGAGTAGAAAGGAAGATAAAACGGAAAATATCAAATGAAAACTCAATAATTTTGACAAAAATCAACATTTTTATCAGTAAGTCCATCTATCCACCTATCAAACTTCCTTAGGCCCGATGTTCATCAGTGTTAACATCATTCTGTATAATCACATGCAAGTACAAACGCAAAGTTGTGTTTAGACAAGTCTGTCAAAGCTAGTTAGTCACATCCGGGTTTCTCTATTAGCAGAAGAACAGCTTGACTTGTCCAGATACGGGCCTCTCTAAAAACTTGTCATGTCAATAAAAGTGATGAAAAAATCAGCAGTCTGCTTTTGACGAGATCCACTTTGCTATCATATTTCGTTCTGGAAGTTACGTACTGCCCACTGTGCTGTGGTTTTTGGTGCAATGGCCTCACAATCGTCATTATTCAGTTTTTTTTTTTTGTTTTTTTTCTCCCTTTTCTGCCTGTTCCACTCCTTAATTGATAAGCAAACAATCTGTTATCTATTAAGTGTTTTCCTCCAATCTGAATATACCTTTGACTTATTTTCTTACACACTCTCCAGTGGGATTATCCATAGTTGTTGAAATATATTATTTTTCAGACATAGTATCTGCACCCCATGTCTAACAATCTTTGTACAGCTTCAAGTGGTTGAGTTTTGAGTTTAAAGTTATCCTTCTCCTAGAATAGTTGCCAACTGCAGCTAAGGCCAAGTCTGCTTGGTATTTAACTAAATGGAGGAAGACAAAATGGATTCATAGATTTCCCAAGGTTATTTGTGCAAAAGTGAATGTAATAAACTCAAATGGAAGTTGAACTCAGCTTACAGATTTCTTATCCCAAGTCACTAACCATTACACTAGATATTTTTGAATATAGCCATGAAAAATGCTGCTTTCTTCGGGCATAAATAATAACATCTGAATATTTTATTCTTCATTTGAAAATAGTTTTTGAATATCAAGTCATTATTTCATATAGTCTTAAAAAGGGAACAAGTAAAAATATTAGATTATAACATTACTAAATTATGCAAGGTAGTCCTGCAATGCTTCCCTCCAATTTTTATTGTTTTTAAAAATTTGAAGAGAATTTTTGTCAGAAATTTCCTTTCTCCAATAATGGTATGTTTTATGTACCTAAGTATGCAAGTTCCAGATATTTATTTCTTCCAGTCTTATTTGAATTTAGTTTCATCAATTTAAATCAAACAAATACTTAAACTAGTATATGCAGCATAAGTACTGAACTAACTCAGTAATTTGTTCTGGCTGTTGGCATATTCTTCACTAGTTAACCTTCAACATGCTGCATTGTTAACATTACTTCCCTTTCCACTGTATTCTTTTCAAAGCCTCTCAATTGCAGTATCCTTATTGTCAATTTCACTCAAAGTTGTTTTCGGTTGCCATAGCAGGATGTGACAACACAACTATGAAATTCAAACATACTATTGTGCAGGGATCAGTGTCACCTTCATTGGCAGGTGAAACTTTGTACAGTAAATGAAGTCTTATTCAGAGTGATAAAGATTAAAAAAATATTCAACCTTTGCATTGACTTCCATATCAAAACTAGCTTTTTGCATCTGGAACATTCTGGTTGCATCAGCAATTTTAGCATCCGCAGCATATTTTGAGTCCATCCGAACTTTTTCACATTCTGCTTCCTGAAAATGAAAATAGTAATGAATAAATGGATCAACAAGATTTACCAAAAGTAAAAATGATTTTTCAGTTCACAATTTTTTAAAACTAAATTCTTTCTGAAAACATGAATTTTTCTCAAAAGTCTTAAATATTTTATATAGTCAATAGCAACAGTATGTTATTTCATCTAAGATCACAAAATTAAATATAGTATCAATAGAAAAACTGATATTCACTTGAATAGCTTATAAATATAAAAAAAGGATTAATATACAAAAACATCTAGAAATATAAACAAAGCATTTAAGATGTTTTAAAAAACAATGTATCCTGTTTATTCTATGTGATACATTATCATCAACAGTTCATGATGATCATTAAAATTATTGTTTTAATGAAAGACAGAAAAAAATAAATATTTAATAGCTGTTCAGATAATGAATAATTTAACAGAAATTTCACTATTTTTCAATAGTGGAATTATTTGGGTAAAATGGTTCAAAACATTACTGTGTCCATTCAGAAGAAATAAAAGTTAATAATCTGAAGTAACTGTAATACTAGTCAAATCGATTAGCTTTATAAAATGGATTAAAGAAAGTAGCAATATATATTACACACACACACACACACAATATGCTACAATGTACTCACCCTTATGACAGCATCTCGGAGAGCTTCAGCAACTCCAATATCAGCATCTCTCTTTACATTTGCTGTTTGTGTTCTTCCCAAGGATGAAAGATATTCTACTTGATCATAAATATCTTTGATTGTAAAGCTCAGGATCTCAATACCCATCCTGCCAACATCTGGTGCTGCGACTTCTCGTACCAACTGAGCAAATTGGTCTCTGTCTTGGTAGATAGCCTCAACACTCAATGTGCCTGTAAAAGAAATTATTCAACTATGAACAGAAAAAGAAGCAGAAAAATAAGCTTAAAAAAAAAAAAATAAAATAAAATAAACAAGATATTATAAAGTTATCCAAATTAAATAACAAATCAAGTCTAATAAATAAAGCAACATTGACTACATTCATTGATTTACCCAGCTGGTCGATGAGAAAAAGTGTTCAATTAGAGTGGAGCAAAAACAGCATCATGTTTAGAGGTAACAGTATCTTCAATAACTTTAAAGTACTTTCATTAAAAAACATTTTGAATTAATGCAGTTCCTGATATAACAGAAGTAGTCTGTATTTATTCAAGCAAAGTTAGTTGAGAACATGAAGGGGTAAAACAGGCAACATGAAGACCCACTTCAGATCACAATTATTTTGGAGTTTTTGAAATTCAATTTGTCAGTGTGCTACCAGGGATGTAAGAGAAGATACATTTATAGAGCAATTGTTAAGTTTGATGAAAAATGGTTGAAAGATCAATGAAAAATAAGAAAGAAACCAGTAAATATTGCCATTTTTCGCTATTTATGTGGGTTTTCACTATATGGGTGGACTCAATTATCAAGTTAAATGACTGTTAAACAATCAACTTATTGTTGGCTACAATTGAGTGAAGGTTGTATTAGATTGCTTGAAAATTGAGGGAGTTTTTAGTTTAAAATTTGTGTTGAAATCAATTTTTTGTTTTTCAGTTTTTCGCTAAATGCAGTGGTGCAGAAATAAAAATGAGGTATCATTGAGCTCACCATGATGTAAGTAATCTACATACTGAGTTTGAACAAAATCGGAGGAAAAAAAGTTGAATTTATCAATTTTTGATTGGCTTTATCGATTTTTTTTTTTTTTTTTTTTTTTAATATCAATATTTGTTTACTCTAAGAACCTATCTCTTACATTGTATAAAGTAAGTGCCAAGTTTGGTCAAAATCAGTTGGATGGACCTTGAGTGAAAAAGTATCACAGACAGACACAATCTCATATATGTGTGTGTGTGTGTGTGTGTGTGTGTGTGTGTGTGTGTGTCAGAACACTCTTCTGTGTTGTGCATGTATTTTTATGTATAGATAAAATTAATATATGGAATATCAGAAAATGACACTTCTCTTTGACAAGCATGAATACAGTTTTGTAAGAAGACTCCTGAAGCTTTACTTTTGATTAATCTTTTATCAAAACTACTTAGATGGAATAGTTGTTAGAGTGGAGTTAGGTAGAGATAGCAAAGAGACAAAATTTGCTAACAGTTACAAAGGAAAGGAAATTGTGGTGAGCTACAACCGCCCATGTCCTGACGGGACAAAGCACACTGTTCATACGCTTTCAATCTATGATATCTTCAGGATAAGATAGGCAATGTAAATTACCATCTCTGAATGTTAAGTAATGTTATTGTTTCAACAAAACTTTATTTGACAATTTGCTATTTTACAAGTAAATAAGACTAACATTTCTAAGTTTAAAAAAATATTAAAATTCCTTGAGAATTTCCATTAAAAAGTGTAGCAATTATTTTTTTCATTTAAAGAAAAAAAGAAAAAGGGGGAAAAAGAGAGAAGGAAGAGGAGAAGAGAGAGAAGAAAGAAGAGAGAAGAAGAGAGAGAGAAGAGAGAGAGAAGAAAGAGAAGAGAGAGAGAAGGAAGAGAAGAGAGAGAGAAGGAAGAGAAGAGAGAGAGAAGGGAGAGAAGGGAGAGAAAAGAGAAAGAAAAAAGGAAGAGAAAAGAAATAAAAAAGGGGAAAAGGAAGAAAAAGGGGGGAAAAGGAAAAAAACAAAAGGAAAAAGTCTTTTTCAATTTTATTCCCATCTAAGCATGCCGCCGTGACATCCACAAAGTTACAAGCCTACTGATTACATATAGCCTGAGAAAGTAAAGCAAACTCCTTTCTTTCAATATGTTAGTGAAGTAAATTGTCTGTGACTTCCTCAAATCCATGAGCTATCAGTCTGGCTTTAGTAATAACAGTGCCATTCATTATAGTTTTCAATAATAACCCAACTATACCATAATAACAATTAGTTGATTGCTTAGTCATTTAACTTGATAACCGAGTCCACCCATGTAGAGAAAAACGGCAATTTTTACTGGTTTCTTTATTTTTTTTTAATCTTTCAACCAAATTTAATCAAACTTAACAATTGCTTTATAAATGTATCTTCTCTTTTACATCCCTGGTAGCACACTGACAAATTGAATTTCAAAAACTCCAAAATAATTGTGATCTGAAGTGGATCTTCATGTTGCCTGTTTTATTCCTTCATGTCCTCAGCTAACTTTGAATAAATACAGACTACTTCTGTTATATCAGTAACTGCATTAATTCAAAATGCTTTTTAATGAAAGTACTTTAAAGTTATTGAAGAAGATAGCCTCTGTTACAGCTAAACATGATGCTGTTTTTGCTCCATTCTAATTGAATACTTTTCTGATCGACCACTTGGGTATGGCTGCTAGTCATATATTTGTGAACTGTTCTCTTCACACTTGCGAGTTGATATCTTTATTATATATATATATATATATATATATATATATAGCACCAATATT
>OZ038499.1:59568322-59685822 GCA_964036315.1 Acanthosepion esculentum
ATAACTTGGTCATCAAGCATGGTGGTCCTTTGAAATTTATTAAAGATGTACAAATAATTTAGAAGCACTGAAATATCAACTTGGATATCTGAAGATTCTTTTAGGTATCAAGATCAAGACCAGAGGAAGTAAATATCAGATGGGAGCTGCTCTTTGCAATTACTTGATGACAGGAAAATCAGTTGATTCATCTCTAAGACAAAGGAAAAAAGAAAAGGCATTCAGTGATTCTGAGTATTTAAACAACTCTAGCAGTTGTGATGAAGAACGATCTCCAGTGACTTTCAGATATAAATGCCAAGGCCAATCGGTTGCAATATTATGACTCCAACTTTTACATTGGCCAAGTCATTGATATTCAGTCAAAGTTTTTAGATCCAACAAAGAGCAAGAATGATTATTTCTGATGGCCTTTGTCAGATGATATTCACAAGTGGAATCAACATTTGTCCTTAGATGGGACTTTGAAGTAATGCCAGTTTCAAGTGATGGCTGAATATGCAGTGTTCCAGTAATATTAGCCATATCAAAGGTTTATAAAGAAATTCAGTTGACAAACCAACGTGAGGAGAGGAAGTACAGGAGAACCATTCACAATGTCTAGAAAGTATTTTCTATAAGTTTAAAACTGAAGTGTAAAACACTATTACAAAATATTCGTTTTCCTTTTGTAAAACAAATTTACAAGTTTTGTAGTCATTACTGTTCTGTTTTTGCCGAGTTAAAAATTACATAATTCCACAAAATTTTCCAAAATAAGATACATAAATTACAAAAAAAGAATTGATATTATTCTTTTGTTGAATTCTCATCCCAAAATTAGTAAGGTTTTAGGAATGTACCTCTAATGGATACTTTTTTTTATGGCAAGTTTGGTATGGTATATTTTTTACTTTTTTTTGCTCTCCTGTCAAATTATGCTTCCAACTGTTTTTATTTGGTGTAAATTTTTTTTTTTTTTTTTTTGTCGAGGTACTACTGAGGGGGGGGGGCGGCTACATCTCTGTTGTGCTATGAAGTATAGGCAGCAGTTACAAGGCATTAACTGCTGAAATGAAACTTATATGATCAATCAAATTTGCCCTCATGCATTATATTTTTATAATTTTTTTGAGAAAGTAATTTGCCTAATGTTTAGCCGGTCTGATCTAAGAATTACAGATTCCATTAGCATTATCTTTCTTTTACTCCTAGACTACCTATATGGCATTACAATTATGATTTTTAACTTGTTTGAAGCTAGCATCTTCAGTTATACACTGTTAAAACTGGCTTTCTGTCCAATAACACAGGAGACGAAAATTTTTTCATGAACTTTGAATGGTCATAATGTTGTTGCTAATTGAGCTAGCAAAATAAATTTGGTACCATTTTTTTAATGGTTTGTCAATATTTCTATTACAGTATTAAAGGTTTTTAGATGTATTGAAAATAGAATTTTAGTTTGGGATACCTACCTAAAGAAATCTGCTCATGTTTTCTCTAAACTCAACAATAAAGCTTTGCTGTTTCTTGCATGTTGGAAATCCTCTTCTGTAGTTCACTTTTGGCAAAACACTATACTTTGGCCTTTTCTCAGACAAGCAATATGGCTTTTGTTTCTCCATGTCAACTACTGATGTACTGACAATATTTGCAGAAAAGGTTTATCATGCTCTAGATAAAAAAACAGTGAAGCCCGATTTGTTGCATTAGACATCTTGAAAGCCTTTCACAGGATCTGGTATTCAGATCTTCTCCACAACATGAAAAGTTGCTGTGTGTGCAGACACTTTTTTGAACTGATCCAGTCTTTCCTATCAAATCGTGAAATGAGAGTTATCCTGAATGGTCATTCATCTAGATCCTTTCGTACTAACGCAAGTGTCCCCCAGGACTCCATCCTTGGTCCTACTCTATTTTTAATTTTAATTTATGATCTTCCCAATGACTTGATATCTATGCAGATGGCACAATTTACTTCTGCCTTGATAGTAAGGCTTATCAGTCTGACAAGGTCAAAATGGCAGCCAATGTCCAAAGCAATATCAAGTCCATAGTTAACTGGGGCAAAAGATGGCTTGTTAATTTTAATGCCTCCAAAACTAAACTTCTCTCCATTAATCATCTGAGAGACCCCTCACTGCCTTTCATCAGCATTGCTGATGCTATCCTCCAAGAAAGTGACATGTTGTGCCTTCTTGGGCTCACATTCTCTGCTGATATGAAGTGGAATATATTGCATCCATTGCTAGGTCAGCTGCTAAGAAATTCTGTCAACTATGTCGGGCAAGGCAATTTTTCTCTCCAGAATCTATCTTACATATCTATAAGTCTACCATTTGTCCATGCTTAGAATATTGCTTCCACATATACTCCGGTGCCCTGCTATTTACCTTGGGCTCTTGATAAGATCCAAAGAAGAATCAGCAATATTATTGGTCCTGATTTGGCAGCTCCGCTCCAGACACTTTCCTACTGCCATAAAGTTGCCTCTCTCTGTCTTTTCTATAAATACTTTCATGATAATTGTTCAGATGAGCTCTTCACTCTGATACCTAGACTTCATGAATTTAAGCGCAGTACAAGACTGGCACCAAGATCATATTAATTTACAGTCGAGCTAGTTAGATGTAATCATAAATTCTATACTAACAGTTTCTTTTCTCACATTTTTCACTTGTGGAACTTCCAGCTCAATGTTTTCCAGACAACTTTAATCAGCAAAAATTTAAATGCAATGTCAATCGCTATCTACTGTCTATCTGATTACTCTCTTCTTTCTGCTCATTATTAATGTTTCTGTTCCTAATTCTTCCACACCCTTTAACCCCTTGTGTTTTAGTGGCATTACTGCCTTGCTTGGGGTGATTCCAATTATCTCCTCCCCCAAAATAATGTTTGATCTCTAACTATTAATCTATTAGTTTATTAGTTTTCTAACTCTTTTAAGCAAATTCCCAGAGTCTCTGAATTGGTTAAGCATTGAACCTCACAGGATCAAACCATATGGCTTTTGCTTCTCTAGGTCAACTGTTGATGCATTAGCAGTTACTGCTGAGAGTCCATCAAGCTTTGGATAAGTATGTCAAAGCTTGAGTTGTTGCTCTAGATATTTTCATTTGGCATAATGGTCTTTACAATCTGAAGGATTATAGTATTTCTGGCTGAATTTTTGATCCGATTCAATCTTCCTTATCAAAATGAAAGTAGTCTTGAATGGTGACTTCAGATCTTTTTACATTAACACAAGTGTCCCTCAGGGCGCTATCCTTAGACCTACTTTGTTTCAAATTTTCATCAATGACCTTTCCGATATCATCAGTTCTTGACACTGTATCTAGGTTGATGACAACTATTTGTTCCCATTTTAATGGTAAGTCTGATAAGATCAAATTGGGATAAACGAATTACTATCTGTTGCTAATTGGGAAGAAATGGCTTGTTAATTTTATACAACTCCAAAACAAAACTACTCTTTTAATCATCTTAGTGAACCTTTTTTGCCTTCTATCAGTATAGCTGATGCTAACCTCCAGGAATCAATCTGCTGGGCCTGCTGTAAGGAATGTTTATTCACTGCGTCATGCTAGGCAATTTTTCTGACCATTAATATATTTGATACAGACTACAAAGTAACTGTTAAATATTTATGTAAGTTACATTTTTTTTTTGTGAGAAAACAATTTGTAAAAAGAAAACTTAGCCTAACATATAAAAGTTGGTTTGTTCTTTTCCTGGAAGTTGCAAGTTCAATCTCTGGGTTAAGAAATACAGAACCATATGAAGAAAGAGAAAAGTGACAATTATGATGTTTAAAATCTTACAAAATAATGACACCGGTGTATTTCTGGAAGAAATAAAATGGTCTATTTAATGTTTCAAAAATTACCACAGGAATAAACAGATAAAGTGAAAATACAAACCAGACAAACACTATAAATTACAAAACAATAATTGTATTGACCTTTTCTTTCATTTCTTCAGAGAATTTTTAACTTTTCATCCTTAACATTTTTCTTCTTTTTTCTATACTATCAACATTTATATATTTTGGGTTGGGGTATAATTATCAGGCATTTTTAAACAATATTTATTATGAAAAAAATAAATAATTCAACAATAACATTTTAAAATGAGTATGATTATCGACATGCATTTTTATAACCTGAAAATAAAATATTTTTATTAAAAAGTAAAAACAGCAATTTTTATTAAATAAGTCGCTTACAAAAACGCCTGATAATTATGCACCAACCCAATATATACATATATATTTATATATATATAATATAAAAATTATGTTTTGCAATTCTCAAATGCACACTAGGTGAATACAATGAAATTATTAGCAAAGCAAATTTTACAATTTTATGTAAATAAAACTGTATATAAAAAAAAAAATCAATAACTACTAGAAGAAATTTATCTGCAAGTTAGTAGTTCTTAAGATTTAGTCTTCTCCAGCACCTTTTTTCAGGTATTTGCACAAGCTGGCTCCCTCTACATTAAAATTGCACTGGTAAATGGAGCAGAATTGATAAAATTATACAGTTATGCTACATGTTTACATTTCTGTTGCATTATAGCAGCACCAACCAGCAGAAGTTAAGCTGTCGCAGAATCAGCCAAACAGCAGTCATAGGTTAGACCAGAGAAGCTGTTGGACTTTAGCTTGCAGACCGTTGCTCCATGCACGTATTGCCATTTTATTTAATTGCTTGCAATAAGCCTTCAAATAATAAATAAAGAGTAATTAATTTTGTTAATATTTCAATATTTACTCACATCATCCACAATATTACCAAGTGATATTGGATTGCTTTCTTATGTAGAGGTGGAAGAAAAAAAACAACAAAAACAAAGAAGAAAAAAACAACAAAAACAAAGAAGAAAAAAACAACAAAAACAAAGAAGAAAAAAACAACAAAAACAAAGAAGAAAAAAACAACAAAAACAAAGAAGAAAAAAACAACAAAAACAAAGAAGAAAAAAACAACAAAAACAAAGAAGAAAAAAACAACAAAAACAAAGAAGAAAAAAAACAACAAAAACAAAGAAGAAAAAAAAACAAGAAAATTTTTTTTAACAAAAACCAAAAGGTAAAATCAAACTTCACAATCGTCTTTCATCATTCCTGTATTTTGCAACAGTCCTTTGAAGTTAGTTTCTCTAAAATACTTTTACTTTTGGTATTTTAAAATTGTCTAATGTATAAACAGTACTTTTCTCTATTTTAACCATGTTCTTCATTGTAAGAATCAAGTAAAATACAATACTCAATTGGAAGCAGTTTACAGGAACCATTTTCTAAACATTATTCTCAATGCATACAGAGTATCACTCATTTACAGATATATATAACTATGTAAGTGTACAATATATAGTCAACTGCATTACTGGGAAATTAATTCTCAAAATCATTTATAAGGTACTCAATATCACAAGATATTTAATACCAGAATTTTTCGTTTACTCTGTATCTCATACTCTGACAAAGCTTTAATAAAAGTGAAACATGTTAGATTGGTAAATATTTCCAATTTGTTATTTATATATCCAGGACAAATGAAAACAAATGGAGTATAATTCCACTATATATAACATTTAAAAGAGGGCTCAATACAGAGTAGAGCTAAATATTATTTATTTTAAGATATTAAAATATGTTAAAAATTGATACATAATGGCAATTGAAAGAGTAATTTCAAAAGTAGAATACTTAATGAAAAAAAAAAAAAGCTTGTGGGCTTTGCTGTGATTAATCAATCAAATGCAAGCTATGCCAAATTCAAATTCACTTGAAAAAGTTTTAATATAGGTCATGACATGAAATTGTCTGCATATAAATCCTAGACAATTTCCTTATGGCAGATACAAGTTATAATATTTCATAAGATGTATCGAAGTCAGACATTCAACTTTCTATAGATGAGCGTTTATGTTTAATTACCATCTGTAATCAAACATATGTAGGATTAGCAGCAACTCATCTGACAAAGATGTGTTTCATAAATACAGTGGTGTTTATAATACTGCTTTAACCTTTACCACACTAATTTCTTTCTAGAATCGTTCCTCTTGCCACTGCATTTTTTTTTGAAAGGTGCAAAAACATGAACACCTACTGTTTTAAAATTGTTATAACTTTCTTTGTATTGTGCATATAGATTTTAATTTTTGTACACTAATAAAAGAATGAATGAGTAATATCTTGACGTAATGCATTATGTAATGCATTATGTTTTGCATGCATGTTTTGAGGTTGAAAACAAAAAACTGAAACGCGAAATAAAAAATGCAAAATAAAAAAACAAATACATTAAAAAATACACAAATAATTCAATGTACTTTAACTTTTATTACTCCTTGAGGTGTAATAAGAAGCAAAATCACTAAAAAAGCTTTCATTTTGTCAAAAATGTGACATGTCTCCTTGTGTTTACATATGAGAAGACACTAGTATTTGTTTGTTCTTTCTTTCTCCCGACTCATATTTATTTGTCTCGTTGACAAAGTTATTATTTCATCATTTATAAATAGACAAAATAATTTGCCTTAGTTGCCAGTAGCTTCCATAAAATTACTCAGGCGTGAATGATAGTAGTCGATAGTGGTCATCATCACTTTCCTCCACGTCACAAGCGTGGTTACCATCTCCGACCACTTCACCATCATTATCCACTCAAGTGAAACCTTCAAAATCATCATTGGAGTCCTAATCAAAGAAAAACTCCTGAATAAAGGCTTTGTTGGATATTGACATGGCCATTTTTGTTTACAAAAAAAAAAAAAAAAAAAAAAAAAAAATCGCAAAAATATTAAGTGGGTTTAATCGATGTTACACCTCACCTAGAGTCTAGAAGAATTCAAAATGGCGTTGGAAAACGGAAGTTTAGCCTTATTCCAAAGCAGTAGCAGGCGATTTCCAGCTTAAAATACCGGAAATAACAGTTGACAAGTGTTTATTTATAGCAATCGTCTCAGGCGACAGAAGTTGCCAATAGTAAAAAGGGAGAGAATTTTATGGCAACTATTGTCGACTGTGGTGTGGTAACAGTTAAAAAATAGAGGTTAAGGTACGCTGAAACCAAGTATAGAAAATATGATAATATTGATCTAAGGAAAAGGAAAATCATTTGGTACATGCCCCCATTTAACCAATTAGTCAGTACTAAGTTAGGCCAGAAGTTCCATTTAATTGAGAAACATTTCCTTAAAAGTAATCCTCTTAGTAAAATACACTAAAACTAAATTATATCTGCACCAATAATCTTGAGATTATAAAGAAACATAATAAAATTTTAAACCAGTTTAAAAACTATGGATAATAATGCACATCCCAAGGTAAATACTGTTAATAATATAACCAATGTAATTACAAAGATTCTAATGAATGCCCATTTCAAAACCAATGTTTAACCACCACTTGTTTATCTAAGTAGTATTTCTACAATAGAGAATCCAACTGATGAAAAATTTTATATTAGTAGTACTAAGAATTCTTTTAAGACTAGGTGGTATCAACATATCCTTCACCAATAGTACTCATAAAAATAGTACATCTCTTTTTAAATATTTTTGGAATTTAAAAGAAGCTAATAAAACTCTTAAGGTAAAATGGAAAATTTAAAAAAACAGTTAGAACATGTAGATCTTTAAATGAACCCTGTTTTCCATGCTTACATGAAAAATTAGAAATTGTCAGATTTTCTGATAAAAACTCCTTATTAAACCAAAGAAGTGAAGGACTGTAAATTGTAGGCATAGCCTACCTTTTACTTTACAATATGTTTAAACTTTGAATTTGATAATACTTTTGATTAGTAATAATCAGTAGATGAACTGTTGTACACCTTATATGGCTTACTATTCTATTTGTATAATTCATTTTGATTTCATATTGCTTTTTATTGATGATTGGTTAGTATTATTAACATCTTATATGGATGCTCTTTATTTAATAGTTGTATAATAATTTGACAAAGTAGTTCTGTATTTTTTATAGGAGTTTGTTACCCTGTGTTTCACGTTTGTCTGATGATTGCAAAAGTGTGAAACCCAGAGTTACAAACTCATATCCGTACAACTGAGTGTGTATGTGCACACGTGTGTGTGTGTGTGTATATATATATATATATATATATATATATATAGGCATGGTAGAGTAAAGGATATTGGCTCGGATTGAAGAATTGAGTTTGAATTTGTCAAGTTCATGACATTCACTTACATGAAAATATGGGAAAGGGTATGAATCCATCTCTTGTCCCTCCCCCAGTTATGGACAAATAGCTGGTTATACGCTGTCCTACAACCTTAGGTGACAACTGGACTAGAAGAAGGAAAACTCGCTAGACCTGAGAAAGGTCATTTAGAGACACTGAGGCACACTGTGCAACAGTTTTCTGTATTTGTCTTTTCTAATAGTGTGGCTGGTTCTGAACAACTCTTCACCAAAATCATGTGTGGGCTGTTCAGTTCTAAGAAATGACCTGTTGAACCCTTGTATGTCAAAATGATGAGTGAGAGAGTTTAGTGTGTGTGTGTGTGTGTGTGTACACTGAGTAACAGCAAAATTGTCCATCCCACAAAATGTTTAAAAAAACAAAAAATACAAAAAAAAAACAACTAATTGATTTACTTTTTACCAGGTTTTTGGATAAGCCATCTTGACACAATTTGTCATAAGAATCACTGAAAAACCCTTAAACAACTTAAAGCTAAAGAGATTGATTAAAAAAGAAAGATCCAACTCAATTTATAAGATGTTTTGCACGTAAGAGAGGAGTTTCAGATATGACAGTCCAAAGAGCAGTGAAAAAGACTTGAAAATGAAATCGTACATGAAACCTGTGAGGTAACTTGTTACTCCAGAACAGAAAGTTAGAAGGTTAGAGAGGGTGAAGATCATTTTAAAGGAGTTGGAAAACGATCCTGAAATAATTATATATATTACTTAAATATAACAGTCAACAAATGTCTATTATGTTTGATCATGAGCCATTCTAAACTCCATATATCTGCTTTAATTTCAGGAGAAAAAGACAAAAATTGTCCAACATTTGGATATTTTTTTTTTATTATGCTGTTCCTTGATCTAAGCTTTTGGCCCACATGAGCCATCTTCAGAGTGGTTATATGGATGTTTAAACAAAAATATTCACCATCAAAGATGATACTCTGTTATGCTGACATAGAAGATTGATATGCAACAATAATGAAGAAAAAAAAATATCCAAATGTTGGACAATTTTTGTCTTTATTTTCTCTCAAAATTAAAGCAAATATACAGAGTTTAGAACGGCTCATGATCAAACATAGACATTTGTTGTCTGTTATATTTAACAATATATGTTTGAATAATGATCTGCTGCTCCAATACACTAAATTCAAGTTATATATATATATATATTTAATATATATATACACCAGCTTTTTTTTTTTTTTAAGATAAATAAATTGGCAATAAAAATTATTAAAAAAAAAAAAAAAAAAAAAAAATCAGGAAATCAAAAATTTCAACTCTACAAGAAAAATTGAAGAAATTGAACTTACCAAGAATAGCTCGTAAATGTCCTTCCAATGTCTGTAAAATAACTCTTTCAATATGATCAATACTTTTGCCAAGAAACTGTTCACAAGCTCGACTGAGGAGATCCTTTTCTTTCATGACCTTACATTGTGCTACACCAGTAACTGTGATAGGGACACCTTCTGCAGTTTCTACACTCTCACACATTGGATTCAAAGTCATCACCTCAAGGGAAATACTGAAAATTTAAGTTAAAAGAATAAAATTAAATAACATTTTACAAAGGACCCAAATAATATATGAATACCACATTTACTTAGAAATATAGAGAAAAAAGCTTTGAAGAGTCCTGGAATTAACTGGTTATCAGTCCTTAATGGAAGGAAGCAGCAGTGGCAAGGTGGGGTGCAGTCAGCACAAATGTTTTCTGGGCCTTGAAACCCCAAGGGCCTCAAGAAAATACTTTTACGGGTTTAAGGGTGGGGCAAAAGTGTATGACATAGTGGAAAAAATTTTTGGGTGATGCGTTTTGTTCTTTAGGATAGACTAAATTTGTTATGTTGGTGCTACTACATATGCACATGAACAAGTCACACAAAATCTTTTCCCACTTTGTCATACATTTTCCTTCCCAATATTGTTCTTGATATATAAAAAAAAAATATCATCATCTCATCATTTACTTTGTAAGTTTGTGGCAGTAGAAGTGGAAAACTTGAAAACATTGAGATGAGGTAAAATGAAAAAGTCATTGTGATAAAGCAATGACTTGACATAATATTTTTTTATTTTCAAGTCCTGCACCAAGATTCATCTATCCAAGAGTTCTTTATAAATTAAAGTAGATGATATTGAACAGAAAAACAAAAACAGTTCAAGAGTCAGAAAAATAGAAAAAAAAGTATTTATCTGAAGTTAATTTTACTTCTGAGAAAATGTGGTGTATAACATCAAAACTCATTAAGTTATATTAAATCAAAATATCAGTAACAGTCTATTAAATAAAATTTAATTAATTACATAAAAGCAACAAATATGTTAATTACAATTATTTTACACTATGCACAAGATGATTTTTTTTAATTATCGTTGTCTAATTTTGTAGCTTAAAACAATCATGAACTAAAGTTAGAGAAATAATTACAATAGTCTTAAAAATATATACTGTATTTTCTTGTGTATGACATTAGTATAAAACAGGGAATAAATTACATCCTTGAGTATAATACAACCCCATAATACAGCTATCCCAATGTAAATTTTTTTTTTTTTGGCAAAGTGGGATCTTTGAGCCCACAAAATTTTTAATGTCAAAAGGACAGATTTTTCATTGACATTTATTTTAACTACCCTCACTCCTTGGCAATGTTTGTTTTAAAAAGCAATGACTAGAATTGTAAGAAAATTTAAACATTTGATGAAAGTGAATTTATACATTTTTTTATTCTTGAGAATTTACAACAAAAATATTAAACACTATTTATTTATTAAATAGTTTATTTACAAGAAAAAATTTATATTTATAACATTCTAAAAACTAATACAATTTTATTAAAATTAATACAAAGCAATATTTCTCATTTATCTATATAATAAATGCAAATGTCAGTGTGTTACACTTTTTCAACTTTACTCCTAGAGGCCATAGTCCAACATATACCATTTTGGAATCAGGCCAACTCCGTGAGCTAATTAAAAACATTCTGGGCTGGATCTGGACCCGCAATTCTGAAATTTTGGATTCCCAAGTTTTCATTACTGCAATTATTTTTGGTGATATTTTATGTGATTTTTTGCAACAAACTTTTTTGTACGATAATTTTTATAATTTGGAAATAGATTTGGGAATTGTGAAATCCTTCAAAAGACACCAATGAAATAAAAATAATTGTAAGGAAAGTAAGGACAAATTGTCTTTAAGTGACAGCAGAATTATCGTTGAACTTTTAAAACATAAGCTTAAATATTAATGCAATACTTAAATGTAGTGATCAGTTTTAACTTCTGTAGTTTATTGTTGCCTATCACATCTACTCCTCCCTGCCTATTGTGATGAAGGCCCAATCAAGAGCCCTCCACAGGAGCTAGCTTAAATGCTGCCTGATATACCAGCTTTTAAGCTAGTAAAGAAATAAATATGAAAACAATTTGTATTCATAGATTTATAAACATTTACTAAATTATTAAAATATGTGAACTAAGGAAATCTTTATTATTTATCATTTTATAAAGTTTGAATCAATTCGGAATTAGCTGATGTTTTGCCAACTATTCAAATAAACAATATAATAAATATTATTTATTATTTTTGTTATGAACAAAGAAAAATGTATAAATTCACTTTATATGTTTAGGTTTTACAATTCTAATAATCACTTTCTAAAATAAACATTGCTGAGGAGTGAAAGTTGTTAAAATAATATCGGTGACAACAGAAAAAAAAAAAAAAAAAAAAAAAAAACTTCCTTTTGACACTTTTTTGCAGGCATGAAGGGCCAAGTTTGCCTCTATTTTTTAAAAGTTGCATCATATTATCCATTAAAATCTCAATGTCGTATAGATATTTTACTAAAATATCTAATTTTTCATGATATTAAAGAACAGAAATGAACTGGATGTTTAGTTATTGCATATTTCTTCTAATTTCAATTTCAAAACTTATTTTCAAATTTTGGAGGAAAGTTGCTAACTAGACATACCCGGTAATCTTCCTGATTACTCTTTTGTCCTCATTCCTTAGTAATGTTTCTGTTTTCTAATACTTCCACACACAGTAGTCCTTTATGTCTTAGTGATTTACTGCCTTGCTTGGGGTGAATGTGATTAAAAAAAAAAAGTTGGAATCCTCAGAAAAACTGAGGAGCGTATTTGAGGATATCTATAGCAAGTTAAAGACTCTGAAACTGAGAGGAAGCTGTTACAAAATCTGAACAAGAACAAAGATTACTTAACAAGGAAGGAATACAGATAGCTGACCCAAGCTATCACTCATGCACAGCTTTCCCAAAAGCCACAAAGATGATCCTTCACTGAGGCCCAGAGTCAGTTGTTGAGGCTTTGCCTGTTACCTTGAGCAGATTACTTGTAGGTATTATCAACACAGGAATATGTAAGTTTTCATTCTAAGTGAACTCTGCCCAATTTGTGGACACCAGAGATGCACCAATTCATACCAACGAGATGGTGAGCTTAGACATAATGAGCCTGTTCAGCACAGATTAAATTCCAACAAATGAGGCTCTGTCAGTGGTTTAGTTGACTCAAACCTCTCTCTAGGAGAGCATATGAAGATCGCAATAGATAAACTCATAATGGTATTGACATTCTATGTGCAAACAACATATTCAGTTGGAATAAGATATATATTGGGCTTATAAGTGAATTTCAAAGAAACATTTGTACACATTTAACCATTTGCCTTTTTTGTTCCACTACTTTACTTTTCACCTTTAAGGCAGCTTCACAATTTCATCCTCCCAGAATTTGGTACTGTTCCAAGTGATGAATATACCTGTTTTTTTTTTAGGTGACACTTTCAGAGAATTGAAGTTCTACCCATTATGAGAACGGTAATCTTAAACTTCATGCCTGCAAAAAAACAGTTTGTCAAGCACAGTTTTTCCCTTGACACCACTATCATTTTAACTACCTTTACTCCTCGGCAACATTTGTTTTAAAAAGTGATCTAAAGATTCAGAGTCAATGCAACAGGTTATTCAAAAGCTGTTCAACTCTTTGAAGAACATGATCAAGAACTGTGTATTCCATGGGAAATGAACTGTCATCCTATTTTTGACATGCATCCATAGTAGAAATCAGTAATCAACAATACTTTACAGGCTGATATAAATGCAGCAGAAAATAGGTTTAGCTTTACTATGAAGGATTCGTTTTTACAGAGGAAGCATTTCCATGAGTAAAAGGGTGTGAGGATCACTGCTTACCTCTGTACGTCAGTGACAAGCCACCATGCCCATCCCCAGTTACCAACAATGGTCTTTTTAGACTCTGCTCCAAAGCAGCCACCTGGAAAAGAGAATTTTAAAGCATGTAAACCGTTTCACACATTTTCTGAAAAAGCATCCTAAAGTTAAAAAAAAAAAAAAAAAAATTGTTTCATTTAATTTACAAAAACTATATTTTAAAATTACGGTGTAATTCAAATCTAAAAATTTGACATCAGAATTTGCTGCATCCTAGACATTGAAGATTTGAATAATATATAGGAAAAGATCAACACTTCCTCTGTAATGCAATGGATGGCACTGAGAAGACCTTCTCTTTGATCCTAATATTGATGCTAATGATGAAATATCTGATTCTTTTCCAAGCAATAGTGAAAGCAAGGAGGATTTTATAGGTTTTGAACAAAATTGTAAACTTTTTTTAAAAGCATTTTCTTATTTTGAGCTCTTGTTTAAAACTAATTCATAGTTTAACATCTTTCAAATACAACTAACATTTTTTCCCAAAACATATTTTCAAAATAGGTGTGTATCTTATACACCAGGAGCATCTTATATTCCCCCAAAATATGGCATCTTATTCATCTACTGCCATCATCATTGTCTTTGAACAAAACCGGTTTTAGAGTGCCATAGATAATTTTATATACAAGAATTGTATCATAAAGGAATATCAGATTTAATAGAGATGTGATTGCACAGGGACTTCAGAAACTGAGAAATCCTAAGGATGTTAAGGAAAACTGTCCACACTTATTGATGGTCACTAACCAGTAAAGTTCAAAGGAGAAATACAGATGAGGCCAGTATTAATTAGTTGGTCTTAGTGATGTTGCTGACTTCCAGTAATTTTTTCTATAGAGAAAAAAAAAATGAGAAAGAATATTTTCAATTTCAGTTGTGACACCACCTGAAACACAAGATGGATTTATCTGCTTGTTTTTTTATGTAAAAAGTATGATTTGGCCTTTAAATGTTGACTTTCAAAAAGCTCAAATAGTAACCGCTTTACAAGTTGAACCAACATTAAACTTGTTCTCATCAATACAACAGAATGTTCAGCGTTAAGATGATGGAGTAATTGCAATAAACCAATAAAAAAATGAAAATAACTTGTCAAAAATTAATAAGGATTTACTAAGGCCTTAATTGTCATTTCTACTTTTGTTCCTTGGTATACTAAAAGTTAGACAATTTAGCTGACAATTCTCCAGGAACTGTATCATACCTTACCACTTTAAACATACTTAGTAATTTATACTGGCATGGTATTAGCATTTAGATAACCCAAAATATAAACAAGAGGAACACTAGGTAGAACTGACCAGCACTAAAATCACTCTGCATACAGGTCCCCCCCCCATATATAAATAATTTTATTATTTACTTTTACTTCTATAATAACTGTAGCAGAAAACCATGAAAATTTGAAAACCTAAATTCCAAAATTATCACATTTTTGTGATTTGGCTTTGTTGACATGTGAAACAAAATCTAACATTTTGGTTACCTTATTTGTGTAATTTTCTTTTTTCAAGTTTTAAGACAAGCTCTAGTTCCCCAAAAAATTGGTCCAAAAAGTTATTGAAAACAAAAAATCCAAAAATGTTATATATAAGAAGACATCAAAACCAACTCATTTTGAATGATAGCTGTTTTCTAGTATGTTTCACCTACCATAAGACATGAGAAAAAAATAAGTTTTGTTCTAGTCTAAGATACTAAGCAACAAGATATTACCTCCAGCAAGTTAAAATTTACGTAACAAAAGTTAGTAAAACAATCTCTTTACATACTTAAATATCAATAGGATATGAAATAACCTTAAAATATAATGTTGAAAGGAAGCTATAGAAATCAATGCATTCCATAAATTCTAGCAAGTCAGACAAGCATATCAATGTTGCTATAAATTACTAAAATAACTATTATACAATTTTAACAAATATTAAAACCCCAGTTAGCTATTTTTTCTTGTTATTATACATAATAAAATAAAGAATAATAAACACTGCATAAAGTTTTATGCATTTATTAAGTATCTTTCTAATAAATGTGAAACAAAAAACAATTACGGTCTAGTAAATACAGAATGTGACAGTAAAAGAGTTCCTGTCACAAAACACACCATAAGTATATAGACATATCAGAACCACTATAAAGCTAGTTAAAGCAATCTTTTTATTTTAAGCTTATGCAAAAAGTTAACTTTGAATAGTGAATTCTTTTAGAATTGATATAAAAAGAATAAATGTCTCCTGCTATTATATAAATCACAAGTACACTGCAAATAAATAAATAAATAAAAATTCTATGACATGATATTTTTTAAAGGATGCTGAGAAGTTCTTGGCCCAACCAAAAAGGCCCTTAAAATAGTTGATAGTTGGTTAGATTTTCGGAAGTGGGTCAAATCAGAACTGTATAGCATCCGTTCATAAGTATGAAAAACGGAACTTTTTCTTTCTTTCCTTCCTTCCTTTCTTTCTTCTTCCACTTGTCACTTCAATAAACATGTTTTGATATTGTTTGTGTAGTCATTGTTTTGACAACCTGCTGCCTGCCATAAGCTCTATAGTCTATCTCTATATTCTAGTAAATTTACCCAAATCTTGTTACAACCATGCTAACACACCCAGTTTCATTCATCTTTTCTATGACATTAGTAGACTTCTAAATTTAGTGCAGGAAGGGGGGGGGGGACATTTTAGCACTCATTTTACCTATTTATCACTAACCAAAAACAAACAGCTACCATTTACACATGCTACAATTCAAGAAACCCATAGTGCCATACAAAAATGTTATCAAAATTGCTCAACAACCTAAAATGAAATCATGAAAATAAGATTTTGATAGAATTTATTTTTACTAGTTTTTAGAAAAATAGAAAATAACGGGCAAATTTTGAATGTTTCTAACCTTGAAAATAGATAAAATGTACCCTGTAAGAAAATTAGAGAGAGATCCTAATATTTGAAGCTCGAGGGTTATAATAGAGACTGCTTGTAAAAATAAGAGAAAAAAATAAAACTCAAAACATAAAACAGTAAAAAGCACTACTACCATCACTAAGCACTAACAGAAAATTAATACTTAGTTCTTGGCCCCATTTTCAAGAATGTCTGCTGCCCTAATTTAACAAGCAGGCTGCTAAATGATAAGACTGTAGTTTCTCTACTTCTACTATATAAAGATAAGGCACTAATAGTACAAGTAGATTTTGCATTATGTATTTGTATTTTTATGTTAACTATTTTTTTTTACTAAATGACAGGATCTTTGAGATGACCATATCAGTAACTTAGGCTCCTCCCTTTCTGCAATACGAATAAAAAATGACCAGGCCAAGAGAATAACCATGGTAACAAATTCCTCAGAAATATTCATAATGGTAACTACTGCTACTCCCAACACTACTACAAGCAACATGATGAAATTAGCCAATATATGCATTTGGGATAAAGCTTCAGGATACAAAATAAACTATAAAGCATCACAAAAAAAAAAACAAAAAAAAAAAACATAAAATTTAAGTAACTTTTGTATAAATCTTAAAAGATGTTTATTAAAAGAAAAAAACTTTTAGCATTTATTTGGGAAAGTAAAGAGTTTTCCTAAAGTTAAAATAGCTTTAAGTTCTATAAACCTGAATTAATGACATTTTGTTGATTGTAACAGTTAATGTGAATAGAGTATAATAAGGCAATTTGGGAATATTTTGCAGAACAAACACATTCCTTACTTTTATTTATGAATATTAATCTCAAAGTGTAAGTAATCCTCCAAATATACATATGCCCAATGAATCAGTGTTGTAAAGCAGGTTTCTTTGTATTTGAATATTTCAGCCTACCTCACTTTAGTACAACTTTCAATTCTAATTTCAAAATCATACAAATTTGAAAAATAAAAATAGCTCATTTCAAATAAAATTTAAAATTGTAAACGTAAATACTAAATTTGAGTTAACCATTTATCCAAGTTTTAATTATGTCAATTTAATAAAAAATCTATCATTGAAAACAATAAAATTGAAAAATATCAAATTTCATAGCCTGAACTTTTTGGGAAAAAAAAAAGAAAAACATACAAACAAAAGAAGGATCTTAAAGATTGTTACATTAAGGTTTAGTCTTCAAATCAGACATCCAGACTGAGGACTTCCACATAAATCTGTTTTGTATTTATAAAAGTTCAAAAGATAAAATAATATTTGCATATGCTCATTTATCAAATGCATCAACAACCCACACACACTGGGCAGTGTTTTATGACCCTCGCTATCTTATCAACATTAGCATTTTTTTCTACCTACATATTACAAATTAACACAACTATTAGAGGATGAAAAATTGATTTTGACGTCATTCTGGGGTCTTTTTTTTCTTCATCCAAATCCTTGAATTTGTTTTGCTCATACCAAGTCTTGCAAAAAAAAAAAAAAAAAAAAAAAAAAAAAAAAACACCATATAAAATTCGCTATTGTTATCCATAATGTTGAATGTGTTAAGATTATTCAACTTTTTAACAGGAAAAATCTCAAGTTGATATAAAAAATTGGCACAAAACATTGATTTATTTAAGATGAAGAAATGATCTATTATAACATGTCTCTAATTTGTATTTAGATACATTGTATTTATTTTTAATTTTTCTAGTTGAATTGTTCACCTATATTGCATATGATCCATTATTGCACATAATCAGGCTACAATAAAATGTTTATTTTATATGTATACTACCTATGAAAACTGAGATGTAAAAAGAGTGGTGGGGGGGCAACCTTATCGTTGATGGAGGTTCAGATTTGGGGAAGGGCACAAGACTTTTGCACTGGCCCTGTGTATAGTGTAATTTGCATTTATAATTAATCTGAAATTCTTTCATAAGTGAATATGCCATCAATAAAAACGATTACTACAGTCAAATCCAAAATACCATACTTACCTATGTGTGTTACACACAAAATCAACAGGATATATTTTATCAAGTCCCTGAGTTTACAATATCAAAAGGAAAAAAATGCAGGTATATTATAACTAAAATAATTAAAATGTTAAAAAAAAAAAAAAATCCTTTTTATTCTTGTTTGATTAAAAAAAAAAAAAAAAGTATCACTAACTTACCAAGTTTCTGCAAGCTTGCAGATAACCATGGAAAACCTGAAAACTGGTAATGCATTTTAGTGTCACTAAAACCCTCCAGGAAGGAAAAGCTACAAGTAGCTGTTCCTCATCTGATAAGTAAGTCATATGCAATGTATTATGCTTGTGATACTAAACATACTGTTGTGCAACTTCAAATGCTGGTATCTGTCCAATTTCTCGAGGAGCAAGAGACTTGGCAATTAACTTCGAACTCAACACTAATATACCAACATTGACCAGAGAGAGTCCCACAACCAGCAAGTGTAGTGATTATATATTACATACATATAGTAAATATGTTTTTATTACTTTCTGAAATTACGCTTTGTTTGAATTTGTGTTTGACCAGTAAAAAGAAAAACATAAAGGAAAAGCCTCACGACAAAATCATACTATATAGGAATTGTATAAGTTGTGTCCATCACCAATATTATTGGCTGGCTGGCTGACAGAAGATAGATATCTGCACTCTAGTAATGATATGTAAATAGCTAGTTAAGGACACTTTTTCCACAAATCATCTATCTTATGGTTATTGTAACAATATATAACATTAATACAGATCAATTCCAGAGCAGCTTGTTCCTTACTTAGGGTCTTGATCTGTACTAAGCTAAACTTAGTAAATGTCTGTACAAAACATTCTTTTTCAGCAGTATTGAGTGGCCACTCAGACTTCAATTAAAACTGTCAAAATTATATGAAAATACAAAAAGTAATGGGATTTGAAATTAGTCTTTTGCAAATATCAAGGATTATTGACTTCCAATTTAGACAACAGAGACAGCCACTAAGACAAATGAAAATTATAAAATCAACTATTAACATACAAGAGAAATAATTAAAAAACTGACTTTTTTTTTTTAAAGATTGTTTCAGGAAGAGGCAGCTGAAGTTCCTGGGACACATAACAAGGAAGGAGGGCCTGGAGAATCTAATACTCATGGGTCGAATAGAGGGAAAGAGAGACAAGGGAGAACAATGCATGACATACCTAGCAGCTTTAAGTAAGTGGATGACAGAACATGGTCTGGGGGAGGTGGGAGAGGGAAGGAACTTGTTGAGAGCTGCAAGGGATAGAGGGTGGTGGAGAGCCATGATCAGCTACATCCTAAAAGGACACAGCACATAGAAAGAAACAAATTAAAACCTAACCAACCAAAATCCTATGTACTATTCCGCTTGTTTTTATGCATGACTGACATACTTTCCTACCTTGAGAGAGAGTGTAGTATCTGTGCTCAATTCCAGACTCCTGAGCTAGATTCAATTATGCTGACTAAAAAAAACCCCCAAAAAAAAAAACAAAGGAATTGAGAAATCAAATAAACAGAAAACACAGGCAGGCTTGAGACAATAAGACTGAAAAGCAGATTGGAATAAAAAGATGTTTAAAATTTAAAAAAAATGGTTAGACGTTAAAATTCTTTAGAAAAAAAAGAATGCAGTTGAAAATATATTAGCATTCTTTATTTTTTATTTTTTTAACTCCCTCTACCCATTTATGAGACTAATCATGAGCTTGTTACTCATTGTTATAGATTGAGAGCCAGACTAAAAAGTTACAAAAAAAAAAAAAAAAGTAACTTAAAAATTTAAATGTGGACAGGCAATGAGTGAATGAAGATATAGGCCAAGGGCATGAAATAATGGACAACTTATTTCAAATTTTCATTGGTCCAATTAATTAAAATTATTAATATAGAGGTAGGTACTGAAAGGTTTTTAACGCTTCCAAAATTTTACAGATTTATATATATATATATATATATATATATATATATATATAAAAATGGTAGGGTAAAAAAAATCTACATACACACATACATAAAAATATATTTCTTCCTTGGGTGTTATAGAGTGCTCAATGTTGTGAAACAGAGATATAAGTATATTTTAGTATATCCAATGCCGATAGTACAACTCTGAGTTTCATGCATAATAAAGATTATATTTGCACCGGAAGATTACAAGAACTGCATGAAACGTCAATAGTTTCATGCAGTTCTTGCATAGAAAATTTCGTAGGCATAATGCCAGTAGTCACTGACTTATGTAAAAATACATTTGGTGAATTATATTAAATGTACTTATTACAATAAAAATAAATACCCCTCCAACCAATAATATTTCCAAATAAATAAATATTAATTTTTCTCATAAGTCTAAAGAAGAAAAAAAAAAAAAAAAAAAAAAAAAATATATGACTAATTTCAGGAATTTCCTGTTTGAATAAATTTTATACTCAGAGAGAAAACAATGTGAATTTTAGAACTATATTTATTGCTGGAAAACAGTATTTTTTGCCTTGCTGTCACCATCATAAAATCATAAATCTGCAAAATCAACAATGATTTCTAGAATGAGATTTCATATATCTGAAGTTCCAGATTACATCTCTAACAATAGGTGGAGGAGCTATTTTGCACCACTTTTATTGTGAAAATCCCTTTTCTTTTTGTCATTTTGAATTTGAACTGACCTAAACATTTAAATTATCAGCATCAAACATTTTTGTAAAAATTTGTGTGATTGACCAAGTTAACCTAGATTTCTGCCTGGAGTACCATAACAAGCCTAGTGATTAGTTCATGATTTCAGTGACACGGTAATTATGAATTCAATCCCTGGGTCAGGCAGTGCAGACAGACTCAGTATAAATGGAGGGGGGGGAAGCAATAACTGCTAAATAGACAAGATATACTTAGACATGGTCAGCAGAACAAGAATCTATCCCCCATCCTGGGTATGACGATAAACTACATCTGTGTCCTGGGTAAGACAATAAACTACATCCAGCAGCAAGGCCTCTGATCAGGTTTTGAGGAGCATGGAACTGCCTTTTAATTGCTAGCGTTCCTAGGTCCACCCTGACCCAAGGTGGTAGCACCTTTTAGGGTCCCAGCTATGGGCAAATAGTCAACCCCAAAACTGGGGTAAAAATAGGTTTTAATACCAGAAATACTTTGTAAAAAAAAAAAAAAAATTACCAGCAATAAATTTTTGAAGAAAAAAATTACCAGAAATAGATTTTTGACAAAACAAAATATTACCAGAAATAAAAACTGTCAGCATTAAATAACCCATTGAGGTTGATATGCCATAAAACACAGAAAACCAAACCAAGAATCTATTTCTGTAGATTAAATAAAGCATTCAGTTTGAAATTCTGTTAAGGTTGCCTGGATCAACAATCACCTGATGAAGACCAGAGGACACAACATTGTGACAACAACAAAAACTTGGACAATAATCTACATGTAAATGAATGATACACCCCATCACAGAAATCTGGACAGAAACAGTATTTGTTTTCTACTTATCAAAAAATAATTTGAAAATACACGTTAGAGTTTTAAAAAAAAAAAAAAAAAAAAAAAATAACCAAACATTGAAAAAACTTACATTTTGATTGTCAATAGTTGAAATATGCTAATATTCTTTATATAAAAAATAAATGCACAAAACACAATTCTTAAATTAAAGTACGATAAGTTATTCTTTGCATAAAAAATATTACAGTAAAATTTAACAAATTTGTTTTTGTATTCATTTTTAAAACTTGAATATTTTACCTTTATTAAAACTTATTTTTAAAACATTTTAATGGTGTTTTTATTATGCTTTTTATAAAAACTATAAATGTTAAAGTTATAACAATATGATTTCTGGTTTAAAATTGTGGGGATGATTAAAGTTGTTTTTTGAATGGTTATGGACAATAGTGAAAAATAAAAAAGTTAGCCTCGATTGAAATGAACATTGGATTGCTTGTAAAGTGCAACTGTTTTATTATGTATTAAAAACACTGTTGAAGAGACCAGATGGTGAAGTTAGACAGCCATGTTACAGTGCAATATTCAAATGGAAAAATACCAACTATTTTTGTTTTGAAAGAAAATAGCACCATCAGAGTAGTTGGAAGGATTATAAAATGGCAAAACCCCATGTTTTGAAAGTATTGAAAGAAAACAAGTTAAAGCTCCAGAAAAACAAATGTCATTTTCTAGAAGACAAGATAAAATGTTTAAGGTTCTTTATATGTCAAGCATGAAATAGAAGAGCTGGCAGAGAAAGTAAAGACTATTTATGGAACACTAATCCCAAGAAATATTACTTGTTTTTTTTGTTTTTTTTTAATCATTTTACCCCAAGCAAGGCAATAAATCCACTAAGACAAAGGGGTTACTAAGTGTGACAAAATAAAAAAAAAACAATTTGGAGAAGCAAGAACAATAAAAGAGGAACCAAGACAACAATAGATAAGTTACATTGCATCTAAAATTTTGATGATCAAAGCTGGCTGGGAAGCATGAAGCCAGAAAAGAGACCCATAAATGAGAAATATGAGAGAAGAAACTGTTAGCATAGAATTTACGGTTGCATTGAGCCAATTCAACTGTAAATTGAGAACTTTCTGCCAATCTAGTATTGTGCTTAAATTCATAAAGTCTAGGTAACATAGCAGAAAGTTCATTCAAACAATTACCATGAAAATATTTATAGAAAAGGCACAGGGAAGCTACATTATGGCAGTGGGAAAGTGACTGATGCCTAGATGCCAGATCAGGACCAATAACATTGCAGATTCTTTTGATTTTATCAAGAATCTCAGTATATAGATGGAACACCAGACCAGATATGGCAGTAATATTCAAAGCAAAAATGAATGGCAGACTTATAAATATGCAAGATAGCTTCTGGAGAGAATAATTGTCTAGCAAGACACAGTGAAGTAACTTAACAGTAGACCAAGCAATTGATTCAAATTTAATAACTACTTTATAAATTATTACAGGAGGACAGGGTATGAGTTTGGGCAAAAACAGGTATTTTGAAAAGTTATAAATTGATGGATGCTAGTTGCTGATACAGAATAAGACAAGCCTTATAATCAAAGTGACACTTTATGCATCACCATACAGAGTGGAGGTAGTGCTATGTCAAGTGTTGGGGGGGGGGGATTATTTATGTCTCAAAAATGCTGACTTTTACCAGTATTTGTGTGGGTCAAAAATTTGTTATTGCAAGACAATCATAGGATTGTTAGGCTTTAAAATAATGCAGCTGCACATATTCAGGGAGAGTTTGATTTCATCAGTATACAATGATAAACTTGAATATAAATCTGATCAAGTGAACAAAATTACTGATGGGTCCTTCAAGATTACCCAACCCAGCAAAAGATGAGATTTCACATGGAAAAAAAGTAAAATAATATGAATATTAGATATAAAAAGAGCTTGTATAACAAGCAGGGAAATTAACAAAAAAGACACAGAAGGACCCAATTTTGATACAAGTAGCACAATGTTTTTGAAGATTGGCTTAAGAGTACAATATGGAATTGCAACATTCCAAAAATAAAGATAGGAGCATTTTGCTAAGTGGAGTTCTAAGGTAGTGATACCATATATGAATTGGGTTCTAGAAGAATTACACAATTTATACATTGAAAAGGTCCATTTATAGATATGGAAGCTAGGTTCACTAATATAGACTTGCAGAAGACATTGAGCAATATATTAGGTCACATTAGAGATACCTAGCAAATAGCAACAATCGAACTAAAGCCTCTCACCTCATGGAAGTAAAGTACAAAACCTTTGTGATTGTACAACAGTAAACCTACAACAGAAATCTCTTACAAAACATTTGTAATACATGATTACACAAGGTGCTTGTTACAAAAATGCAACTGGATTTAGTAATGAATTGAAAACATTTTTGATTCATGGCAATTCATGCCATAGTTCAAACAATGAAATCTACATGATAAATTGTGTCCACTAAAATATCAAATACAACATTTATAAACCAATCATGTTTTGACTTTTTCATACAAACACACATAACATACAAAAACAATTTATATTTTATTTCAGAATTTTATCAACCCAAACAAAAAGACATTACTTTCCAATCTATCACCAACTGCTTGTATTCTTGTCGTTATATTAATGTTTGTTGAAACTACATTGTCTTTTCTACTGAATTTTATTCTTTCAATGAAAAATCATGTGATTATTCTAAACAGTTGAGTTATGAGCAACCCTGCAACAATATTTTGTTATTGTATTGAATCCCAACACTCCGAATTTTAACATTCAACAAAACACAGAGTAGGAGGATTCCTACAAATTAAAAGGTAAGAATTCATTTGAGATAAAGGTGAACCAATTACTGTTTTCATACATATGCACACCTTATAGTGACAGTATCTAGCAGAGTTATTAATGAAATATCTACATAGTAGACTGTCATTTCTCAGAGACCATAAGATGGGAACATTCAGAGGAAGACAGGTTTTAAAGCTAGAATATTTACTGCAGTTGACATGTTAATCACAAAATATAATAATGACAAGTGGATGAAAGGAGTTATTGTCAGCAGAGTTGGCAAAGTGAGAAAGCAGAATGGAAACAGTGGTGAAGAAACACACAGAAAAACTTATACACAAGGGGAAAAGCCTGCAATATCAAGAATATGTTAGAGAGTGGAGCCCTCTGTTGTAATAACTAGCCCAGAAGGTGCAGAATATGAACCAGTGCCCAAAGAAGCATCAACTTTCTATAGAGTATAAAGCAAAGGCTATCACGTTGACTGAAGCCACTCCTGAACACTAAATAGCAGTACCAAGCATGGCAAAAAGCTGTTCTGTAAGCCAATCTGCAGATTATAAGTAACTAATCTGAGAGAATTTACATAAATTTACATCAAAATATAAGTAGAGAATATTGGGTTTTCTTCATACTTATGGTGAGGTATTGGAGAAATTTAGCCTGTCGTTTTCAATTGGCACAAACATTTAAATTATCAGCATTGGACTTTTATTAACATACATTTATGCAATTGATTAAGGTAACCCAGATTGTTACTTGGATTGGCATAAAATTACGTGCTACTAAGGAAGTGTTTTTTGTGATGGAACTGAAGCAAACAAGGTCCTAAACATTTTTATTTGATTTGTATGTAAAACACTAATAAATAAATGAACAAATTGAGAAGGAAAATAAAATAAAAAAAATAAAAAAACAAACAAAACAAAAACTGCAAAAGAAGCTGATTATTTTATTACATTAGAAAATATATGTACAAGTAGGGCACAGCGATAAAGTTATCCAGCAGAAACTATGTCAGGCAGACATTTTTCCTGGACAATATCAAATTACAAACCCAACTTCATATAAACACAGGAGTATTGCGCTGAAAAGCTAAATGTATGAATATTGATTAGCAATTTACTACTACTACCATTACAACTATTACTACAGGCCGTTACTTCGAGGCAGATAAGCTGGTTTCCTGGCATCATTGTCATAGATGTCTTGTCACTTAATACAGAAACAAGTCAGTGCTGACAACATATTGTAGTAGTGACAAGTTAAATATTTGGCATTTTTGTTTACTTTGTAGTAATTATTTAATGTAATATGACTAAAACTGGGGGAAGTACAGATTGAAATGTTAGGTTCCCAAAAAAAAAAACTTCTTTATGTGAAAGACATGATGACAAGACTACGTCAGTGCTTATTCTATCACATTAGCTGCTATCAAAACATTGCTATTGTTACTTCGAAATCAGTGCTCATCTAATCCTTATAAAGACAAGTATTTTCTTTTTTTAACAAGTTTGACATGTTCATTTTTATAATTCTATCAAAAGTTGACTATCAACAAAGTTTGTATATATACATATATATATATATATATATATATATACACACACACACACACACACACGTCATCCACAGACAGACTGTTCCACAGCTCTTCAGTGTGGCTAGACGTCCAGTTGCCTCTAGCTAGGGTCGAAACCCGACTGAATTGGCGTCAGTCGGAAATTCTACTACTAAGGTGTCGGTGTACAGCAGGGATGAAGGTGAATTTTAGCATATTTATTTTTAGATAAAAAACACAGTGACCGACAGGACTCAATTCATTTTACTGAAGAGTCTTGCTATATCAGCCTTAATAGTCACTGTTTACAAACCCACACTTCCTTCCCCAGAGAGCTCAACCGAAATTAATTTTTCAGGACCATATATATATATGTGTGTGTGTGTGTGTGTGTGTGTGTGTGTGTGTGTGTGTGTGTGTGTGTGTGTATAATCTCTATCAAAAATGAGAGAACACTTTCCAAAATTATTTTTTTGAATTAAAATCAATTACCCAAGATATATTGTGTACTTTTAGAGTAGGGACCTCCACAAAAAAAACAAAAACAAAAAAAAACATGATACCAAAGGTTTAAAATTAATTTTAAAAAAATGAAAAAGCATTCTGGAAGATTTGCTTTTAGCTTTAATTAAAAGCTAAATGATTAAATTTACTATGTCCAGTAAGCAAAATACTCTAGTGTATTTCAAGTAGGAATATTGATTAGAATTTCAAGATTTTGCTCACTTTCAGAAATCATTTAAATTTAGCCATTTTTGACACATTTGTAAACAAAAGTTAATTCTTGGTTTTAAAAATCTTCCAAAAATAAAATATACTTTTCTGAAACTTCATTTGAGGAGTATTAGCTGATTTAAAGTATAATTAATTTGATTTGAAACAATATATTTACTAGAAATGGATTTTTAAAACAAATAGTAGCATGATTAAGTGCTTGTCAAGACCTCACAAATCACTTGATGAATGATTTACGAGGTGTTGACACTTATTGTTCTACAGAGACCTTATCTTTTAAAACATAATTTAAGAAAATGACAGGTGAATGCTTTTTTTTTTTTTTTTTTTTTTTTTTTACATAAATTTTAAGAACTCAGTAATCTTAAAAATGTTGAAAATGTTCTCTGTAATCTAATTTTAGGAATGCTGAATTTAAATTTACTATAGTCATTGCTCGTATTTTCTGATTACGTTGTGTATGGTCGCCATAATTTCAAGCCGGGATACATTATGTATACATTAAAAAAAAATTAAAATTATTTTAAAAAATATTGGGGGCAAATGATTTTTGAGCTTTTCAAATTTTGATTTGTAAATATAGTTTTCATTTAATAACAATAACACCTAACCAGATTGAAGTAATGCAGAATTTTAAAGGATTTATAAATCATAATTAAAATTTTAAAAAATGAAAACAATTCTTGTAAAAATTCATTATTCATCAAAAAAAAATTTTTTTTCTAAGACTTAATAAATCTTAATTATAAAAGCAATTAGAAGCTTCTCTAATTAAATAATGTCATAGTTTTATTGCATTTTTTATTTTATGATTTGGAGCAAATTTTCAGAAAATGATTGTTGGTAGTTTGAAAAAAAAAAAAAAAAAAAATTGATGATTTACATTCAAGGAGTTCAGCTTTTAACTAATAAAACAAATTTTGGGATTAAATTTTTTCTCAAAATTTCATTAAGTGTGTGTGTCGCGTGTGTGTGTGTGTGTGGGGGGGGTAATGCAAAAAAAAAAAAAAAAAAATTTTTTTTTACCAAGACTTTCTAAAAAAAAAAAATAAATTTCAAAAATAATTTCATTCATTTGTGAATAAGTTTTGAAAGTTTCATTAAAATCCGACAATTATTTGATTTTTGCAAGAATTTCCAAATCAATGTGTTTTCACCAGAAAAAGGTGCAAAAACATTGAATTAACGTTAACCACTGATTTAAAAAACAAAAACACACAAAACGGAAAAAAAATTTTTAACCAAAATTTTGAATGTGCTAGAAAGGATTAAAAAATACTTTGGTCTTTCCTCTTAATAAACATTTTAACAATAAAACTTTGTTTTTAAGTTTGGGGCCTTTTTTCATCATGCTATGCTGTTTTTGAGTGAAAAAGTGGAGGTACCTACTAGAGCATTTGAAACTAAAACAAATTGCAGTTTATTTTTATTACTCCCATTTGTCAAATTAGTCAATCATAGATTTGAAGACTTTTTGGCCTAATATTAAAAATAAGAAATTGGTATCCTCGGCTTCCAATCTTAATTATGGAGAAAAAGATGATTTTTTTTTTTTAATCTAAACGTGAAAAATGGCAATTGTTTAAATATAATTAAAATATAAATAAACACCTACCAATCTATCAAATATTAATAATTTTGTGTAAGGTCATTTATACCACCTATTAGTAGAGACAAATGTAAAACAATATAGACAATTTGTATCAACTAACATCAATCCTAGTGACTGGATGACATCAATGACATTAAAAATTAAGAGGCATCTCAAACTATAATAAAAAAATTTTTTTTATGTTTGAGAAAATTTCACTCATTAATTCCATGTTTTTCAGTCAATACAAAAACACACAAAATAACTAAAAATAAAACAAATTAAAGAAAGTAAAAAATCTAAAAATAAAATACATAGTTTCATATTTACTTACAATGATAAAAATGCACCTCACGTCTACTAGAAAAAGTAATAACTATTTTATAAAAATTAGCATAGCTCCTATAAAAAATTTATATTCAAACACTTTTGCCAAAGAAATAGAATAGTTTTTGTGCACTATGAAATGAAAATTATAATATAAAAAAAGTTCAATAGAAAAAAAAATTCAGTATATTTTCAAAAAGCTTTGTATACATATTCAACTTAAAAAATAAAAAAAACAAAACAAAAGTTATTTAATAAAACCACACTCAGCTTTGAGGACAGTGACAAGGCAGCTTTACAAGTGAATTCATGCCCAGATCATGTGGTCCACAATGTTCACAAGTGCAGCCTTTAATGAGTTTCTATTGTTTCGGTGGCCACTAATCGATGTCCCTTTTGATGATTCCCAGACGATTCAAATCTAGAGAACAAGGAAGCTACATGCTGGTGGTGGTGGTGACATAGTGAAAATTCATAGCAAGCCATTTGTAAAAAAAAGAATCCTACTGGCACATGTACAGACTCTTCTGGGCTAAACTCTTGATCCAGGACATTACTCTATCTAGCACCTTGATGTAGGTGGTAACACTGTGAGAAGAAGTAAGGCAGCATGACATGGTCTTGACTGCTTAGAACTTCTAGGACCATCATCGACATGAGATTTATATCACCACGTGTGCTTCCATGGCGTTCACGCAAAACCGTTTATTGTTCTTACCACTCACTTTCCAGTACTGGTTGGTTCTTATCAGAAAAGAATGAGGAACATGCCAAATTCTTCAAGGTGCATGTGCTTCTTTAATAAGAACTTCTATCTGGTAACAATTCTCCTAGGTCTTGTCACACATGAACTGACATTTTTACATCCTGAAGAACTTGCACTAGATGTACTCATGCACAACACAACTGAGAGTCAAATGCCACCTTAAGTTTCTTGGCAATGACACTTTGGCTTGCTGGAGTTATGGTTGAGAATGTCCAGAATGAACTTGGCTATCACCAGGGGTCACCAAACTTTTTGCACAGAGGGCCAGATAGCAGAGAATGATGAGCGCAGGCTGGATAACCATTTTATTCAATACAGTACATTGAATGCACAAAAATAAAGATAACATACTTATTTACTAAAAAGTTATCCAAGAAAGCGACAATAGCAATAAAATAGTTATATTACACCAAGTGCGCACATATCTGAATCTCACATCTTTACCTTTTAAGATATATTTGTTTTGGTATTGTTGCATCCAACCAAGAGAAGTTCATCAGTCAACCTCATTACATGTGCTGACTTTACATACTTTAGATTTTGTAATAAGTTCAGGCAAAATATATGACAATTTGCTGAAGTCAGTCCTTTTTTTTTTTATATACGGCACACTTCAAACTGGTTTAAACACAGCAATGCAAGTTATAACATAATTGCTGCAGCAGGCTCATAATTGCTTTTCTTAGAAACTTCATTGCAGGCACTTACACAAAAACGCTCGGATATCAAAAGTTGCAAAAAGTTGCTGAATTCTTTAATCCACTGATTTTCCTAAAACTTATATTACTGTCAGATGCAAAAATCAAATTGGGCAAATTTTGGCATTTTACTTACATTTATTTTAATTTTTTCTACATATAAGTTTAACTACAATCTATTGATAATTCTCTATATATATATATATATAGAATTATATTTTAGCTCATTTGTGGTGCAGTGAAGCGGCGGGCCAGATGAAATGACATCGTGGGCCAGATATGGCCCACAGGTTGTAGTTTGGTGACCCCTAGCTATAACATCTGACTACTTAGAATGTTTCTTTCAGCCACAGACGACACATCCCCACCAGAGGACTCCAGCTTGTTCCTGACCTTGAGTACAGAGCTGCTAGCCTCTTTCAAGAAATGGACTTTGTTAGAGTATTTGTAATTGTTAGTGAGTGAAATGAGCAAAGCATGCCTTTTTATTTCCTGTGGCTGAGTTAATGCTAACAACATGCCTGAAAGAGAAATAAAAATGTTAAAATTTGATACATTACATGATCTCAACTTTACTGTATGTAAAGTTGTTTTCTTAAATAACTGGTACACTATACATACACACACTTCAATTCATATATTTGGATTAAAGACATATGCTATTTTTTGCCATTGATTTTGATGTAAGATTTTTGTAAGATTACCAATACAAAGAAAAAATGTTAGTATTAAAAAAAGAATAAAAATAATTATGACATTCTAAGGGAAAGAAAACTTCAAAATTACATACAGAGAACAAGTTACTACTAGAATTTTTATATGAGAATACTGAAAATGGTTACATTTCAGGTATCCAAATTCTGTTTAAAAAAAAAAAAGAAGAAGAGAAAGGTCTACAAAGCTTAACTAAGTTTTTGCATAGACAATTTTTAAAAATACAATTTGAGACTAAGTTTTGTCAGCCAACCCAGCAGTAACAACAATAGTATTACTGCCATATCTGGGCTAGAGCTGCCCAGTCCTCACTTGCCTGTCTTGATAGAGTTCAAAAGCATCTATGTGACCTTATGGATAAGGAAGTATTTTCCACTCTATAACCCCCTTGTTTTTGCCAATAACTACAACCTCTTCAAGTTTAGAAAACTGTCATCTTTCCTACATGACCACATGAACTGCATTTCTTGCCTTCTCTTATGATCATATACCACCACACAGTAACCTCTACTTTGAGTGGCTCTTGGACCTTGTATTGGGTGAACATTAGTTAAAAAAATAAAAATAAAAATTATGAAAAATTTAGCTAATAATTTAAAAAAAAAAAAAAAAAAGGAAAAAAAGGAAAAAAAGAGCAATTAATTATGCTAAAGTTGCAACATACCAGTTTGAAAGAATGGTCTAGACACTTGGGAAAAATACCAACTGTAGTATAGCAGTTGATGGTATAAAGTTTACCTCTTGAACTAATACATTTTTAAGTAACATGAGGGCAAGCACTATCATGTAGCAAAACTACATCTTTTCTCGTCCCCAAATTGGGTTAAGATCTACAGCTGTGCATTGTTGAGCCACTTTGAAGAAGAGAGCTATAATGGAGCATACTACTTTGTTTTATCAAATACTCAACATAACTTATAAGAATAAAAATAGAATGTTATTGTTTTTACTTAGTTAATAATAAAATTGTTTAAAAAATTTTAGGCAAACTACTCACCTTCAAATGCTTATTTTTTCTAAGTCAGATTTTATTATGTAAGTCAAGGTTCTCATAAAGTAAATATTAACCAGCCAATGTTCATGAACTTTTCACAATATGATAAATACATCATGTGAATTTCATTTTTTTTTCAGAAATATTTTAAATAATTTGGTTCTGCAAGAAATTTTTACCTAAGTAAAGAGATGTTCATCATACCATATATGTACCATTAACATCTTTGAAGATATACCCAGGTAAATATTGTGATTCATATTTAATTCAATATGTAATTCATGGCAATATTTACATTAGAAAATCCTCTAAGAAACAATTTTTTTTATTGACTGATTGAAACATTTAAAAGTAGCAAAAAAATTTGAGAGAGTACTCATAGTAGATGAAAATATTGGCAAGAATAAAGAATATTGTTTTTAAGAATGTTACAAAAAAAAAAAAAAAAAAAAAAAAAAAAGGAGAATCTTATACAGCACTTTATTTTTACCAATATTAAGAAAAAAAAATTTATGGGTAATATTATAAAATAAAAATGGATTCACCAGAAAGAAAATATTTGAAGAAGCTGGTGTTAGCAAATAGAAATATAGAAAAGATACATAATATTAAGAACATTGGCTAAAGACATGAAAACAACTGCCACATTTAAATAAACAAAGATTAATGTGTAAGCTGGTTGAAGTAGTACATGAAAGCTCATGTCTCAACAGTAATTTTTGGAGATGAATTTAGTGCTACATTGGATGAACCTTATGGCTGGGATAGACTGGATCCTTCATGAAAATAGTCGACCAACACAGTTTGCATTTAAATTTTCAAAGATTAAACTAGACTAGAAATTAAGAAGCTGAATGAGTTCCACAAATGAGAAGCAAGAAAGAAAACTTCTGGTTACAGCTAGCAATTTCAACTGTAAAATGAGACCTTGCTAGCAATCTAATATTGTGATTAAATTCATAAAGTTGAGATACCAAAGAGGAAAGCTCATCAGAACAATTACCATGAAAATAATTATAGAAGAGGCACAGCAAAGTTACGTTACAGTGGTAGGAAAGTGACTGAAGCTGCAATTCCAGGTCAGGACCAATAATATTGCAGTTTCTTTGGATTTTTTTTTTCCGAAAATCTCTAGATACATAGCAGCAATAGTCAATGCATGAATAAATGGTAGTCTTATAAAAATAGATTCTGGCAAGAAAAAATATCTAGCCTGATAAAATAAACCAACTTTCCTAGCAGCAGACCTTTGGGTAAAATGCTATTAAACAGCATTACATTTCTGTGAAAGTATCAATCAATGTGGCAAACTCCATTGTTTTCTTCAGCAATCACCACCCTGATCCTACAGCAGCCATCTACATCAATGCAAGACTCATCAGTTAAATTTTACAACTCACTGAAGATTCAGATTATCAATATTTAATTTTTTTTTTTTTTTTTTAAATCAAATTAATTTTAATTACTACTGTACACTTAGATTGTTATATCATGTAAATATAACATATGCACTGGAAAATTAAAAAAAATGCAAGGCTCACTATTGCAGTAGTATAGAATTGAACCCATAGTCAGTGGTATGTCTATATAGGAGTTATTGTATATATATAACAGTCAATCTGAACTGTGAGTGCTAAATACAAAGCCATTCATATATTGATTTCTGACACTAATATCTATGTCTGAACAGAGCACTTTACAAACCTCATTAACCATTATGATTAATCCTTCTCTTTATTCTCCAATCCCTGACAGAATTTAGAATCTTTGCAATACTTTGAAATCCCTAAAATGCTTCATTCTATTTAAATACTTACAAAAATATTTCTATATGAACTTCAACAGCAATGAACTAAAACTTACAAACTAAAAGATAGAAATCAACATCATTGTTTCTTATTATTCTATTTTTTTTTCAATATCCTTTGATAGAAATGTTATCATTAATTCAGTAGACAGTATGATTGAAGAAGGTTACAAATGTTCTGACCAATTTCATACTTACCATCATTTACAATGAAAATTACAATAAGGTGTGCATCATGTACAATTATATAAAATTGGAGCCCTCACCCAACCCATTTACTTATGCAGTCCTTCAGTAACTCACAACTAGATTATAAAATTACACACCAATATTAAGATACACCTGATAATTCATTAGTGTAACCAATCCTTACCTCTCCTACATGAATCATCAATATTTATCTTCTGACTTATTAACGTCACAAGTTTAAAATAACAAGCAGTAATATTTTGAACTGATAGACTACATCAGTTGATAAAATACAATCATCAAGTTCACATGAACACTTTATATTTAAACTATGTCACATAAAAAATACATTAGAGGACCGAATTCTAATTGTTAACTGTTTAGTATTTTCTATCTTTACAAATAACTTTCACTATCAGTGCACATGAATTTAAACAAAATACAAGTTCACATAAGTTTCACACATGCTAAGTATAGCTAGAGAGGGGTGGGATCCATCAGACTAGCTTTCTCAAGACATGGCTGCAGCATATGTTGTGACCTTATGATCCTAAGTCATTACAAGACTCGTGATTATGAGGACTAGTTGAGATTTATTCAATCAAGAATAAGTTAAAACTTGAACTACTTTAATTACTCATATTATACATAGAAATAGAATTACATGACTGAGTACCTATAATAAGAAAAAAAATTAAAAATATCTAATACAAGGAGAAAAATTGATCATTTAGTCAACTAATGAGAAGTGGATCAGCCAATAACTTTTCAGTAGACTCCTCCCCCTGCATCAACCTTCCTCAATGTTTATGCAAAATATTCTGCATTGGGATTTTGTTTCCAGGCCCCATCTCAAGAGTCAATTTACAGTTATTGCTGTAGATACCACATTTTTATATATATATATATATATATATATATATATATATATATATATATATATATGACAAAGTGGGAGGAGATTCTAAAATCTCCAGCACCCCTTTGTGCGCACGTGTAGTCATACTAACATAAATTTAATCCAATGAAGTCCTGAAGAACAAAACTATCACAAGTAAACTTTCCACTTTGTCATATATATATATATGAGAGAGAGATCTTCAAACTTAGTCAAGATACCTTTCAATAGAAGTCAGCATTATTTATGTTACAAGTTTTGTTGCTCCTACTTAATGAGAAAAAAAAATACCCTACTCAAGTTTCCTTCCTTTACTAATGTACGTAATTACCAATTGCATCATAATATGAAACTATATTGGGCAAGCTATTCCTATAGCACTGCAAAAAAATTACTCAAATTCTTTTAAAAATATATTTATAATATTTTCCATTATTTCGAAGTCAAATGGTATTTTGGAAAATCAAACTTGCAGTGTACTAGCAAAACCAGCTAAACTTTTCAATTAAAGAGAAAGCAAAATCTGACTGTTTTTAATAAAATCTTTTCAAGTATATCTTGTAAAACGAATTGTCAAATCTTTATCTTTTACATATTTTTTTAACAATGTCCACTGCAATTACAGAGACATGCTTAACATATACTAAACATCATTATTTTCTACTTTTCTAACAGCTTGTTATGTTATGATCAATTTATCCACAATTTGTACTAATCACGACAAATTTCAGTATTATTAACAACACACAATTAAATAAATTGCATTAGTGACATTTTGATAATTCAGAAGCTTTGATAACTGAAAATAATATAGAGTTGGACAATTTATTAAACTAATACTTTGGTTGAGTTATTATACTTATAAGTTGTAGACATACAAGGCATTCTATTTCAGTAATATTGATAAGAAATTTTTTTCCCCAATATAAAATTTAATGGAAAATTAATTTGTATTAATCAGTAAAACAAACAGTAGTTTGTGTTAAAGCAAGCAAAGATTCTTATTAAAGAGTGTGCAATCAAAATATAAAAAGCCCAAACACTGGCAGGTATCAGTACAAATAAAAAATTTTGATTTAAGTTTCTGTAAAATTTTTAATTTCATTTTATGAATAAGATTAAGTTTCATTAAATGTAGGACTGATTGGAAATATAAAATTCTTAAACAATTTGGATTATCATAAACATTTAGAGTTTCTAAAATAAATAAATAAAAAAAAATATATACAATCAATTCACTTTTTTGTAATCTGAAGAAAATGAGTATCTTAAAAAAAAAAAAAAAAAAAAAAAAAAAAAAATATATATCTGCAGCTAGATTCCTGAAGATCATTTTTTGCAATTTCCAACATTGTCTTACCTTTTGTAAGCTCTGAAAACATTAAACATTTCGTTTTATCTGTCAAATCAGTCTCAGATCTCATTTAAAAGCTTTAAACTTACAATGTAATTATTAATTTAAGACATTGAAATTTAAGACATTTCATGCAAATGGATGCTGTTTGTTTACATCAACACAGAATGAACCCACCATTATTCAGCAAATAAACCTTTAAATTCTAAATATTTATTTTACATATCGATAAAACATGAAGTGGCTAATAATGTGAGATGCAGGGTAATTAACGTTTGCCAAATTCTAATATGAATGAATAATTAACAAGTTTATGATGCGACAATAAACATAAGGAAAAACACTTATATAAAATATCTAAATAGCTTAAGGATTTCTTTTGGTTTCAGAGTTAACACAGCATGAAACAGAGACCATATGGTTTACTGTTCAAGTAAATGAAAGCTTTAAAAAAAAAATTTAAAAAAAAAAAAGAAAGAGAGAGAGAGATTTATAAATTTCATCAATAAGTCATACTTTCTAAGTCTGGGATAGCTAAATCGAACAAACATCTGTATATAATAAACAAGCAAACAGTTCACTTAGAGATGGTTTATCCAAAAAATCTTCAGCTATAAAACCATTTGTGTGGCTATGACATAACTTTGTAACAAATCAGAAAAGACCTTACTGTGCATGAATAGACATTCTCCTGTGGGGTTACTCAGTCAGCAGTGTGATGCCACTGAGTGAGCCGATGTATAGTGTGACCATCATATTCCCAGCAAACATGCATCAAGTTTTGCTTGAAACTAATATTCACCCACAGAGACTACTCAAATAATTGTTTTTGGAAGGCTGATTCAAGGAGTGAAGTCCAAATATAATTTTGGTACTAATGCTGCAAACTTAGCCAGGAATATGTGTTCTAGAAAGCATTCAATGTGCAGAAGGCTTGAAAATGTTGAAGACACAGCCTGCAAATCAAATGAAATCTGTGCCTGAAATTGTGAGAATTAGAAAAAGATCTGGAGATTCCAAAGATTGTCCAGTAATTATCCATTTCTTTTCAATAGTTTGGTTGGCCATTCTTCACATCTCTTGCTGCATAATTTGACAAAATATCACATTATCCAAGTTTATCAACATTCCAGATTTGGCTTCCCATATTTTTAAAACCACTCTTTAAAAAAAAAAGAAAAAAAAAAAAGAAGCAGCTTTCAGACTGAACTAGATTAAGAAGAAAAATGAGGTAACTGATGGCAATTCTTAAAGACAATTTTGGAAACTGTTTTGAAAAGTGGAAGAGGATGCGAGGATAAATGCAAGAAAATTATTCTCCAGAAATGATTCAGTCATTTAATATTAATGAAAAATTAGTCTACTTAAATTTCTCATTAATATTAAGTGACTGAATCACTTCTGGAGAGATCTTATGAGTTTTCAACATTTTTTTCACATCAGTATCAAGCTTACTAACTTTAGAGAGGTTTTATAATCCCTAATATATATAAGATTTTTTTTTTAATCATTTCATCCCAAGCAAGGCAGGAATGCCACTAGTACACAGGGGGGTTACAGAGAGTGAAGGTAGGTATAGAGAGGACTGAGAAAAGGGACAAAAGCTGAATGGGGTTCAAAAAGATAGAAGTTGGTAATCGACATTGCTTAGAAATTTTTGAAGATTGTAGAAAAGCAAGGAAAGGGAAGAGAGTTCCACAGGCGGAAAATGTGAGAAAAGAAATCGGATGACAGAGAGTGAAAATGAGAGAAAAAACTGGGTATATGGGGGGGGGGGGGTTGAGGAAAGAGTAAAAGATGAACATGTTTCAAGACAACAGAATATGTCAATTGATGTTGCATTGAAGTTTTAGTTATGAGGAAAGCAATAAATGGAGATGCAAGAAAAAAATTGTTGGAGTAGAAGTGGCAGTTACATTTAACTAACAGTAAAAGGGTGGGACCTAAATGCCAATCTAGTAGCAACTTATATTCACGTAGTCTGGGCACCAGGGAAAAAAGTTTGTCAGAGCAGTAGCCATGATAATATTTATAGAAAAGACAGAGGGAAGCCATGTCACATCGGTGAGAAAATGACTGAAGTTGGGATGCCAAGTCAGGATATTGTGGATCCTTCTTTGGATTTTGTCAAGAACCTCGAGATAAGTAGCAGGAGCACCTGACCAGACATGGCAACAGTATTCAATAAATGGATGAATTGTAGATTTATAAATATGCAGATGGACTCTGATGAGAAAAGCCTTCTGGCACAACAGTGACCCAACTTTCTTTGCAAGTAGATGCAGCTACAAATTTGATGTAGTTGTTCCACTTCAAGTCAGTTGAAAACGTGAAGCCAAGAAGGCAGTGTGTTGCTTTCCATGAGTCTAGCATCAGCCTTGCTGTTGGTGGGCAGAAAAGTTTTTCTATGGTTTCGTTTGGAGGTATTAAAATTTACAAGCAATTTCCTGCTCCAGTTAACCACAGATTGGAGGTACTTTTCAAGAGCAGTGGCCAGGTTAATTTTGTCAGCTTTGATGGTTTGTTATTAAGACAGGAATAAATGGCAGTGTCATCAGAGCATAAATGCTTACTTGGGAACTGATGACATCAGGAAAATCATTGAGTAAGATCAGAAACAGCATAGGATGTAGGATAGAGCCTTGGAGGACACCCGCATTTGTGTGAAAGGATCTGGAAGTGAGCCTGTTCAGAATGACCTTCATTTCATGATTTGATAGGAACAATTGGATTAAATGAAAATCATCCAGTAATACCGTAGCCCTGGGGCTTATGTAGAAGAACAGCCTGTCAAACACCTTTTGAGATTTCTAGAGCCACAGCTCGAGCTTCACAGTTATTATCAAGAGCTTGAGATGATATATATATATATATATATATATATATATAAAATTTATATATTATTAGCACATCAGCAGTAAACCTGGCAAAACAGAAAACAAATTTCTATTATTTAAAAATGATAGAGGTTTAATAAATAAAATCTATAGAGTTACAATTTTTTATCTATGAAATTAGTTTCAGATCTACTCTGTGCAACATGACCAATTGCTGCATAGTTACTACAAATAGGATAACAATAGGATATAATACAAATAGAAAATAGAACTCTTAACTCATGTCTTGTAGTGATATGAAATTTATGTTTGAATGAAAACGTATCAAAAAGATGCTGAATTAGCCCTTAATAAAATAAATTTTTAAATTTACATTACACCAGTAAATAGTATATTTCAGATATTATTTAAATTTTTCAACTATCTCCTTCAAAATAGTGCCCCCCCCCCCACTCCTGAGAATCTATGCAGCAATCTAAGAACCTTTTGCACATTTCAAAGTCACTATAGAGTGATAAGCATCAAGAGCTAATGAATATGAACAAATTTCATAGCAACATTATGTGTGTCCAGGTTTTTTGGAAGGAAAATTTATGAGTGAGCTGAGGGATGCTTTGGTAAATGGTTCCCAAAAAGGGAGTTCATTAATTTTTTTTTTTTTTTTTTTTTTTTACGTAGTGTATGGTATTTTGTTGATGACAAAAAAAAAAAAGAAAAAAAGAAAGTTCAACTTAAAGAATGTTTGCCAAAAGCCTAATAATGCATTTTAAGAATCTTTGTAGACTTGATGCACTTTATACAAAATTTAATGTAAGCATGTTACTCAAATTTATCAGCCATCATAGAGATTGCATAGCTATTCAAACACAATAGTACAAAACCCTCATATAATAATTGAACAAGAGTAGATAACAAAGCCTATTGGGAAACTAACTGATTATGCTTAGTACCAATATGTTAAACTGCACATCCAGCAAAAGTCACCCATGAAATAAAAATTGTTTGTACAGAAAGTAAGGACCTACGTACATTAAATTAAGTGGTGGCAGAAGAATTATTGTTGAACTTTTAAAAGGCAAGCTTAAATATTAATGCAATACTTAAATGCAGCGATCAATTTTGAGTTCTGTAGTTTATTGTTGCCTATTGCATCTACTCTTCCCCATCTATTACAATGAAGGCCAAATCAAGAGCCCTCTGCAGGAGCTAGCTTAATTTTTTTTAAAACCTCAAGCATAAAACCGGATGGCAAATCTTCTACATCTCTTCAGGAGAAAAGTGATCATGGCTCTCCACAACTTGCTATCTCTTCTGACCCTTAGCAGTTTTTCTCCCTATTCATTCACACAAAGTAGGCAAGTTTACAAGAACAAAATTAAAATCTTGTTATAAGAAAAAAAAATTGTTATAGATTAATAAATTAAATAATTTAAAGAAAAAAATAATTACTACAAATCAAATATCCCAATTACTAAGAAAAACAATTTTTAATCAATGTAGAAAGGCAATCAGTACATATTTTTTTGACGAAACTATGTAATGTCAATGTTCCTAGTTTGATAACAATATAACATAGTTGAATAAAAACTTATCAACTTGCAAGAACTTAGGGGGAAAAATACAAACAGGCTTCCTAGAGAACAGTCCCAAGTAATAATACCCATAATGAACCAGATATTAAAAAGTGATTAATGTAGGATAATTAATAAACCATTCAAAATAGATAAATGATGCAAAACAAGCAATTTGATAACCTTTTATTTTTAAATTGAAGACATGGGCTTCTTACACTCAAGTACAAACAAGTATTAGCAGCACTTAACTGACAAGAATCAAGCTAGTTAAACTTATGACTTGCGTGAGGAAGGAAGGAAGGAAGAGGCTAACTTAAGGGCATTATGGTATTTGCTCTGAAAATTTACACTTTTTGGAGCTAGCATCTCTCTAGTTTATAAATACCAACAAAAAAGATAGGTGGGGGGCAGTTTAACAGAAGAATCCAACAACTTGATGTTTCTACATAAAGTGCATAGCATTTAATTAAATTAAAATTAAGTTTGACACAAGGCCGGCCACAGTTACAAAATATAAGATAAAACAACCGGGTTATTAACGGGTTCCTAGCTAGCATATTTGATGCTAACATTAATACTTTTTTGTTTTGTTTTTTGGGGTTTTTTTTTTCATGTTTAAAGTTATGTCGATTCTCAAAGTAAAGAAAGAGACGGTTTTTTTTCCAGAGGTATGTAAAAGTTTGATAATTTGGATAAGCAATTGAAAAAAAAGAAAAGAGGATTTCATATGTAACGTGTTACATTGCCTCGATTGAATCTGGCAGAAATTGATTACAATGTAATCAATTTCTGCAAGATGTAATAATCAGTAATCATTACATCTTTTAAGCAATTGCTTCATTAATAAATTTTTCATGCTAAGATTTTGCTACTCAAAAGATCCAAAAATGCAAGACGAATCTTGTTGCGTAAATAAATCTGATTTTTTCTGATCGGAATATAGTGAATAGGGGAAAATTATGAAAAAATAATTCCATTCAGAGCATCGTGTGCATGTGCAACATGAGGAAATTCAGAGAACACATTTTCATACAGAGAATAAAAATCAAATTAATGAAAAATGATAACTAACGTGGACAAATCATTGAATAATAACACTTCCAATCACAACATCAGATAGAGAATTTTTTTCTTTTTGCACGCGGAGTTTTCTATCACCAAAACTGGGTTATGCACTCAACATGTGGTTTGTTTTAGTTTTTTCTTGCTATGATATTTGATAGTTGCTACCATCCCATTACCTAGGTAAAATCAGACCACTGAAGAGCGATTTTCAGTTACCAGGACAATAGTAGTAGGAGTCTCCCTTTCTTAGGTAAACTGGGTGATTTCTATAGAAAATGAAGAATTAAATGTGAAGAAGTCAGGAATTGTTACACTGAAATTTTACATAGGCAACAAGGCGAATATAGGTATCGCCTTGTTGAGTAAATGCGCGTGCGCGCACACAATGAGAGTCAAACTCCCAATTTCTATTTTAATTCCTCTACCCCTACCACCTCTCTAATATTTATTTCTGGATTTTTTTATTTTTTTGCATAACAATTATTTAATTACCAGTTACTTTCTGTTAGTAAAAAAAATTATAATGCACACGAGTTCAAAATTTGAACTAAATTGAAAATATGAGAAATTACAAAATTACTTTTTTAATTTTAAAAACATTGTTATCCCAATTTTATTAAAAAAAAAAAAAGTTAAAAAACGTGCTTACAATAATTTCCTAAAGTAGAGAATATTGCCATCACTCACAAAAGGTGACTAGTAGTTAGTACGTGTTTAACTGTTTAATGTTAATTAATAAAAGCATTAATGTTATTATCAGAATAAGTCTGTGGAATACGAAGATGAAAATCAAAGTTCTTATGGTTAACTAGTTACCACATAGAAAATAGTGGAAGACAATATTGAGGAACTACACGACAAAGTTGTTGCAATTGGGTGTGGCCAATCAACTGAAAGTTAAGTTGTATGAAACAAAGCAAGATGAAGTATTCTTGGGAGGAGAATAAGATTTTTTTTAATTATTAAGCAACTTAATAAAAAGATCAGAAAATAAACAAACGAAACTAATATCAACAAGGTTATACAAAAAAATATATACATCTTTCAAAATATTGGTTATCAAAAATTACAGTCATAACTGAAATTCAAAGGTTCCTCGATAATTTTAAAGTTAAAGGTTGATGATTGTTAAAAAATTTTATAAAAGAAAATAAAAGGAATGTCACTGTTTGTACTAGCAAGATTTTTTGTGGTGACTTATGATACAAAATTTGGTGTCGTCACGGATAGAAACTGCTTTTTCGGATTAAAAGAAGAAAAAAAACAAAGCAAAATCAAGTGGTGTAAATTAAAATTCGATCTCTTCGTTCAAAACTGCAATCAAGGTAACAATCGCTTCCCTAAGTCAAATTATTCAATTTTTAACAGACTTGTTGCTCCTTTGTATACCCTTCTCTAAAACGTCTTCAGATTGCAGGCTAAATATTTTTTAAAAATTACTATCCTTGTATTATTTTCGTTCATGCCGACTATTTATGATTGATTAAAAATGTTCAGTTGTTAGATTTGAGCTTCAGAAAATACAATTCAAATGAATTAAAAAAAAAACTAGAGAATAAAGTATAAAGCAATTATTAAATTTATTAATCAAACTCGAACACCTAGTCACACAGCACTATTTCGTTTTTTTAAAATTATTTTTGTCGATTAAAGACGTTTATCCCTAAAGGGAACAATAGAGAATAATTTTGAAATCACTTAATAATTTCCTACTAACGTTATTATATTTACAAGATATGTTTGTTTAAAATAAAAACAATAGAATTCTTTTTCACGACATTTAAAAATTGACTGCGTGATCAAAATTGTAAATACTGAGGTCGTTGCCAAGCACACAAACTAACGTGCTTTCCAAAATTAAATTCAAAATCGTTCAAATTTAATTTAAGTTACAAGACATCGATGATAATAATAATAAACTACTTGTACTAATTAGTAATTTATTACATTAAAAAAACTAAAGATAAAAATGAAAAACCAACAATAAATTTAGAATTCGCATTTTTTAGTGCAAACTGGAAGACTCAGTGTAATTATTTTTATATTTTTTCCTGACATACGTAATTAGGGCAGAGATAGGCAATAAAAATACATAAATGTAGAAATGTGTCCGTACAAGCAAAAAAAAAAAAAAGATTGTTCTTCAGGTTACACACCCTAAATATTTTGGAAACAGAACTACGGATACCCAGTTGTGACACAATTTTAATTTCTTGATGTTTTACAAAATAAATGCCATAAAAATCAGGAGACTTGGCTCTTCAAGGTGAAAAAAAACATTAACTAGAAATGTGTTTCTTCATTTGTGAAAAAAAAAAAGGTGTAACCGATTTTAAAAGTTTACTCAAAAGAAAAGACAATTTTAATCTGATAGCAAGGAAAGAAAACCGTCTGATGGTTTCATGAGGTACATCTTTTTTTAACATCGTCGCTAAATATTTGATCTTTTATGACACTTACAGATGTTGTTTATTATTAAATTAATTTAGTAAGCAAACTAAACCCCAAAAGTAAAAAGGTGTTAGTTTTCAATCATTTTCATATTCTGTTTATTCAAAGTTGCACTTTTAGTTTGCGAGTGGTTGTACATTATAAAGTTATGCTTCATAATTCAACTACAGGGTAAAATAACTAGTAATTAATAGCAATAACATTAAATAGATAATGTCAATTTTTGTGAGATAATAAATTATTATTAATAATATATTTGCAAAAAGGATGTTTTGCTTTCTTCGGGATGGGGGCGCTTGAGGCCTCATCGGATCCAAGGCTTATAGTTAAAATGCAGATATGAAAATGGTATTCAGGGAAATAAGCATACTTAGTTCCGAAACAGTAAGGTAATACACTAAAAAGTATATTGAACAAGGGTGTACAAGTTAATTTACCCGAAATAACGAGCGCCTCATCTGGTCCTGCCGTATGAATATTGCCCATGCTAGTACAATCCTTCCGTCTACTGCTCACTGACTGTCGCCTGCTTAGATCGCCTCTTTTTTTTTTTCTTTTTCTTTCTTTCTTTTTCTTTTTTTTCGCTAAAGCATCACGGGAAATAATAACCAAATCACGAGAGTATACGAACTCTAGTACAAGAAAATAATACAAATCTATTGCAAGTATATTTATTTTCAATAAATATTTTAACACTATATATAAATCTTAATTCTAATAAAGTAACTGATTTAAAAAACAAAGAAAAAAAACAGGTTTTTTAATTAATAATTATGGAGGGATGATAGCAACGAGACTTCGCGAGAATAGTCGAGAAATTGCGTATCGTTGACGGTAACAGCAGCGGCAGGTCGACTGGTTTTCAAAAAGATTTGCTCCTTAGCGGTTACAGAGGAACGTCCTAGTCTTTTTTTTTTTTCAACACTTTAATCGCCATACACATACGCTTCCAAAGGTAACATGTTCCTTTCTTAATATCAATGATAAATATTCCTTTCCACTTTACTATTAGCTTTTCTTTAATATTACTTCATAGTCGGTAGACCCTACTTTTTTTAAGTGTATACCACAGGCAATCTTTTCTCTCTACGTTTTTGTCACTCTTTCTTTAGTTTACTTTTATTTTAAACTGATCGACATTTTTGACATTTTTCTGTCCTTTCTTACATTCCCCTTATGTATTCATAGTTATGTATATTTTACCAATGATCTATTTTCAAAACTATTTGAAGGAATTCAGATATTCTCGATGCTGTAGTATCGACCTTTTCATCTCGCTTTCCAAAATTCATTTTTTTTTCATTAAAATCGAGGCATCTTGTCTATATATCTTCTTTACTTTATGTATATACGCATTTTTTTATATTTGTACTTTAATTTTTACACTATTTTTAAAAAATGATTTGTTCTATCGAACGTATATCTCTCCCTTTTGAACTTTTGATGATTTTTTTTAAGTACGTAAAATTTTGACACAATTTTGTACTTATCAGGCATAAGATAACTAAAATAGAAAAACGTCATCGCCTTTGTTCTTATAATTTATATTTAACAAAGTAGGTGAGGCTCGTGATTTTTTCGAAGTTTAAGCATTGATATTTTTATAATGATTAACTTAAAATTAAAAGGAGTGGGATAGAAAATGTGTAACGTGACCCAATTTTTAGGGTACGGAAGCCGATTTGACACAGTAATTGAGCTAATGAATTAAGAATCAAATACATGATTTGATGACTTCATATAATCCAATGTATATTTGAATAGCTAAAAATTTATGATTGAAGGTAATCGATCATTGTCAAACATTTGATTGCCAAGTAAAAATTAAAACAATTTCTATCAAGTTATGACAAAAAATCTATTAGTGACCGTAATTTATTTTAGTAAGCTGTTTTTCTATTCTCGATTAAATAGTAATAAAAAAAGTACATTATAAACTTCAGATACGTTTTTCTAATAAATTTATTTCTTAAATACTATTTTTAATGTTAGTGACACGTTTGGGCTGCCATACTTCAACAAATGGGGCGCGTCGCGCTTTTTTTTTATTTATTTTTTTCCTTGTTGGGGAAACCCTAACAAAGTTCATGCTTTTCCCAATTTCTTGGCTCTAATTATAAATTTTTAACCTATTAGTCGATTTTTTTTAATAATTTTCAAAGCATTATCTTTAAATTTGTTCCTCTACGTCAAGTGTCCCATAATTCGAACTACTGGTCGTTGTCCTTGTATACTTCACATGACATCATTTTATTTTACTTTTTTTTTTCCTAAAATTTACGACTATGCAAGAGGGAGCATTTCGTTCTAATTCATATCCGATTTTATTTATTCTTTGCGTAGCATTGTAATTTTATTTCTGCATATGAGTAGGTTTGCTTTTTTTTTTTCTTTTTAAAAACCAAAAAAAAATTTATTTCGTTTGAAGGGTCTCACTTGTAAGGTAAAAAAAAAAAAAATAATGAAAACATGGATTCTTCCGCTTTCTTTACACTACAGTTTTTTTGTAAGTTCTTAATTATTTTATAACATTTTACATTTAAATGGCATGTGATAAAAAGTTGAAATGGGTATTTAATTGGTATCATTTTTTTGATTTAACCTAAGTTTTCACTTTACACTGTATATTTTTGTTTGTATACATTACTGATTAAAACAAGTTTTTTTTAACAGGATGTTCAAAGCTTGGATTTTTCATTTAGTTAACTCACTGTCATTCTTGTTCCCCTATTAAAATCCAAGGATATTTCTGTCCGATCAGTGATTGATATTTCAAATGCTGTTTGTCTTTTAAAAAAATGGATTTTTTTTTTTTTTAATAACAATACCAAGGACACTGAATTTCCGTCTTTACTTCAGTTAACTATAAAAGTTTTGGCATTTCTCAAATAATTTCCCTCTTTAACTTTTTTAGGCCACTAAGACGCGCAGTGGGGGTGTTATTGAGTGAAGAAATATGAGAAGGCGAGAAAGAGGAAAACGAGAATAATAAAAGTGAAGAAATGAAAATAACGATTGACATTAAAATCTGAAGATCAAACATGACTGGAAAGTAAGAAACTGGAAGGAATTTCCACAAGCGAGAAGTGCAAGAGAAGAAACAGTTAGGATATCATAGGACTTACTGTTGCAGCTAGCTATTTCAAGAAAATGATGATCTTGCAGCCAACTGTGCTTAAATTCCTAGTCTAGGTAGCATAGAAGAAAGTTCATAAGAACAATTACCATGAAAGTATTTCACAGATGTTTGAAGGTTCCTATAGCACCCAAGCCCCAACTTAAATAAAGTCAATTCAGGTCTATGGTAAAAAAAAAATTCTATCCTAAGTAAAAACAATTACAAAAATAGCAAGTCATTTTGTCACAGCCTATTTTCTCTGAAAAAAATGGATTTTCATATTTTGATAGGGGTAAAACAAGGTAGGTAAAGTATTGAAAAATGACTTTTGTCATCATCTGAACAAAAAATATCAAGGAAACTTTTGATCTGAACCCCATGAGACCAGGTATTTTCTGAAAGTAAACAATGTTTTTCATTAAAATTGGCTGGAGTAAATAACTCAAAAAAAAAAAAAAAAAAAAAATTTTTTTCAGGGGGTAAAATGTGAAAAAATAGTGAAAGTTTTGCATTTTTTTTCTAATTCTAAAGAAATTTTCTCCAAAAATGGGAAATTAACTTTTTTCTTTATTTTTTTAATCAGAAAGCCTAAATCATAAACTATTTCAAGCATAAAATTGAGAGCTTGAAGCAAAACAAAATTCCTAGGGGGTCAAAATGTGACAAAGTCCATTGGTAATTTTCAATTATGTCTGCCAGGGGTTAAGGCAATTGGTATCAGTTGTTTTTTGTATCCCAAAAACAGGAAAGTAGGGTTCAAATTAAGCCAGATTGACTTTGACATGGCTGGCTCAAAGCCAGCCAGCAATAAAAGTTAAAACAAGCTGTCATCAGATGGTGTTAAACCGTCCACCACTTACAAGATAACCCAGGTAATGACAAAAACACTTAGCAGCCGGCATCCCCCTCCCTCCCCTGCTGGATGTGGGTGTTATTTCCCCCATCCATGGGGCCATATAACAGTTCCTTTTATTCAATGATGTTCACACCAGCTTAAAGAGAAAGGATTGAAATTTGGAAAAAGAAATTGTTTTGAAGTGCCAAAAAAAAAATTTTTTTTCATTTAAAAAAAAAAAAGTGATTTTTCTCAGAAAATTGGCCATAATTTCTTAATGCTTATTCCCCCATACCCGGGTGACATTTTACACAGCCAAATCAAAGATTAATTACCAGTGAATAATTCCATGTGCCAACAATAGCCATCTGGATCCTATAACTTGGCCCCAAAACATCTAGAAGGTAACTGATTGATTGAAAACTTGTTGCATGTAATTGTTTTCCATGATCAATTTCCATTGTTTCATCTTGGTGTCATCAATTTTGGACAGCCGAGTCATCAAGGATTCAGGAAAACAGGTTTGCTTTGAGAACTTTGCATTCTATTAGGGATTTAAATGTTACTGATGAACGGAAATTTTCACTGAAGCCATGTTGGATTTTCCTATATGACAAAAATGTTTTAAACAGCTGTGAGAAATGGTGAGCCAGTAATTTACAATCGCCTGAGGAGACTTGTGGATATGCATTGAAACACGAAAGCAATTGTGTAGCAATTTTTAACATGTTTTTGGTTTAATATCCTATAATAAATATTTTGCTCTACTCTGCATTGAGCCCTCTTTTAAATGTTATGAACATTGCAATTGTACTCTATTCATTCTCATCTTATCCGGGGGATGGAGAGATAGATATATATATATATATATATATATATATATATATATACACACACACACTTAAAAGCAGCATTTTAGACTAGCTCTTGCAGAGGGTTCTTGATTGGGCCTTTATCCTAATAGATTGGGAGAAGTAGATGCGGTAGGCAACAAACTATAGAAGAACTCAATTGATCGCTGCATTTTAAGTATTGCATTAATATTTAAGCTTGCTTTTAAAACTTCAACAATAATTCTTCTGCTGCCACTTAATTTAAAGACAATTTGATGTACGCAGGTCCTTACTTTCTTTAGTTATTTTTATTTTGTGGGTGGCGTATGCTAGATTTCGCAATTTTGATTATTTGCAAGTTATAAAAATTATTGTACAAAAAAAATCGCTGAAAACAATCACAGTAATGAAAACTTGGGAATTCAAAATTTCAGGATTGCAGGTCTGGATCTGGCTTGACATGTTTTTAATTTACTCATGGAGACAGCCTGATTCCAAAATGGTATATGTTGGGCTACAGCCTCTAAGAGTAAAGTTGAAAAGTGTGGCATCCTGACATTTGTATTATATATAATGCAGGAAATAACTCCTCTGCCTTTATATTCACTTAGTGTTTACAGAAAGACAATGAAAAGTGAACATTGTCATTTATTTGTTTCCTCAGAACAAACTTGAAGGGAGATTTTTAAAAATGAGTTTGTATTTGGTAATTCATGAAACAAAATGGTACAATTTTAATTCAAAATGTAGAGTAATTGAAAGCAAATCTCGGAAAAATCACTGTCAGGAATTCATTTGTTCATGTTTTAAAAAAATAAAACAATGATAATGAATGACAGGGTTGAGAAGATAGGTTGATATCTTTTGAATATATGAGTTACCCTTCAATGATAAATGTCCAGTCATATTTCTTTATAATTAGCATTTTATATAATTGAGACCATATTTAAATGAATATTTAAAGTATAAATATCTACAATCGACTACTTTTAACAACTTTTGTCAGAAAAGAATAGTGACTATGAACTTAGTAATCTACTTCTACTTTTTCTGAAAATGCATAATCTCCATTTGTTTTAGACTATAGACAGGAATAGATATTCTTCATCCAGTCAGTTTTACTCTTCCTATAAGAAAGAGGCTGTATATTGTGCTGAATATGATGTAAAAGTTATCCTGGGCTGATTGGATGGTATGAAAGCAGAACAATTGATTTTAAGATCTTGGAAACTTTTTTTTATATATATATATATATATATATATATATATATATATTATATGAAATTGCCATTAGATGTTATTTAGATGCTTTTCAATGTGTACATAAATGACATAATAGGCATTGGAATCTTTCCAAAACCAAGTAACTCGTCTTTTTTGCTTTTACTATTCAATATTGAAGAATATACATATAAATTAAATGTGAGATTTCTAAGTATTTGTGCTGTTCAGGTTTAACCAAAGATATACAGAGTTGAAAATACTTTTTGCTCATTTTTTCCCTAATTTTTCAATGTTAATTGCTTAAAAAAAACAGTGTGAATGTCTGAAATAGAAAATAGATTTCATTAAAATATGTCAGCAATGTTCCAAAGTGAATGGAGCATAAATGGACACTGATTTTTTTTTTAATGCCTTGTATGAGTTTAATAATTGTTAATCAGACTGCACATTTTTTTTAAATCTATTTCATATCAGAAATTATCCAAATTTTTGTGAAGTTTTTATATATATATATATATATATATAATTTTTCAGTTTTTTGGTGTTTTTTTTTTTGTTTTTTTTTCCAAAAGGATTGAAAATCGTAGTACTGGAATTTTTATCAAACAAGAATGACCTTCAGTTTGAGTGTTGAATAAATAGTTGCATATTTGTAATTTTTTGTTGCAGGATGAAAGGGAAGGCTTGTGTAGAAGAAATATTAATTTAAAAATATTTGAAATCCTATATCATCTAGAAATGCTTTAAATATAATTGATAATACCAAATTTATGTCAATAAAAGATAACCTACAGTTGAAAAATAAAGAACAGTAATATATGGTTAAGTTCAGATATCTTCACCTCTAAGGTCTCCATAGCCAGATACTTAAATCTTTATGATCTGTGTTGTTTACTAACAGCCATAGAATGGTCTGGGACTTCTGGTGATGAAAAGCAATTAAAATGAAAGAACTGTTGAAAAATTAATTGGCAATGTTTCATGTTTAAAAAACAAAACAAAAAAAAACACCTGTTTGAAATGTGCAAAATGAGGTTAAAGAAATGCAGTTATGTTGTTTATCTATTGACAAACCAGAGGGTATAAAATTTACCTAACTACAAGTTGAGATATGTTCATCATTTCTAAAAGATATCAAGCATTGTGATGAATTTTAGATTAAACTTTTCATGAGTTAAAACTGATATTGTATGTGTATTTTGAGAAAACCCATCACTTATTCAGTTAAGTGCCATATGTGGCACATTTTCATTTGGGCAATCATGACTCTTTTGATTCACGACTAGGCAGGCTTTCCTACAGAAGGCTGCCATTTCTATCTGCGTTAGACTGGTTGTCAACCAAGGCTATAGGGCCCTGTCTGTCTTGTTATTCAACCCGTATCTGGAGGAGTAGAGATGGATTCATGCCTCTTTTTCAAGAGTATTTGTGTGTAAATGAATGTAGCAAACCCAACTGGAATTCGGATATGGCTTTAATTTTTCATTCCGAGGCATTATCCTTATTACTTTTTATAAAAATTCTGATACTAATTAGCCACTTAACACTTTAAATCATGTCTTGCTACTCTTAGATGTTCCAAGTATATGAAGTTTTGTTTATTTGCTTATTTAACACACTCAAGTAATATTTATTTCTCTTGTTGTGAAGTTCGATATGTTACCAGTGAATGAAAATTGAAATTTAAACTAATCCAGTCCTCACTATTGTGCTTTCCACTCACCTCAAAGATGTTCCAACAAAGGTGTAATTAGGTTGAGAGTGGGGGTTGTCAAATATACAGAAAAAGATTTTTTGTGATGTATATGCCATACTTTGCCTATTTTAATTTTCAATATCTTCTTCCTTGCAATAAAGGCACTAGTTGAGTAAGGCTATGCATAAAACTGTTTTCATATAGTAAGAAAATTTAAAAAAACAAATTGGTCACATGGTGACCATTTTTAATATATTACAAAGCAATGAATTGCAAAAGTTGTATTTATAATTATCTTGCTGAGCCATTTAAAGCTAATCATTTTAACGTGTTTTGAAAAGTATTTTAAACCTTTCAAACTCCATGCAAAAATAAAATCAACTGTCAATTTTTTCTTTATTTCAAAGACAGTAGAAAAACATTTGGAACAAAATAAGTTTAATACAAAACATCTCTATTATATAGATAAAATGAAAGATTGCATGTTTCATTAAAAATTGATTATCCAGACTAAATCTAATTACTTGCTTTCATTTCCTTTAAATTGAAACATTTGTACTGCTAATCAAATTCTAAAGGACTTTAAAAACTTTGCCAAACTGTAATGATATTATGAAATACTAGTGTTTCCTGTAATTGAAAACCAACTCAAAGCTTTTATTGCTCAAATGCAAGTTTCCATATTTACTGTGCATGGAATTATATGATCATTCACACAATGTTACAATTTCTGTTTACAAAGTTTAAACTAATATTTATAAATCTGTATCTTCTAATGATGTTGAGGTAATGTTGCTGTGTGTATATGTAAGGTCTAGGATGAAAGCTGAAAATTATCTGTACACTATTTCATTAACTGAAAGGTGATAAAAATGTTATTGAATTTCAATTTCACATCTCATCCAAGAGAACTCCTGAAGGTCTTAAATTACTTGGGTAAAAAATCTTATCTAATATCTTCACAAAATTTACATTTTAACTGTTAACAAGCAAATTAGAAATATTATTCCAGACTGTTCCTGCAGAAAATAACCACCCTATATTTGAATATAAAGTTTCATTCTGTTAGAAAAAGAAAAACTAGGGCAATTCTGGTGTAAAAGTTTATACCTCATAAAAAGGCAAAAACCTAATATTGTCTAACTTTTAAGAAGTTACAAACTTTGTTCTGATAACTGAACTTCTTTGTCATTGATGTTAACATTTCAGCTAATCCATTATTTCATCAGTTAATAAATTTACTGAAATTATTTTTTTTTTTTTTTTTTTTTTTTTTTTTTTTTCTTCCAAATACTCTTGATTGAAATGAAATGGCTAGTAGCCTTTTATACATCTAAAAATTATTTGAAAAATCTTTCACTTTGGTCACTGAAAACTATTGGACAAATAGTTTAAAATTAAAATTGCAAAATAATGTATTGTTTTGTTGGCAGTTTAAGTTATATATTTCTCAAAGTTTAAATTCTTTTTCATTCTTATATCAAAAACAGTTTGAAATTTTTTATAAATTTGAATGAATTCAATATTTACAGAAGTTTTATAAATATTCACACAGTTGTTAATTGTCCTCTGCTTCTTTTGAGTAGACAAAATTTTCTCATTTGCTGATGTCAATCTGTCGTGTGACATGCCCCTTCAGGATGTGGGTGATCATGGCTCTCTATTAACTCTTATCCCTTGAAGCACTAAGCAATTTTTGTCCCCTTACTATCCCTACCACTTTCTATGTTGGCATCCATTTATACAAGTGTTATTTGTTTCCCTCTCTTACTTTTAATGTCCTCTGGGTTTCAGATTCTCCAAGCTCTTTCCTTTATGTATCCCAGAAATTTCAACTGTCTTTTTTGTATCCATTTTCTTTAAGACTTCTTGTTGCTCGCATCTTCTGCTGATGGTATTCTCAGTATCCTTCTGTAGAACATCTCTTGCTTAATCTGTGAGGAAATTGTCCAGCATTTATGGCCATGTAGGGGAGTTGATATTACAACAGTTTAGCTTCTCTCTTCATATTTTTTTTCTTTTTTTTTTTGCATTGTGCTTAGTGACTGGTCACATTTTTGAAATTTTTCTGCTTGCTTTATTTTGGTATCCACAATTTGTAGTCTACATTTTAGGCTGTCTCTCTTGCTAATGACTATATATTCTCTCTGGCAATTAGTGGTTAGTCCTTTCTTCTCAATTTCAGATAATTAGTGGCAGTACCTGTAGTTTATCTGCCAATAATATGGTGTCATCTGCATTACTTATGTTGAGGTTGTGCCCACCAATAATAAATCCCAGCAGAACCTACATATCTCTTAGATCACCTTGCTGTAGAGGATGCATCTTTTTCTTATACCTCTTTACTAAATGTTATATTTTTCTATCAGTTCAAATAAATCTATCTTGTACTTTGTCAAAAGATTTTGCATAGTCTAAAACATAAGTCTACATCCTTCTGCATTTGTATTCTGCACTCTGATAATATTCTGGTCATAAAGATTGCATTTCTTGTTCCAGTGTCTTTAACTAAAACTACACTGTCCTTGCCCTATTTCTATGTAATCTATCAGGGTTCAGTGGACAACTTTCATGTGGCTCATTAAGCTGCTAGTCCAATGGGGTTCATAAAATTGGGGAGTGGGGGGGAACAGTTCTATGATCATAGAACAAAATATAAGTTTTGAAATGTGCAAGCTAGGTATGAATAAGTATAATACTCAATGGGGTGGTATGATGGGATATAATTATTCCTCTTCTGCTATCCATACCATTGTAGTTTTCATCACCTTTCTCAATAATGGCAACTTGTGGAGTGATAACTTTTCAGTGCACAATCTGAAGATTTGTTGGTGTTGCTATGAACTTGGACCTGTAAAAGCAACTCTGAGAAAATTGCTTTAATGTTGTATATTAATCAAACAGTACACAACATTTTTTAACAAGATAACTGTTAAATTTATTTTTCATATCATGTTGATAATTTTTTTCTTAATTATAGGGTTTTAAACTGTATAAACGGAAACAGATGGTGAAATTGCAAAAATGCTAAGAGCTCTATTTTATTTTCTCCAACTAAAGAATTTGGATGTGCGTGTGTCAGTCTTTAAGAGAACTTGCTAGTACATTAATTTAGCTTAATAATTGTATGTCATGCAGCACTTTTCTTTTAATCAATTTCTTTCTTTTTTTCTTAGCAAATAGTTTTCCTCATTTAATATTGATAAGATCTTATAATTATTTGCAATAAAGGAAAATTATTCTTTCACATGACTTTTATTTATGGATTTCAGAATTTCCACACTTGATTAACATCGTCTTTATCCTGTGCATAAATGCCAAAAGTAATAGTATTTTTTAAGTTTAATCATTTATTGCTTAATTTTTCTTATTCTTTGAGAATGTGGCAGTGTTAAAAATTTGTAAAATATTATTTTTGTGACTGTAGACAATTTGTCATAAATGTGCATTGGAATGAAGACAAAAAAAGATTGAATAAAATTGAAGATGTGCATGTGTGCCCAGTTGTCATATAAACCGAGACCTCAAATTAATGCAGATTTAGCAATTTATATCTATCAGCAGGTAGCTTGGCTCAGCCTCTTCCTTAATGCAGATAATTGATTTGCATATTCTACTCTAGAAAACAAATTAAAAAATTGTCATTTCCAATCTGGTTTTGTGATTTGATTTTTTAATGGCTTTTATAATAGCTTGGCTATCCATATGATGCCATTTTCTGCTCTAAAAGTGATAACCAACTTAGTATTTAGATCACAGCCTGGGAGGAGTGTTGACATCTAAGATATTTTGAAAATCTAATATAAATGAAGCATTCCAAAAGCTCAGAAGAGTAATAAGAAATAGGAAAATTTTGCTAGAAACAAGGAAAAGAGTACTAAACTGTTACGTGATATCTGTCCTCCTGTATGGCAGTAAGTGCTGGGCAATCTCTTTAATGATGAAGAGGGAACTTGAAGCAACAGAAATGTGGTTCTACAGAAGGATACTATGACCCAGATGTGTTAGAAATGATAGTTTGGGAGAAAATGAAAACAAAAAGAAACTAATACTTAACATCAGGTAGGTATAGTTGAGGTTTTTGGGACATAATGGAGGGTGGGCTCGGAAAATCTAATTCTTATGAGAGAGAGCAAGAGGGACAAAGAAAAACAATGCATAACATAATTAATGAGCTTCAGTAAATGGATGGCAGAACAGAGCTTAGGAGAAATGAAAGATAAAGCTTATTAAAAGTTATGGGGTAAAGAGGAAGTTGTGGAGAGCCATGATCGCCTACATCATGAGGCGACATCATTTCTGATAATACTGTAAAATGCAGTGAATCAAATAACTGCAAAAGATTTTCCAGCCTATTTACTTTAATTAGAACAATTTTGCTCATGTTGTTTTAACATATATTAATCTCTGCAATGACTTCATTGGCCACTGGAGCAAATGAAAGGGATTTGATCCATTCAATGCCAAATATCATTGCTACTTCAGAAATTCAACATATAATATAGTTTTTAAAGCAGGTTTTGAGAACTTTGTTAATTTTAATGAGGTGAGTTCTTTGAAAATCTTTATCATTTACTTTAAACCAAACTATGGAATTGATAGGTCAGGAAAATACACAACTGTTTGTTAGATTGCATTTGTGACAGACAAACCTTGTCATGCATCAAAATCACTAGTTGATTTTATTGTTGAAAAAAAAAAAAAAAGATATATAATTACATTATTCAAACTACTTGCTGTAGTATTGTGCACTAACATTTTGTCCAGTAATTCATAAGAAGGAATTCCCTTTTAAATCTCCATGAAACAATTTTTTTATTTCTACAGTAGATGTTATTTTGACTGTACCTGATCTAGGATTCTTGTAATTCATTTTTTATTGCCAGAAAGAATTTTATCCCCAAATCACTTCTGTTTTTTAACCGGAGGGAGAACAAATTTTTTTTTTTTTTTTTTATAAATCATATGGATTTCATTTTGTAAATGATCTACTACACTTGCACAAGCAAATAGAACTAACACTTTCTTAACATTGTGCTACTGCTGGAACTGGAAGTTTTTGCATTAATCCAATAAAATCTCTTCTATCCATTCTACAAGCTGAAAGTTCTCTTGTTGACATTTTGTATTCAATGTTTTGCTTTTATCCTGTAATTTCTAACAAAGATTTTTTTAAGTATTTTTAAACAGGCTGTGTGTGTCTCCCTCTCTCTCTCTCTCTGCATGTGCGTATCTGTCTGTATATGTATAAGAAAAATATTTAAACTGTTAAATATGCAAGAATTTGCAATTCTTGGGGAAATATGAATTACCAAAAGTCTAATGATTGTTTATTCATTATAGATAGGTTATAAAATTTATTCTATGTAGGGAATAAATATAAATTTTTAATGCTTGTTGAGGTTTAATTCTTATGCTCTTGATATAGAAGTAAAATGTAACAATATTTTAATTTAGATTTGTTAATATCAATGTAATATAAATTGTCATGCTATTTGAATTTAATTACTTCTCTTGATTGTGATACTCACTTTTCAGCTACTGTATTCCATAATCACCTTAGAATTTTGAATCAAATTCTTTATTCAATCCACAGGGGCTTAATCTTTCTCATTTTACGTTCCATGCTTGGATGGATATTTCCTACTGGAGAAAAGTATTGCTTAAAACGTGTCTGGTCTTCTGGCATTTGGGAGTTCACTCTTTGGGTCTGGTAGTGCCGAGAGGTCATGTACTTTCCCTCTTCTACTTGATCTAAAACCCACCTATCCCCCCACCCACCTATATTAAGTTTTTGATCTGAAGGAGTCTTAGAAAAAACTAGTTGTAACTGCCTCAGGAAGTGATGACCAGATTACAAGGAAAATCAAGAAAGCATAACAAACTTTTAGAAACAATAACAGTTTCAGGGTAACAATGATCTGTTTAACCCATGGTGTTCTTTACTAAAGGCCAAATACAGTGCATTTCTCATCCAGAATTGGAGGCTTACTCAAATCTCATTATTCCACTGGGAGCAGGGATTAATATTAAATTTATGTAACAAAGCATTTTTAAATTTTGCAATGTAAAAACAAATCTGAGAAATCTTCAAAAATACAACCTGTTAAAAATATAAGATTAAAATGTTATATTTCACTTTCTTCACTTGTCAGAAACAGAAAATACAGGTTACACAAAAATAAAGTTGATCATTGGTGTATTTGCTTCTATGAGTAAATTTTATAGAGAAGAATATTTAATTTAAGTAAAAAAAAAAAAAATGTTAATTTCTAACAAAGTTCAAGTTTCTTAAATTACTTTTGTAAATTTTGCACAAACTTTTTGCAATGAAAAAAATAGAAAATTCTTTGAAGCCAACTACAGCAGTGAACTACTGCTAACTAAAACTAAAAGTCCCAGTGAAACAAGATTTGAGATAGGCAAGAGTTACACTGTGGCATGGCCTTTAATAAAGAATGCTATGATTTAACTTTATCCATTTCTGTAATGCTGTAACCTACTTAGCTGCAGTCAGTTTATGAGTTAGGTGTTGGCATTGATCACAACATTGCAGAAACAGCATTGTTCTGGACTAGTCATCAGTTCAACAATTTATTCAGAGAACCTCTGTTTGAGAGCCATAGACAAAGTTGGGCTCTAACTCTTTCACTCTTGTAAGAGGTGATGGCATCATCTACTGTTCTGTGGCTCTCATTGTGGGTTACTGTATTTATAAAAGACCTGTATCATTCAGGTGCCAAGATTACAAGTTGGTTTGCATATGTGTATAATAGCAGGGTCAGAAGTACTTTAGTGACTTCATATATGATCAAAGTAGAATTATAGAATAGTATTTTTTTAAAAATTCCTTTATTGAATTTTGGTCCAAATTCTTAATGGTATCAACTGGTCTAGTTCAACCGTCATTCAGCTTAGAGGTTCCTTGTTTTACTTGATCCTAATAACTTGTATTGCTCCCTCAACAACTTGCAATTTACTCTACTTGGTAAATTATAATCAAAGTAATTCCCATTCCAACTGACCAAGTATAGATTAATTTGTAAAATCCATATGGGTAGCACTTACTGGTGGGATTTTATAAAAACAATTATTAAAAGGACAAATTAGCACAGGTTATAAATTAACTTTTGATTTTGAATATCAAGGCCTTGAAACTGAAAGTTTTAAATATGGTTATTTCACTATTTTCCTAAAAATATCAAAAAGTAAAAGTATCAGGTTGTTTTTATAAATTGATTCACTGAAAAGTTCTTGGCTTGGCCAAAATTCTGATGTTTCATCATTTGGGAAATGGGTCAGGTGTTTGTAATATACTGTAAACAATTTGTTGCTAACATTAAAAAACTAAATACCTGTTGATTAAAAATGTCAAAACTAGAGTTAATTTTGTCTTTATTGTGTCTATTAAAATTTCAGAAGTTATAAAATACTAATGTATAGTTTATGGCTGCTTCTAATGCAAAAAAAAAAATGCTTTTCTTTTCAGCAATCTAGTTACTTCTTTTTTTTTCTCTCTCTCTCTCTCTTAGTGTAGTAATGGTAATGTAATTGATACATGAAGTGTTTTACTTTTAAAAATGGAAATAGTTCATTTCGTAATGCTTAATTCTTTAATAGTAGTCTTAAATGTTTTAAAGTTGTTGTTTTTTTTTCTCTTCTTTTCCAGGAAGTGGTCTTAACCGTGTGACTCAAAATGACAGAATATAGTGATCTTGATAGGTAAATTATTTTTTCATGAAAATGTGAAACAAAAATTATATATAGAAATTTTACTGAACCTTGAATAAAGTATATTGATATTTATGCAACTTTGATAATACTAATTTCTCATGTACACAACTAATAGTTTTACTTTTCTTTTAAGTAAATCACTATAAGCTTAGTTTACTCTGCTAATAATAAAACCCTTGTAGCTAATTAAATGCCCAAACTTATAGATAGTCAAACAGAACATACTGTAATGTTCATTTTGAGAATAGCTTATTGTATTTAACAATTCAGTAATATTATTTGTTAAACCTTTTAAGATGAAATTCTAATGCTCTCATGTTAACACAAAAAAGCCTACTCTATTTAATTCCACTTGAGTGGAAAATCCTGTCTGGCTACTTTTCAAAAATTGTAACTAATTTCTGTTCTGCAGAAACAATGTTATTTTTCAGTTTATACCTGACCTAATTTTAGGACTTGTAATTGTAAATATTTGTAAAATTTATAATGTTTGGTATATTAATACAAAATAATGCTTCCTAGTACCCAGGAATAAAATCATTAATAAACCAATAAATATTTGAGCTTTGTTTGGCCCGTCTGCATTTTAGTCTGTTTTACAAAATTTCTGCCTTGTAGAAACTATAGAAATTATGATGGTTGCTAACAACATCAGAAGTTTTTGCTTCCTTACAAATAAAAACTATCAAAATGGTTTCTGGTATGAAAATACATATGAAGCAAGGATCTATGATGTCCCACATCTGTTACCAGTGCTTGAATATATCACCTATTTTGTAGCTGAAAAATTCTCTATTCAGCTGTTATTGTGTTCCCTGTATCTGAAATTTCTGTGGATGGTATTACTTTGGCAATAAAAATAAAGAAAGGAAAAAAACACATACAGACAAAAAGTAATTTAAAGCAAGCACTGTATGCAGGGCAAATTAACAGTAATATGGCAAAAAAAGTTCACACTAAGAATTGGGGTTGACACACAAGAGCAAGTTTGGACAAGCAAATATAGCATTGTGGCACAAGACCAAAGGTAGGGAATTGGGTAGACTGGTCATCACTGGTCTGACATTAACTTAACTAGTCACATTCACTGACCTAAATATGCATTATAATAAATCCTTCGATAATACCTCATATATACAGAAAATACATCCATACTCCAATCACCAAAACAACGCATGTTCTCCATGAAATTCTAAACTAATTCCCCATATCTAGAAGCATGTGGGAAACAGATAAAAAACATGATTTTTATTTACAAAATAATGAAAATGACTAAATGAAATATTATACAATGAAAATGTTAATATTGCCCCCCCCCCTGGCTAAATGCGACAGAAAAGCAAGTTAACTGGTCAAAAAATGCAGAAAAACTAAAATAAACAGACTAAATGAAATGGGAACTAAAAAAGAAAAAAAAAAATTTAAAAGGGTGCCAATGATCACTTGTTCTGTAGCTAAGTTAGCCAAATTTTTTTTGGGGGGGGGGGGAACAAATATACACTAACCTAACTGAGTAGGGCATGCATGTTTTCTCACTCACTCACACAGTTGTCCACCTTTCAGCAAACCCTTCTGAAGAATGCAACCAGGGGATGGGAAAGATCAACAATACCCAGTGAATTTCTTTCATCCATAACACCATTCTCATCACAGCTAGCAAGCACAGTGCTTCCTCCTGCCCACCAGCAAGCTCATGTTGCTATAAACAGAACTGGCATCAAGGGCAAAGAATTGTCTGTACATGCAAACTGTGTAACTATCAATAAACCCACACAGTGGGCGTACAACTGGGCAGTGAAAGAAAGTGTGCTCAATGGACTCCTCCACTGTACTGGACACATCCTGGCAAAGCAACCAGTCTCAATGCAAAAGACTTTTTGCTGACTCTGAGCATGTTCCAAATCATCGGCTGGGTGAGTTAGTGAGGCATTTCAACTCTGGGCATCCATCCAAGGCCATATGGAGTGAAACTCTCCTCTTGTCAGGTCAGACAGCACCTCAATCAGATTGTTAACTAAAACCTGATATAATGCCTCTTTCAACAAGTCTGTATCCAAGAAAGAACCTTCAGTGCATGATGGCACTCATGATAGAGCACTTGCCTTGGGGCCAAAGATTACCCCCCCCCCCCTAAACATCCGATCCAGGAAATGCAGTCATAAAGTATCTCGACATGTTTATATTCAGTCTTCCTAGACCACCCTCAGGCAGAGGCAGCAAACCTTTCAACATACCATAGGAGCTTTAGTGCCCCCAGAAGAGACTGAACAAAGCTTTATCTAGAGTAGCACATGGGAGTGGAAGAACTAAGGCGATAAAAGATGATGGGGTAGATGTAACACACATCTTGGCCCTCCCTTTTAAGGAAAGATTACTTTGCAGCCACATATTAACTGCAGCTACAACACTCTTCAGAACTTCCAATCAATTCTTCTCCAGCTGGAAGTTGGGACTGAACCAGACACCAAGTATTTTGCACGATCTGTCCATCCAATTGAAGGGACTTAGGATAGGTGAACTTTTCCACAAACCCAACTGTATGTCAACAGACTTATCACATTTAATCTTGACTCCCTGTCACATACATCTCTTCTGACTTTGATCTCTGTATACCTGGCCAAGGTGGTGGCACCAGGTAATGTGATACCACCAAGGACTGGGTTTGCCCTCAATGTACACAGGAAAGGCTCCAATGCAAGCAAATAGAGCAAGAGGAGGTAGCTCTAATAAATGAAACTTGACAAGCAGAAGCTTTGTTTTGTTTTTACTCCATTCACTTTCTCCATAGCACTGGGGCTCACATACAAGAAATTCATCCAGGAGCAAAAGTTTGGCTCGAATCTGGGCCCCAAACAAGACAGCCTCCAAGAATCTATGGTCCACCCTATTGAAGGCCCTAATTCAAATTGAGCATTGCAGCTTCACCATTGATGATATTTTTTTTTCCTATGATTATGTGAATCAAATGAAAGTTGTCTTGGATTGTCCAACCCTTTACAGCAGAAGTCTGTTCAGGGGATACCAATTGATCAAGCACAACCTGCAAATGGCCAAAATCTTTAACTCCATGTTAAGCATTGGGCCTAAAGTTGTCTATCCCATCTCCTATATGCTTGTTAAAGAAGCTTCACCACACCTTTGGTGAAACATTGGGGAATAGTCCCCTGCTCTATTCAATGGTTGAAGCATTGGTATAAATATGGGCTACAGCCTAAAGTACCCTTCGTAGGGGCAACCCATCGATACCCAGAGCCTTATCCTTCCTGACCTTATTCAGCACTTCCAGATATTCTTCTCTGTTATGAGCTGCTTCAGTTGCCTTGAGGCAAGGAAAACCAGCCAAATCGTTACTTAACTGAGCTTCACTCAGACCGGGCTCTCTAGTAAAAAGCTTCTGAAAGTAGTCACAAAACTCCCCGCATATGCCCTTGTCTGTCATCAGGGTTCTCCCATCTAGCAACTTGAGACATGTGATGTACTGATCAGTGGCAATGCGAAGTTCCTCCGTATACAATTCTGCAGCCATATTTGTTCACTCAGCAGACATTATTTTTAATCTAGCTCTAACTACATGAGCTTGGTCCTTCTTGTTAAGCAAGGAGGCTAACTCAGCCTTAGCTATGGCTACCTTATCGCCATCTCCCAATTTGACAGAGCTCTATTCTAAATTCTAGTGCCTTTTGTGTCACTACTTTTTGATTGTCGTTTGCTATAACTGGAAACAAAAGACCTAATGATATTCTTAAGGTGTCCCCTACCACTTATTTCCAAAACAGAACCTGACAGTTCCCACTGTATTGTTAGTAACAGCTGGTCCCGGAAATTCTTCATGTTCAACAAAGAAGTGTTGAATTTCCAGTAGCTGGCTGAACTAGCCTTAGCTAAGTTTATGTGGACCTAGACGTGCCTATGATCAGAATAAACTACACTATGTAAACTTGGACAGCCTAGAAGATCTAAGTCTACTTGCCTAACTAGAACTTGGTCGATGTAGCTAGAACACTGCATCATACATGAGCAGCCCCTATCTGTCCAAGTCCATTCTGCTCACTTTGGATGTTAATTTTGGAATTTATTGACCTGATCAAGGCTGGTAATGAATTCCTTCTTTTTTTACATCAGGAGGAATGTTAGTACTCTCTCCAGCACCCGCTAAAACTACCTGTTTGATGATATCACAAACTGATTGATTGTCTGAAAGAAGACTTCCTGTTCCCTACGGTCATTGGGCACATAAACCCCAATGAGTCGGTACATTTTATACCTTATAGTAATATCCAGTATGCACAATCTACCCACTGGATCCATGAAGACAAGTGAACAAGTGACATCCAAAGAACAACTTACTAGCCAGGAAACATCCCTCAAACACTTATCAAAATATAAGGGTTGGAACCTTCTCTACAGCACACCCTCATAATCGCTTGTTATAAGGTGGATCTTCTGTACACAACAGACATTAACACTGAGTTGTTGAAGATCATAAGAGAGACAAGCACTTTTAGACTCAGCCCTTGGCCATTCAAACTTGCTAAGCAGATATAGTTTGTTTTTTGTTTTTCTCTCCCTTGCTGAGGTCTGCTGGTGGCATCAACTCTTAGTTTTTCTGCATATGAAACTGACTGATCCCCTTTTGTCACTGTTGATTGGGGAGGTAGATGCAACATTCTTCTGACCTCCTTTTCCAACCATATGCCATTCTCCTTCTGTATTTTTTCTTTTTTCATAGGTTCCCTGTGAATATGTGGTATTGTTATATGTAAGATTGAATGGTGGTGGATGAATTCTTGTGAATGAGTGGGTTGTAAATTTAATTAGCTAGGTCTAGGGTAGAAAGTGTTGACCAGCTTTACCCCACTTCTCCTTCGACCTTGTGCCAAAATCGTTGTTTTAGTAACATTAAATAAACATTCCCATTCCTGATTGAAACCAACAAATTAGTTGCCTTTTTGGTGATACTTAAGCAGCTCGGCAAAATTTTAAGATGTACTGATTTAAAATAAAATTGCAATATCTTGAATGTGTTTCAATTTATCCAAAATTCAGACTTACGGCAATATAGGTGAATTGCAGTAAATGACCACATATAGAGATCCATACCATTGCAGGTTCTAAGATGAGGAGCATATCAACAGTACCCAGACTCGATATATAGTATATCCTCCTCCTTGAAGGATTAACACAGACCTGTACTTTTACATGCTTCTGATTATACAGATGGTGAATCATTCTGTGATATGTGATTCTTTACCTCTTACACCTGATGCAATGCATCATTATCATTGGGATAACCAGGAATCAAAATCTGTTTTGTATCTTTTTAACCTAGTCATGGACATCCTCTTGCAGAGCAAATTGAGTAGTACAGGCATCTATCCTGCTGAAAAAATTTTTTGCAGGAATAGGATCAAATATCAAAATATTTACTGAAAGCCTGCACATGTCAAAATCCTCAATCCTTTGGGATGTTGCAGTATATTTGAGAATGTTCTCAAATCAAACTATAGTCAAATATAAATAATATTTTTGTATGTTATAAACTTTATCTTTTATAGATATGCTTTTCTTTTATGAGTATTTGTTGATTCTTAAAAACTGTTTCCTAACCTTCAAATTGTATGTTGAATTCATTTTTTTTTTCTTTTTTAGACAAATTGAGCAGCTGAGAAGATGTGAAATCATTAAAGAAAATGAAGTCAAAGCTCTTTGTGCAAAAGCCAGAGAAATCCTTATTGAAGAAAGCAATGTACAGAAAGTAGATTCTCCTGTTACAGTAAGTTGTCACTTTCCAATTTCATCTCACAATTTATTCATGTATTTACTTTCTCTTTTACTGCTACTACCATGAGTACTATTTATCAGTGTGTAACTAGTCTCTTGTGTGTGACTATCAGATGATCTGGAATTAATTTAATTTCAATAAGGAATCTTTCATCTAAAAGTTGATGATCTGTGATGATAGCGAAATAGGTTTTGCACAAGTGTCAGAAGCCAGGTGCATCAGCAAGTTTGACCTGAAAGGTGTCCTAACCACCAGTGCCTGACCCAGCTATTCTTAGGATGTGCACATATGGGACAACCAGATAACTGATATATTTTTGAATCTTCAATGTGACTTGTGTGAAATATTATACCCATATCTTCTTTTGTGAGAACAAAACTGAGTTTATTCAAACTTTTAAATTAGTTTTATTAGGTTGTCAGTTCTGAAATTTTTCTGCATATCTTTATGGAACTACTGTTGACCTTATCTTATTTTATTTTATTTTTTATTTTTTCAGGTTTGTGGAGATATTCATGGCCAATTTTATGATTTGAAAGAATTGTTTAAAGTTGGAGGTTATGTACCAGACACAAATTATCTATTTATGGGCGACTTTGTTGACAGAGGTTTTTACAGCGTAGAAACATTTTTATTATTGTTAGCTTTAAAGGTACTTATTTCCATTGATGCTTTTTTCCCTCCCACCCTGTTTGTCAATGTTTGTGCTGATTTCCAGTGTGGTTACCAAGTATAAAGCATTTAGTTTTTTTTTTTTGTTTAGCAGTATTTTTCCAATTCCAGTCATGTAATTGGATTTAGTTTTGTTTTTATATATATATATATATATATATATAATAAATAAATGAATGTGACAGCTTTTTTTTTTTTTTTTATCTAAATAAAAATTGTTTTTCAATTAAGTGGTATCATTTTAGGGTTTTTAGTTTAAAGGAAAATTTCCAGGTTAATTAATAGCTCACTAAATATGGAACTTCTCTCTCGTCTTGTAATTGACTTCTAACTTATTTCTGAATGTTTCTTTTCTCTCTCTCTCCCCCTTGTGTTGTGAATGAGAACTAAAACTCAATCCTGATCCCCCATATTATCTACTATGCAAAGTTGATGAAATAGACCTTTTTATTTTTAAATATTCAAATTACTACTTTTCTTTTTCTCTCCTATTACAGGTCAGATATCCCGACAGAATTACCCTCATTCGGGGCAATCACGAAAGTAGGCAGATAACACAAGTTTATGGATTTTATGATGAATGTTTAAGAAAATATGGTTCCATCACAGTCTGGCGCTATTGTACTGAGATTTTTGACTTCCTTAGTCTGTCAGCAATAATTGATGGCAAAGTAAGTATTTCTAAGGCAATTACAAAATTTTGAACATAGAATCTAATCAAGTTGAATCATTCATACATTACTCATCTCCATTTGTTGGTTGTGTTTGTTTAAAGAAAATAGCTCTTTTGATAAAGCTCTTGAGATTAAGAAGAACCTTTTTGAACTTGTTCCTAGGACTAGGAACAAAGAAAGGTGTAGGGGAAACCAGCTGTCCTCTTCAAGTCAGAGCTGAGAAATACTAGGCCATAACTACACATGAAGTGGGGAAAATCTGGGCTGGTAGACCATATCTGAAAGGGGAAAGAATACATTTTGTCCTCTTTGGGATAGTCCAAATAATTGACATAGAGCATTGTTGGGGAATAAAGAAACTGAAGGAATCTTAAAAGTATGTACACTACTTGTGTGCGTTTTACTTCCAGAATTTGTTTATTTCAACACTTTTTACAAGATCAGCTGTTTTATTTTAAAAACCACTCATTTGGTAGTTTTTGTTTGCTTTGAGAGGAATGTGTGCAGATTTTTGGCTACCTGCATGCATACTGAATGTTTTGTAATTATTGCTATTGTGACAATATGAATAGAATCAAATGTAATCTTTTCTCTTTTTTCCCCACTGCAGATTTTCTGTGTTCATGGAGGTTTATCGCCATCAATACAAACATTAGATCAAATTCGAGCAATAGACAGAAAGCAAGAAGTTCCACATGATGGCCCCATGTGTGATCTCCTCTGGTCAGATCCTGAAGGTATTTATTTATTTTTTTAAAATCCCACCCTCAGCTCAAAACTAGCATTTAGCACCCTCCAACTGCCAAGAGGTTAGACAAATTCTCTGTTACCCAAAACACTACTTACTATGTCTGGTTAAAGCATAGACCTAGTGACTTCCGATTCATTGACTACCAAGCAGTTAATGTAACAAAAAACCTTCTTAATCATTAGTTGAAATCCTTTCAGTAGATGATTCTTAGTGTTAAGAATATAAACTTGTTTCTGGTTTAGTTAATCAGAAAAGGTAGAAAACTGGAATTTTTTTCTCTTATTGCTTCTTGACAATTTGCTTAAAAAAAAAAAAAAATTAAAAAAATAAAATTAATTTTTTTAGTGTTCATTTTAATTTTGATATCCCTAAAACTAATTGTGAAGATATATGTAAGAAATTATTACTGTTTTGTGTTTACAATTTGATCAATTGTCTCTTTCAGATATGCAAGGCTGGGGTGTGTCCCCCAGAGGTGCTGGTTACCTTTTTGGCAGTGATGTTGTGTCACAGTTTAATGTTGCCAATGATATTGACCTTATTTGCAGAGCACATCAGTTGGTTATGGAAGGCTACAAGTGGCACTTTAATGAGACTGTGTTAACAGTTTGGTCAGCCCCAAACTATTGCTATAGGTAAGGAAATCTCTACTTTTACAAATATTCTTTCTACATGTTACTGAAACAGTTTGTCTGAAATAGGGGGGGGGGGGCAACATATTACTTTATTGAAACATTATAGAATCAATTGTGGTTGTTGGTTCAAATGAGATTAACAAAGAAAAATTCAGTTCATCTGTTTATTTTCAATTGTCATTTAATAAGATCTGAACATCTGTAGAAGTCAATTATCAGGCCATAAGTTTGTATGTGCTGGCTGCTCTTTCTTTCCATCTCCAATGGCGTTTTATTGGTGGCAATTCTGTTCATTTTTTGAAGGTTGGAAATAAATTAAAATGAATTTTAAACCTGCTCCAGGGCCCTCTTTCATTGATTGGACAAATCACTGACACATCTTTTGATTCCAATCTACATTGGTGTGCATAAAAACTGTGACTCCCATTTTCCATTATAGTTGGTTATCTATTCAGGTATTCACTTTCACAGCTTAGGTGTAGGTAGGTGATACTTGGGACAACCTCTGCTACTACAGACTAACTGATCAGCTTTTCTCTTCAGTCATCCAGTGTGAAATCCGACTCTCCTACCACCTCTCTGCTCATATTTACCTCACAATGTATGGCTTGTGATTCCCTAAAGGACAGTCCAGAGATACTCTGCCCATTCTGCTAATATAAGTCTGTGACTGGAATTCCCTAACTTCCAACCAAATGGCACTTGGCTCTGAAATTCATTTATTTACCTATTTTATTTCCTTTCAATCAGTGGATGGTCATTTTGAAGATATCGCTTTGTAGATTTTGTCTACACAGTCAAAAAAAAATACTGCCTGCACTTTTGACCCGGATCATTTACATTCCAATTTATTTCATAGATGTTCTAAGGCAAACATGGGGTGGGGGTATAGTGTTACAAATAGTTTAGAGAAAAAAAAAACAGTTTATGTTGCTTGCTTGCTTGTTTGTTGTTATTGTTTTTTTGTTTTGTTTTTTTTTTTTTTTTTACTGGGGTGGGGATTCCAACTATTAACCAAATGAACTTTTAGAAATGAACAAAAATACTGGTATTAGTTTTTTCCCCACTCACAAGTTTCATATTTATGTCCACTTCAAACTGGATTTAACATTCTGCCTGTTACTGTTTTTTACTTCACAAAGTGAAAAAGTTCACCAAAAAAAATTTTGTACTCTTGGATTGCATATTTTGACAATTATATTAAGTATTATGGTTATTTTAACTTCTTTGTCTTTCAGATGTGGTAATGTGGCTGCTATCTTAGAACTTGATGAACATGTACAAAGAGATTTTACTATTTTTGAAGCTGCTCCACAAGTGAGTATCTGTCTTGTATATTATTTTAAAAATCTACAGTAAGTAACCTGATTTGTCACTTAATAACCATGTTTGTTTTGATGAGGATTTAATATAAATTAATTTTGATTGTCATGGAATTTGAAAATTGCATTTGTCTAAATACGCCTCAACTATAACTAATATATATATATATATATATATATATAAGCTTTATTGAATTTACTTACATTAAAAAAAAAAAAAAATAACCCAAAAGGATTTTACTATGATGTACTTAGAAAACACTGGAGTCTCCACCTCAAGAGTTCAAAAAGACTATTATATCCTGGGGGAACTGATGTAGCCAGCCAAATGTGAGGTTGGTGAGAGGAGCCTAATTTCTAACAGTTATATAATTCTAAACTGCAATATAGCTAATAGGCAGCTTGGGAAATTATTCATCAAAATGAATGTGGGTATGACAAGGAAATTTTTTTTTTTTTTTTTTTTACAACATTTTATCATTGTAAATGTTCTTGAAATTTTGAGTGCAATAAATTTTTAATAGGAAAAACTGATGACAAATGTATCTGCTTCCAAACAACATGGCCAGAATTTGCAAAGAGCCATGCAATTTGAGAAATCTTCCATATGGAAGGGTCTGGTAAGCGTCAAAGTCCCTGACTTCTGCTTATTTCTACTTCAATATAGTACTACATTGATGCACCATCAACTTCGTTCAAAATTTCTGAATACTGACATCCATAGTGGGGGTAACCAAAAGCAAGGATTATTTTTTTTTTAAAAATACTAGTCACAAAGATTTAAAATTATATCTGCATATTCTTTGGAGTACTATTCTGTCTGTCTATATAGTCAACCTTTGATTGTATTTTCTTGGTGCTAGTATTACATATCAAATGAGTATCTTAGACCCTATAATTGTTATATAAATGGTACACTGTAACAAAAAGGCAAGATACACCACCCCTACATGCATTGTACCTGAAGTGTATGTTAGAGTTCAGATTTGCCACTTCCACCCTCTGGATCTTCACAATTACCCCACCCCTGTGTCCTGCCCACTTTTGAAATCACTGATATTAGTTTTAAAAAAAAAAAAATGAAGTGCCTAAGTTTTAAGAATTTTGCTCATGAAAATGGCTCCTCACTGTTTAGATAAGTTGTGTGAAAATGCCGATTAACAAAAAGAAACTGTTTTCAATTGGTGATATTTATTTTTTTTGTATAAACCAATCAAACTATTAATTGAATTTCAATGGTAACTATTTTTATTTTAAAATTTGTTTTCTTAATTGGTTTTATTTGAATATTGTAAAAAAGGGACTTGGATGAAACCTCATCTCACTTGATTGAAATTTTTTTTTATTTTAAATACTCAATTAAAGGAGACTTAAAATTACAATTTTTAGTTCAGTACCTTTCACAAAATCTGTAATTACAGCAACAGAAACCAGTTTCTAATATCCACTGCAACACAATATCTACATTCTTTATACAATTAAAAAATGTTTGTGTACAAACACCTTTGTCAATTTATTGGAATTTATATTTACTGATTTTTTTTTAAATTTTCTTTTTCTTCCAGGAATGTCGAGGCATCCCATCTAAAAAGCCGCAGCCTGATTATTTCCTTTGATAGATTTTTCTCTTCTTCCATCTCATATAAGGCTCCATCAAATTTAAGTCACTGCTCAGAATTCATCTTGTCACCATTCATTCTTCATTAAAATCATTCTACAAGGAGGAATACCCTCTCCCTCAAGCACTTTTTTTCTTTCCCCACTTCCTCTGCCCTTGTCAAATACTCCTCCTTGTACTTGTCTCTTGAATTAAAGATCCAAGCAGTAAACTATTTTGTATATAAATATATCTAAATTCACACACAAATGAAGAGGAAAAAAAAAAAAAAAATGAAAAAAATCAGTACTGTCTGAAGATGCCATATTTATCAGTAGTTTTTGGCTTCTCAGGTCATCATCCTCCACTATGCCCAAACTGCAGATGGATTGCCACTTGTATTTTGACCATCTCTCTGCTTTGGACATAGTTCTCTGGGACTTTTCTTTATGCCTAGAAATAAAACGTAGACCTTTCTTTTTAAATTGGGGATGGGGATGGTGCACTAGTCTTGGCTTTACCCTTCAAAGTACAGGGGACAGTGTACATTATTATTGGCACCTGATAAGACCAGTGACTGTGCTGTTACTCATTTGACATCAACCACTCCAAATAGCCCCCCCCCCCCCTCCAGAGAAAATATAGGTCTGCTGTTTAAGGGGGGGGTGCTTATACCCTCAATTGATGAAAGTACACAACTTGCTAGTTGACCTGCCATAAGGTTTGCAAATGCAATAGCAAACTGAATGTTGGATTTTAATCAAAACTTCAAAATCTTCACATGAGACCCAGTTTGCCTGTCTGCTACATGTGTGTTGGGATTTTTAACAATGTCCTTTTATTTATAAAGACTTTTTTTACTTTTGTTTTTAACTTTTTTTTTTTTTTTTTTTTTTTTTTCAATAAAGAAAACCCAAGAGTTGGACATGAATGAAATTCAGCTTGTGTTAAAGATTAATTATTGAATTATTTTAACCAGAGCACTCTTCTGTTTCACTTAAATTTTATGACTTTAAAATTTTTAATTTTCTTTATCAGGGGTTCAATAACTGTTCTTTATCCTTATTCCAACTTGATTTCTCACTTCACCTAAGATGAGTCTCACTCCTTCAATATTAAGAAATCTAATTGGTATGTGAAATGAAAAAAATTGTTTAAGAATTTGAATATAGAAATCTAGATACCTTCCTAAAATGAGAAAGAAATTGTTGGAAATGGTGTTATATCTCAAACTTCCAGGACACAGTGAATCTTTAGAGACTTCACTATTAATTTTTTTTTCCTCGCGTGCTGGTTATATTCATAGCTGAATCAAAATTTAGGAGTAAATGTGGACATTTTTAATTTAAAATGTATATTTGTTTTTAAAACTAATTTTATACAACTGAAATGAAAAATGCAAGGAAGTGTCATTACAAGTTTTGTTTTGTTTTTTTATCTGTATAATAAAAGTAATGAAGATGGTTTCATTTATTCTGATCCTTCTTCAGAGGATTTCCTCTTTCTCATATGCTAAGCTTAAACTAAGTCTGTAAAAATTGCCTTTGACTAAACCCCTTTTTTAAATATTTTTTTTTTTTTTAGCACTTGCAGCAACATACCAAGAAATCCATTTAATTGCTAAAAAGACATAAGCTGCATGTATTTAGTTTTGAGAAAATGTTAAAACTTGCTTCTTCAAACAATTAAGTTAAAATCAAAACATCTTTCTACAAATAAGCTTTTTAAAAAAAAAAAAAAAATCAAATTGTGAACCCTAAAATTATATAAAAAAAAAAAAACTGCGTAAATATTGCAATCTGGTTAAACATGTGCAAAAGGCTGTGTATATAAGAAATGTGGTGCAATATAATGGTATATGGCTTGGAACAGAAAGTAACCAGTAAATATAGAATCTTGTTGGTTATGGTAAAAGTAATCATACAAGAACATTGATCTTTTAAATGGAATTCTATTCTACAACTCCACTAAATTATTGGCTAAAGAAATAAGTATGTTGAGACAAAAAACTTACACTGATTTGTTGTAGAGCTGATATTTTTGACTTGGAAAACTTGATAAAATCAGATTTGACATTCTTGGAAAATTGTAACTGCCAAAATTTAATTCAAAGTGATTGAAAGCAATGTTTACTGTTCTATAGGACACTGTTTATAACCCAACTTAGTGTTGCCTGCAGTTAATACAATATTTCTATCCATGCTAGCCTTGCTCTACTGTAAATTATGTGACTTTCAGTTCCTTCATCAGATGTAATCTATACAGTAAAGAAACTACACCATTCACTCTATTTCAGCAATTCCCATGTCTATTGAGAATTTTTCCCAAGCAAAGAAAATCTATATAAGCCAAAGCTTATAATTCACTTAGGGAGAGTGAGGAAAAACTGAGTTAGCTGACAATATGTTCAACAGTCTCTCTACCGGAGTTTGACTTTTGATTTGTATTGTTAGACTTTTTCTTTTTTTTTTTTTTTTTCTCAAATCTGTATTAAAAGAATTAATCACACTTTCTCAGAACCACTATTTCACAAGTTTTTGGTAATATAACTATTTCAAACTGGTTGCATTATCTTTGGTTAGTATGCAAAGTTTACTAACCAGCTCAACATTGGTTGTCACCTTCTAGAGATTTTTGGATTCCCCCCCCCCCCCCCGCCATAATGTAATTGTGTTGCTAAATATCAGGAACTCTGTCCTTTGTTTTTTTTTTTGTTTTTTTTTTTTCAATTCGGTGGTATAGAATCACAAGTGGATTGCTTTTTAATAATGGAATTCTTAGCTACAAATATGTGAGCTAACACACCCTGTGCAGGAACATTATCAGCCAGAGTTCATGGTTTTTGTTTCCACCAAATGAAATGTTGATTAGCAGTGTCCTTGTGCTAAGAATTTGTAGTAATTATTTCTTGTATGAGCAAAGAAACACACAGGTGCGCCTTCTCCTCTCCCCCAAAAGGGGACAGAAATTTTTCATATGTATTGAAGATGTAAGAAAATTCTCACTCAAATCTTATCAAGGTCTGCACTTTCAATATTTGCATGTCCACTTCTTGTGGCATTGTGTACTTTGTTCATCCATTCTTGTAAAAAAAAAAAAATTTTTTTATTTTTTACCAATATGCTTCTCAAAAATGCAGAAATTGGAACCTGTTTGGATGCTTTTAGGTACAATGCAATGTCAAACATAATGCTTAGTATAGTGATTTTACAGACTATGGCAACCATAACAAAGTTTATCTGTATGAGGCAAACTTAGCCATGTTGACCATTGAGCTTTAAAACATTCAGATTTCAAACTTGCCAAATTCTAATTTCCCAACCGATGATTGTACTAGTGTATATTCAACAATATATAACCATTGAAATTAAACATACACACACTGACCTGAATTTTAAACAAGTCTTTGTAATCAAAATAAACTCATACATGTTTCATCTCTAGAAAAGACTACTGCCGACTAATACTAGTCTTATCAATGGTATTATATATATATATATGTATATATATACATACATACATACATACATACAAGAGGTTACAACAGATGTCAGTTATAATTTTACATAAAGATACAAGGTTGCTTAGCTTTAAAGTTGATGTCTGGTGTATTCTGATGCATCACTTAGCTGACATCTGTTAGTTAACCATACACACAAGTCTATGATGAGAAAATATACCAAGAACTGCATTTTATAAAGACTTCTACAATGTTTAAATATAATGAACAAAATTTGCTTGAATCTATCAGTTTGCTGAGATTCATAACATGAAAATGTTAAGTTATAATATTTTTGGGACATTTTCATGCCACCTCTCGATCCAGTTTTTGGACATGTTTATATCAAAGGTTACATGACCACCTCAAAAATTGTGTAAAAGTTTGGGTTAAGCTAATTTTAGATGGAAAATAAAAGAAACAAACTTATCCAATTTATGGCAATCATTGCGTTCACAAATGTCAAAGAAAATTGGCTGACTCCACCTTATAATTGTTTAAACTGACAGAAGATGGCATTCAAATAAATGAGCAACACTAATATGTGGAGAATCTGTCAGAAAAATCTCTGAACACAAACATACCAAACTCATAATTACAGAATTTAATTTTTCAGATTAAATTTTTGTATGAGTACAAGATTGTAAAAAAACAAACAAACACAATCTCCAAAGGTTTCACCAATGTCAGCCAGATATAAACAATTATAATATGTGCAAGTTTTAAACTTTTGCTCAATATGATTTTCTTTAATGTTGTTTGAGACTATTGTACAGAATAAAGAAAAAAAAAAAAAAAAATTGACCCTACCTAAAAAAATCTATTTTCTTAATAACATATGAATTGATATTCACTGAGTGTTGTCAATCTGCTAAAAAACCTGCTTATCTTGAAAACACACATGAAATGTGTTTTTAATAGATACCCAGTGAAAATGAAACTTCTATACTAGCACTAATCAAACAAGCTTTACATCCATCGCTATGGTAAGCACCCAAAGTAAATGTGAAATTAACGTTTTAATGCTCATTCCACAAGTGTAACACATTTCAGATACAAGACTTAATAATGTACATGGAAAAGACTAAAATAATTTTAACACAATTTGTAAATTGTGTTAAAATTAATGCTCGTCTAGTACCCCAGGATATGTTCCACTAGTGGAACAATTGGTACTAAAAAAAAAAGGTTAGTGTATCTTTATAATTTGATACAAGACAGTTTTGAAACAATAAAATTCCAGTGATTGCTCATATCAGCATATAACTAGTAGACAAAGTAAGTAGAAGCCAGACAAACCAACCTAATTCATCTTTATTAAAAAAAAAAAAAAAAAAGAAAAGAAAATTTTTGGTATAGAACTGAAACTTGAATAAATATAGAATTTTGAAACATTGTGAAAACAGCTCATTTCAACTTTACAAGTGTCTTATTAGTTGTGCTTTTAAAAGCAATTCTTTTATATAAAAAAAAAAAAAAATTCTTAAAATGTCTAAGGAAAGTTGCATTAATTTCAATATTATTAAATTCACGGTGACAGTAAGCTTCTGTTGTGGTCACGTCCTTCAAGGTCAAAATGCAAAAACTGGTGTGTACAGCATTTGAAGAGAAATTCAAGACTCACATTCCTGATAAAAGCTAGAAGCAATATTGCCAACTTCACAATGTAAATGTATTCAGTAAAAAGACAAGATTGTTCAATTTCAATATTCCCTTCATTGATATTAAAGTTTTTGTTTTTTCTTTAGAAGCAAAAGCATTGATTTAAAGAACATCAGTAACAGAAAAATCAAAATAGTATGTAGAAAGAACAAATTGAAACCTAGTCACAAAAGAAAAAGTACTTTATGAACTTACATGTTGGATTTTTAAATGAGTGAAACTTAAAAAAAAAAAAATATCTTAAAACATTAACTTTTAAGTAAATCGGAAACCAACAAAAGTAGTTTTATTTGCATAAACTTCATCAAATTGTAGCAAATTCATTCACACATTGTTTCTTTTGAACCAAACTCAAAGGTTAAAAAGTCAACCATTTATTTTCAACCCAATGAAATCAGGTTTTTAGATCCAAGATTTGAAATGCCCATGAATCTTATTTCCTCTGACCAAAGGGATAAAAGCTTTTTTTATTCTTGGTGGAGACAAAAAGAAAAAAAAAGTAAATAATAACCATCTTCAACCTTCTTTGTCACAGGCAGCATAAAAATGTTAGGATTCAATTCTTTTTAAAAGTCTTCTCTTTGTATATTTTGCAAGACTTATAGTTGTACCCTTTTTTTTTTTTATTGTTATTATGGGCATTAAGTATAGCTCCGAAGACGATAGAGCATCAGAGACCAAACATCCAATATTTTCGAAGGGGGGGGGGGGGGGGGCATAAACAAAGGCGCTGCAAAATTCATATAAAACAGTCTAAAGAAGGTAAAAATATTCCTTCTGAGCAAATTTTCTGTGGAAAAGTAAGACTGTCAGGCATGTTGGTGGGGAATGGTTTTATTTTTCCTCAACTGTTTTGTCCTCTGAAGTTGATCAACAAATCTCAGATTCTTGAAAGAAAAAAAATCAATCACTGTGGACGCGATGCAATATTCTTTCCACTCATTTGCCAATGTGAGAATTTCTCAAGAAAAAAAATAATCTTTCAACAATATTATGACAAGGGATCATTTCAAAGAGGGGGTAACCCCCCCCCAAAAAAACATCAAATTCTGCAATAAAAATGCAGACAATTTGTAAAAAGCCCCTTGCCAAATCAAAAGCCCAATCAAATCGTTGCTATTCTCTCGTCAAGTGCTAGAGCCAAAAAGTTGGTAGCTCCTGTTAGCAGATAAGAATTCTTAGTTGGTTTTTCAACTTCAAAAATATTAAAAGTTCCTTCTTTTTATTAGAAGGACCCAGGTTCAATATGATTACTCCCTAGTTCTCTAGGGAGGGGATGCTGTTAGCTGAAATCTGTCTCTGACCAGTTGCTTTCTGCATCACTTCCTTCTAAGTCACCCTGAAACCAAAAAGTAATTTCATATTTAGTCAATTGGTAAGTATAACTTTTCAACTAAGGAACAAAAAAAAAAAAAAGTTATCTCAACCTACCAAAGGATTATTGCCATCATTGTCACTACCTTCCATGTCTTCTACTTCCACATCATAAGAACCTTCCAGGCCATTATCAGTTTGTTTTTCAATTCGTTGAATTCCTTCTTTAGCAGGCAGATTGGCTGGATCCATCCTGAGTTTTTAATGAAAAAGATTCAAAGTTCATTTCAGATAAAAGGCTTTCTATTCCACTAATCTTAATCAGACGCACAAAAAAAAAAAAAAAACAAGAATAAAATAAGAAGCCTAGTGATTAAGTTGGGCAAAATTTAAAATCCTAAAACAAATATTTTGTATTTTCTAAGATTTTTAGGGTGAAAATTATATTAAAGTATATTTTTTATTAAATATTGTAGCTAATGTCTTCAACTTTTTCGATCTGTTGTGCACACCAGCCTCCTTTCACACAATTTCAATTTGAACTCATTTAATCAAGTCTAGTGAATTAAAGTGCTGGTTCATGAATTTACCTTGGGCCAGGTAGTAATAGCACAAACTCAAACTATGGAAACAGGAGAGAGACAAAAAATATATCCTTAAACATGGATAGTCAAATCAGAACAATTTACCCCTGCAGATTAAATAAAGGGCTCATTTTGAAATTCCCTGAAAGTTATTTGGATTGACAAACACCTGAAGAAGGCTGGAGAACACAAGAGCCGAAATGTTATGATAAGAGGAGGACATTAATATGACTGCAAATCATGATATAATTCAACATCCCAAAAATTCAGGCAGAATTGGGTGATAATAACAAAGCTGGAGACATTAGACCAAATATAAATAAGGATAACTCTTTATCATTCAGACAGAAAATACTGTAGCTGTTGTCTATATTTTATACAATATGCTGCATATATGCTCCAGTATTCTCTAACACAAACTCTACCCAACTGATCTCAAAGCAAGTGTGTGTGTGTGTGTGTGTGTGGGGGGGGGGGGTAATTTCATATAGCAAAATAAAGGTAAACAAAAAAGAAAATAATTTACCTGTTCTATCAACAAGAACACTTAATTATCAGTAAGAAGTTCTCACAGATATACATAACTAGCTTAAAAGCCACTATCGGGTGGCATTTAAGCTAGCTGCTGCGGAGGGCTCTTGATTGGGCCTTCATCACAACAGGTAGGGAGGAGTAGATGCGATAGGCAACAATAAACTATGCAAGAACTCAAAATTGATTGCTGCATTTAAGTAATGCATTAGTATTTAAGCTTACCTTTTAAAAGTTCAACGATAATTTTTCTGACACCACTTAATTTAAAGACAATTTGATGTACTTTCCATACGAACAACTATTTTTATTTCATGGGTGACTTTCACTGGGTTTCGCAATTAATTTTAATTATTCTCAAATTTATTTCCAAGTTATAAAAATTGTTATCACAAAAAAATTTGGTACAAAAATTATAAAAAAAAAAAAAAAATCACATTAATGAAAACTTGGGAATCCAAAATTTAAGGATTGCAGGTCCAGATCTGGCCTGGAATGTTTGTTTTTAATTTGCTCACGGAGTCAGCCCGATTCAAAAATTGTATAATATGTTGGGCTACGCCCACTAGGAGTAAAGTGGAAAAAGTGCAACACACTGACATTTGCATTTATTATATAGAAGATGAGCTATTGAGAGTTGTGTCCCTTTAATTGAAAAAGCATGACACACTGATGTTGGCATTTATATAGAAGCATGAGAAAATAACTTGAAAAAAATTGCTTGATTCATGAAAGAAGCACACTTTCTGTTCATAAATTGATTTTTCTTAATACCATGATTCTTTAGGGCAGACAATTATCGCTCTCTACAAATTTCATTATCTGTGAATTACTATGACTTCTTGGGAGAGATAGTGGAGTGATGACCCTCATCGCCTTCTTAACAGTTTTGAATTCAGATTACTGAACTACATGAGAGAGAAACTACAATCATATGCAATCTCTGATATGAACATGGATATCACAACACAGCAAAAAAACACCCAAACCAGTCTATATGGTGATTTATCAGACAAATCTACTCTAAAGATGAGTAGAACAAAATTTACTTACCTGAGTGCAATGCTGTAATGGTTGACAGCCTCTAAGGCCTCATTGGTCTGTGAAAGGAAATCTCCAAGCATTTGATGAAGGTGACACGTGTTGTGATTTACCAGAGTTTTACGGAGCCTGAAAAAAGAAAAGATAAACCGATTGCCTGTATTTAACAAGTTCATAATTATTTTTTACTTTATCTAGTAGGAGAACAAGAAAATGTTTCACTTGATAAAAAATGAAGGATGAAAGATCTTAAAATTTTACATTCAAATATCATTTAGAAAATAAAGTCCTATATTCAAAGTGTGCATTTAAACTGAAACATTCATCTTAAAGCTGTAAAATGAATATACAAGGATAAATGCAGTTTATTTCTTGGCAAAACAATTATGGATTAGATGAAGATATGTATTGTGATAATGCAACTATCATTTCTGTAACTGTTTCTACAGTTTTGCTTTTAATATTTTTTTTTGTCATTAAAAAATGTAATGTTGGTTTAAATATTCAGAATATGTATACAGAATGAAACTGAATTTAGCTGAAAATTAGAACAATGTAAGAAAACAAAGTCAAATGTGTGGGTGACTAGAAAAGAAAGAACTCACAGTTCTATAGCCTTATCATATTGTTGCTCTTTGCCCAGTATCACAGTCATCACATAAACTGCTTCAAGGTAAGAACCATCAAGTTTCATGGCCTTCTCAACATATTGTTTCGCCTAAAGAGATCAGGAGTACAAGAGAGACCTTCTTTAGTAAACTCTTTGCAAAAAAAAAAAAAAAAAAAATGTAGATCCCTTTTAATACAGACAGTTGTTAAATACAATTGTTTTTTTGAGAATTTTCAAAAGCAATTCCCCACCCATATATCTGGAAATTCAAACATAGTTATTATAGTATTTAGACACTTGAAAAAAAATGATTATATTTTAAAAAAACAATAAAAAAACTGACATTCAAAACCAAAATTCCCTTTAAAAAACTCAAGGGGCATTCAATGTCAAATCAACAAGGACCTCACAAACACTGACTTTTTTCAGATTTGGTACACTTATAGTTTCATAATACAAATACTGAATGGTGCCTATTTTGCATCTCTAGATCAAAAAGGTAAATTTTGAAAAATATTCACAATCTTAAATATCAATCAGTTTTTTTTTTACCTACAAAACTAAATTATATACCATTTTAAAGTACTTGGATAGATCTAAAAAAGCAATCTATTTATTTCTTTATTCAGAGGTCAAATAAAATAATTTGACTGATCTTAACATTTGACCTTTAATTTCTCAAAAGGTGTATCTTTAATTTTTAAAAAACAATTGTCTGTCTTAAAGCAAGATATGTAAAACTTTTAATGGTGGACTTTTGAGCATGACTTGGGCTACAAGTGTTTTATTGTGTTAGGCCAATTTCAAAATGTCGGATTTTGGCATTTGCCACTACATGCTAACATTTTCATATCTCCCAATATTGTCAAGTTGTATATCTTTAGAAAGCTCTTTTAATGGTGATTAATATTCACATAAGAACCATGATCATAAAATCAACAGAATTTGAGTTATTTGTGGTCAAATGTTGACCAATTTAGTGGTAAATAACCTTATTTTGGTTTTGGTTTTGTTTACATTTTTATTATACAACAAATAGATTTTTTATATGTAGTTACATAAAATTCAATTTTCCTTTAACTACTAGAAATAATAGTTTTGTCATAAAACAATTCCCTGGATAATTGAAATTACTATTTTTTTTGTGCTAAAGAAAGGATAAGAAAAAAAGCCATTAAAGTAAAAAAATTATGACATAAAATGAACTTTTTCTTTGTATACTCAACTCTTGATATGCAAAAAAATATTCATGTTAACATTTTTTGGTACTATTTTAATATGTGGTCTACCACAGTTTCCGTTGTCTACACTGTGAAATTACCTTTGCAGTCTATATTTCATGGTATGAATTTATTACTTGTGTTTAACTTTTTTTTTTTACCCTTATGACCCGAGTGCTCATCAATATAAAATGACCTTTAGCATGCTGTCTACCTTTCATGTGCTTCCCTCATTTTTATTCTTTTAACCTGAGAATGGATAGCAGCTCAGATTGAGAAATCAGAGAGCCGAGTTCAAATTCCAGTTGAATCTATTACATTCACTTACATGCTAATACCCTTAGGAAAGGTATGAATCCTCTTCTCCCCCAGCTATGGGTAAATAGCAGAAGAGACCGGTTCTATAGCCTTGGATTGCAACTGGTCTACCGCAGAAAGAAATGGCAACCTACTGCAGGAATAAAATCTGCCTTGTCAATCATGTATCAAAAGATACATGATTCGCCTAAGCGTGTATCACGCATGGCAAATAAAAGACTAACCCTGTAGCACCAATCAATTCTATCATAATGATGACCATTAATGTGCTACTTAGCCTTTTTTGATTATTAGGATTCTGATAATTGTAATTTGTATGATTAAATGTATGGCATTAATGATAAATCATTATTTGATTTGTTTTTATCATCCTGCAGTATAAAGTTCTTGTAATGGAGGTAGGATGCACATTGAAGGGTAAAAGTGCAGGTAGACTGCACACCAAAGTAGTACTATTTTTTTTATAGAGAGATTTAAAAAAGAAAAAAAAATTCCTGTCTGTGGTTGCATCTGAAATGTTAGTAAATCTGATTAGATGCGCCCAGTAGTATATCAACAACTGGAGTGCAAGCAAGTTTTTAAAAATAAAACAAAGCATAAATCAATATAAGCTGCTGCTATTACACTAGACAGAATTATAGTTTCATGTCTAAATCTGTTTCCCCTCAGGAAAAATAGGATATCACAAGTATTCTTTCAAACTGCTTACATAGAAATGTCATGACCACATTCATTCAAATGTGCTATTCATTATGGTAGTTAATGTGTAAGTTTGGTGGGACCAACACATAATCAGGGTAAAATGATTTTTTTTTATGAGATTTTCTAAAACCTAGTCACCCTTCTCCCAAAATAGTTTCTATATTTTATAGTGTATAGTGAATAAAAATATAGTTAACATGTGAAGGTTACGGGGGGGGGGGGGGGGGGGGGTTACTGGTGGTTATTTTCAGATAATGTCCTGAATCCAAATATATACCAATTTCTTTTTGGCTTTTGTAAAAACACATGCAAAGATAATTAATACAAAGATATATTTTGTATGTACTGCTAAAATTTTATATATCTTAAAATAAAATATACGATATCTAAAGAGTTCATATTGGAAAGTTCTTGTGCTAAACATCTAAGTCCTTTAGCATATATTAGAGAGAGACAGAGAAGTGAGTCTTTGTAAATGTGTATGTATGTAAGAATCTCTTGATAGTAGTAATCCTTTCGATTCTCTGTGGGACCTTTAAGTGTCCAAAAATGTATGCATGTGAGAATGGGTGAAACTCTCCATTTGCCTTGCCTGGCTGTTCCTAAGCTGATAACTTTCTTGAGATAAAGGAATTCATTTCAGAATTGTCTCTTGATTTCAGAATGGTTCACAGGACTCATTTGACCATCCCTTTTCCTGCATCTCCATTTAAGAATGATGACCTTTTGGCCTATTTTATTTATTTATTTTTTTCTTATCTTTGTTTTTTATTTCTTTTGAAAAAATAACTTTTTATTTTTTTATCACTACAAATATATACCATTAACTATATTATATAATATAGTTAATAATATACATTGACCTCCCAACATTATCAAAACTTATTCTAAATTAATTTAATTCTTGGTTTAAAAAATGCGTACAGAATTTTGAATTCAGTATCGTTCAATGCAGTCTAAGTATTTAAATGCAATGACAGAAGACTACCTGGAGGCATCCTCGATCCAAACAATGGCACACCCTGGACTATTCCATCACCCGACAGAAACATCCTCATCACATGCTCTGTGCCCAGAGCTGACAATTGCTGGAGAGACCATCAATTGCTTATGTCCAAACTCAACATCCAAACATGCAGACACCCATGCATCAAACACCCAGCGACACGGAAATTTGACACACAAAATTTGACTGATTCAAAGGTAGCCAATGAATACACAATGGCCGTTGGGCATCATCTTGTAATGCCAAATTCTGCCCAACAGATCACAGAAGAGTGGACATCTCTTCGGGAGACCATGTGCAAAGCTGCAAAAGAAACCATTGGACACATGAAAAGACGATAGCAAGACTGGTTCAACAAGAATGAACCTGAGATCTTCCAACAAATTAAAGCAAAACGGAAAGTCAAAATTGAATATGTACCCTACCCATCATCTCAACAACTGAAAGCCAAATTCCTCCATCTCAAGGTTCACTGATAAAGGAAGCTCCACAGCATCCAAAATCACTGTTGGAGAAACAAGGTGGAAGAACTACAACAATACGTCATCAGCTGAAATATGAGAGAATTCTTCTCAGGAATTAAAGTTTTCAGTCTTGTCAGGAAGTTTTTTTAATCCATCCTGAAAGCAGCTGATAACCTCACTGAACTCACAAGACATTCTAGCAAGATGGCAAGAACCCTTCTCAGTTGTGTCACCACTGCAGCGTCAGACTTCCCACAGCACCTGATGCAACAATGGATGTCTGCCAACCCTGCCTATCATGATTTCAAAACTGCGCACAAGTTCATCCAATCCTTTAGAACCTCAGGTCTGATAAAATCCCCCTGGAACTGATCAAACATGGCAGATCACCTCTCAAAACAAAAATCTTCCTCCTCCAGATCTGGGAAATGGAGGAAGTTCCATCAGATCTGAAGGATGCAAATATAGTCAATATCTTCAAGAAAAGAGAAGGAAATGTTTGTGGAAACTACCATGGAATCTCTCTCCTGTCCATCACAGGGAAGATCCTCGCCAGGATCCTTATCAGTCATCTTTTGACCTTGTCAGAGGACCCCCCCCCCCCCGAAAGTCAATGTAGTTTCAGAGCCAACAGAAAAACCATTACTATAATTTTTTCTGCGAGACAAATCCAAGAAGAGTGCAGAGAGCAGCAAAAATTCCTGGGGATGATTTTCTACGATCTTGGAAAAGTGTTCAACAATTTTCCAAGACCAGCCATGTGGCAGGTCCTTAGATACCCCGAGAAATTCATGGCACTCATCTGAGCTCTATATGAGGGAATGATGGGTCGTATCCAACATCAAACTGGCCTTTTGGACCCTATCCCCTATCATAGGGGGATAGAAACAAAGGTGCATACATTCTCTTACCCTCTTCTCCATATACTTGGTGGCAATGGCTCGGGAGATTCCAGACAACAACCCTAGATTCAACTTTCAATACTCCACCAATGGCAGCCTCTTCAACATTGCTCGCCTCTGGCACAAGACTTGAACAACAAATGCACAAGTCACAGAGCTCCAATATGCCAATGTCAACTGCACTCTGGCCCATGAACCCGAAGAGCTCCAGAACTCAGCAAACAACTTCTCCAGATCATACACGCAAAACCATCAACATAGCAAGACTAAAGTCCTGCTCCAATCATGGCCAGGATTTCAACCACAACCAAGAGTCAAAATCACCATCAACGAACTGGAACTGCAGAATGTTGAACAATTTCTATACCTGGGTAGTATACTACACATCATACGATAACCTATTCAAAAGAGCCTTCGGCAATCCCAGGTTAACAAAAAACCACCAAGCTCATGGTCTATTGAGCTGTTGTAATCCCAACTCTCTTGTATGCTTGTGAGATTTGGGTATTCTATCAAAAAGACATCCACAAACTTGAAAGATTCTATCAAATGAAACCTTGTCAAATCCTGCAGAACACGTGGCAGGACCGAATCAAAGACAACAAACTTTTCCTTCACGCAAAGATGGAGAGCCTAGAAACCATCATGACTTGCTACTGACTTGATGGGCCAGACACCTTGCCCAAATGCCAGGCATATGCCTATTCAAACAAATTCTTTTCTCAGAGCTCGCATCTGACAAGAGACCACATGAAGTCATCGATTCAAGGATCAGCTCAAAAACATCTTGCTGAGGACAGAAATCAATCTGGTCAATTAGGAAACAAAAGCTGCAGAATGAACCAATTGGAGAAGAGCAGTCCATGAAAAAAAAATCATCCTTCAAAAACATCAGAAGACAAATAGAAGAGACGAAGAGAGCCTAAAGAAAAGGCTAGAACTCTCCATCCCTTGAACCCTCCTACCTACCATGCAGTGGCTGCAAATATCTCTTCAGATACAACATGGGACTCATTTCACACAGGATGAAATATTGATGAACACCTCAATACTTGGCAATGAGTTCTACCAACGACCAATGCACTCGGTGGAAACAGGTGAGCAATAACTAAACAGTACTGAATGAAAATAAGAACTAGACAATATCCCTAGACTTGAGCAGTGGAACAAGAGTCTACCCCTGTAGATTAAATAAAGGGTTCAGTTTAGAATTCCCTGTAGGTTACCCGGATCAATATACACATGAGGAAGGCCAAACGGCACAACATCTGAAACATGATAAAAAAAAAAGAAAAAAAAAAAAGAGAACAATAGTCCAAATATAAATAGTGTAAATGTTAACTCCTCATCCCAGAAATTCAGACAAAAATTATTTAAATCAACTTTGTCATTAGCTATAAATCTAATGTCACTTGGTGTCAACAAAAGAGGGTTGTTTTTTTTTTAAATAACAGATAAGGTTGTATATATTCAAGTTTTACTATAAGAAGGTTTTCTATTTTTAATGGATAGTAGAATGAAGAGTGAATCTGAAAAGATAATGAATCCTTTAGAGTATTTCTCAAAAAAAAAAATCAAGTGCTAAAACTGCTGCACTAGTCTCAGTGCTAAAAGTAGATAGATTGTTTGGGAGATATTCAAGTTTGATCATTAGAATCAGTTACGCATCCAACTCGGTTACTGACCATGAAGCCAATTGTAAAGAACACAGGATAACATTGGTTAATTTTGGGAAATAATAGAATCAATTTTTTAAGGTTCATTTAAGTTTATAATTGCCTTAAATTGTGCAATTGCCCAAAGAGGATTATCAAATGAACTAAAATTATGAATATCTGTGATGGAGATTTCGGATTTTTCATCCAGAAATCCCAAGTTTTTATTGAGTTTTCTTTTTCCTTAAATAGAGTTTTATAGTTTGAATTAAGATTACAATCAGGAGAAAAGTTGGATGAGCAGGATTTAAATTTTTAAACACTTGTGCATACAAACTCTCCTAGGGAGAAGTCCTAAGATTCCTAAAATAAGTTCATAACTCTCATGATATATTGGACCAAGCATTTTTCAGATGATATCCTGGGCAATTGGTAAATGAAACAATTGTAATCAAGTTTAGAATGGATTAAAAAAATAAAAAAAATCTCCATATTTTATAAAAGTTTGTTTTTGCAGTTTTTTTGTTTTTTTTTTCAGAAGAACTATATAAAATTAGAGATTATTATAAACTGTGCTCCCATCTGCCACAAGGGAAAATACTATAACATGAATACACACTTAATATACTCCTGTATGAAAGGCATCCGGAGCACCTGTAAGTCTTAAGCATATAATTACTTAAAGGGAAATACAGCAATAACAAAAATCTGACTTATGGCTTGGCATGATCAACTGACTAAATGGACTGGATGACCATCTAAACCAATTTCTGACATCCTCAACCACCAGGATCCTGTCCCCACTTTATTGTCAACTGCTATATCAGAAAGAATATTTTAAAATATATTTCAATATATAGTAGCCCCATACAATAGCTTGAAATACGCTAAAAGGAAATTGACTTCACTCATTTATATTCTCATAAAAGTGGTTACGGCATCTTTTCTCAGTAAAACTCGATTTTCATTTTTTTTATTTCCTGGTTAAAAACTGTTCTTCCAAAAATTACCTGTACTCTTGCTGTGTTTCTTTATCATAAAAATGCATACAAGAAATTAAGTCATTTTGGTGTAGTTGATTTTTTTTTTAAAGCTGAATTTCCAGCTAGTTTTAAAATGAAAAAGCACTTTTCAAATAGTCATCAGATTTTGTTTAACTTTTCTTTCCATTTTTCTCAATGTTCATTCAGATACATTTTAGTTTATATTTGTATCCAAACACTTTTTTCCATTACTATATTCCTATTTTTTTAATGTACAAACATTTCTTCATATACTCAATTTTATATATTAAAATTGTTCACCCATTAAATACTCTACTCATCCTAATCTCAATACTTTTCAACTTCAAATACAATTTTCCTTTATGAACTTTTCAAACTACCAGATTTGACAGCATATAAAGCACTGTTTTTTTTTTTTTTTTTTTTAACTAAAAATATCTTAAAATTCCCCTGTGTCTTATATGCCATTTGTAGGTTTAAAATTCACAATAGTCAGCCGAAATTAGATGACACATTATTTAACGATGATGATAGTAGTATTGAAAATGAGTATCAGAGTTTTGATAACAAAAACGATGAATTTTATGGATTTGAAGATGAATAAAATTTTAATGGCAACTGTACGGTTTTGCTCAATTGTAATAATTGCTTGATTTTTATTGTTTTCTTACCATTGGATATTATAAAGTTTTTATAGGCTCGTGTTCTTTTTTTTCCTATTATTTTTCTTTTAATTGTAATCATGGCTTATTTAACCAAAATAATACCTCATAAATATAGCTTAGGCTATACCATTTACTAATAATTTTACTAATTACTAATTTTTTCTTGATTTGCCCTGCTGAAAATCGGGTGCGTCTTATATGCTATCAAATACTGTAATTTTTACTTTAATCATCCATTAAGCACTAAACATTTTTTTTTTTTTTTTTAATCAGTTTTGGGGGAATTTTATTCATAATTTAAACACACAATAGGACAAAAAATGATTTAGATACAAATTCACCCATGCTACAGTTTTGAGATTAAAGTGCCATCTACCAATTATTCAATTTCATCCAACAATAATAATAATAACAACAATGATTCAAACATTCCAGCAGCAATAAAAAAAAAAAAAAAACTTAAAAACTATATGCAATGCATTTCCTTTATCATCAAAAACTTTTTAAAATGGGCCTGAAAAGCTGGTTGCTTAAAAGAAACTAATATTTGATGAGCAAATCTGAACTCTTAAAACTTAATCTCAAGTAAATCATTTATAAAAGGTTTTGCATCAAAAATAATTATAAATTTGATATAAGAAAGAAAATAAAAAAAACAAAAAAAACACAAACATAAAAATCAGAAATTTATAAACAATTCTCAAAAGTATATTTTATTTGATAAACTGACTGGAAACAAATCTTTTAATTAAAAGGCAACATTAATTTTTGAAGGGTAAGAAATAAAAATTGTAAATATTAAATTAACTTGACCAGAGATTAACAACATACCAGGAGTTTCATGTGCCTGATATGGTTTTAATAAAGAGTGAAAAAAAAAAAAAAAAAAAAATTTCAACCCATAATTATCAATATGTATTTTAAATATTCCATCCTATCTGATAAAGGGAGATAACTTTATATTGCCTTCGTTAGATAATATAAAAAACAAGTCATCAAACCATATAATAATTATCAATGTGTATTTATTTATATATTTCCCGTCTCATCTGAGTGCCTAATAAGGAAGACTGACATACAGGCGGTAATAAGCATTTATTTACACGTAACACTTACTTTCAATCAAATATACCACAGGGTTTTTAATGTTGCCACAGAAAATGCATCAGTCACTATATATTTTATATGAATATGTGAATTATGGTATGCTAGATTCAACACACTTTTACCCTCTAAATATATAATTGAATAACTATTAATAGATAAATTTAGTATTAATATTGTAGGTGTAATTACAAGTTCTCATTATTTAAATACATTTTAGTTTTGCATTGGTATCAAAGATTCAACGCAAAGTTGCTTTTTAAATGTAGAATTAAATTTAAATAATTCCCTATGTTTTTACATGGTTTTGTACATTTAAGAAAATTTTGTCCAATGAACATCATAAAATGGAAAATCCCTTGAAGAAAGGAGATTAGAATGAAAATGAAGGTAGCAATTTGCCTCTCTCAGGATCAAATACAGAAATAGCAAGAGGGTGGGTAATCAAAGATATTCACAATAAATCAATCAATCTTGATAAAGTTTAATCAGATAATGAAAACAGATTCAATACTTACTTTAATGGCAGTAGTTGGCTCTTCAGAAAGAACTGATGCATAGAGCTAAAAGAAAAAAAGAACTAGAATTCAATCACAAAATATAAGAATATTTTACACTATTAAAAGATACAGAAATAAACATGTTGACTTAATTGAGAAAAAAAAAATTTATATTTTCATCATCTTCGTAAATCTAACTAGATAATTTCAAATCAATCCCTTTCAATCTCAACAATTGCTTAGAGCCCAAAAAGTTGTTACCAATTTTGCAGCTTAAAGTTTTCAGACCCCCCCCCAAATAAAAGTAAAACAGAATTTAAAATTTTAAAATTTTGGTCAACTATGTTGGGAATTTTTAATAAGAAAGAGAATGAAATGTTTAATTGTGACTTACAGTAAGTGAGCGTGCATTGTTGCCCAAGTGTCTCACTGCTTTACCAGCAAGATTTATTGCCTCTCGTGGTCGATGACTTGCCATGTAACAATCTATCAAACCTGGAACAAAATATAAAGCAATGATTACATATGTCTATAACATTAAATATTATAACAACAATAATTCAGTACAATTTATTTCTAACTTATTTGACAATACCAGTCCAAATAATTCATGAATTAACTCCCCACTATAAATATCTGGGATTAAAAAAAAAAAAAAAAAAATTATAATAATAATAATAATAATAATAAAACAGCACACAGAAGCCAAAATAACAAATTTAAATTTCCAAAATTTTTACTAAAATAAATATGCATTTCTTGTTTCAGTTGCTGAACAATCTGAAAATTATTCACCCAAATAAATTTAGAAAAATGAAAATGTTCTTGAAGATCAGTATAACCATATATTAAACTGTACAAAAATTGCCCACAAGTCTACAGAAAAAATATGTCAATCTCACCCATAAATTAAATTATCAAACACTAAAATAAGTATCTATCAAAAAATGTTATACAAGTAAAAAGATTAAAAAAATAGTGGCTGCAAAAGTTCTTATGAAAATCAAATATTTAAAAATGTTTTTTTTATATGTAAAAACTACCTATTAATTGGAAGAAAATTAAAAAAAATTTTTAACACCCACAAAAGCACCATTTTATATTTTCACTATTAGAAATAGAAAATTCAGTATCATGTTTCTAGATAATAATTTGCCAGTCTTTGTTTTGTCTTCTGACCTTCCAATTCTGTTCTAGAATGTTGTTTTTTGTTTATGATTGGAATTCTAGTTCCTTCTATAGACTTTTCCTTCTCTTTCATTTCCAGTACTCCCTTGCATCTTAGTGGCATTATCTCCTTACTTGGAATGGATTAAGAGAAACATTTTTTTTTTCAAGCCACATCTATAGAATCCCAAATTTCTGACTTTTCTTTGCCGATTGTTGGTTTCTACAAGTTATTGAGTTATCTGTGTAAAAATTCTTTTAACTTTCAATACTGCACCCTATCTACCGTTTTCATTGTCAGTTATTTTACCCAGTGTTTGAACAAGTATTTAAAATAAAAGAACTTACCTTTGTGTGCTTCAAACCTGTATGGAGCAAGTGTGACTGCTTCTCGGAAATGAGAGGCTGCATCTTGGATTTTTTTCAATTCTAACAAAGCTGAGCCTTTCAGTAACAAAGCCTCAACATTTCTGTTGTCTATCGTGTAAGCCTAGAAAACAAGGGGGGGAAAAAAAAGACAAAAATTAAAAATAGAAGAGACTATTTTAAAACAAAACCGTTCAATAGTTTCATTTCTACAAAAATTTCAATTATTTTTGGCTGGTAAAACAAAAAAATAAAATAATTGTTTCCATATTTATATTTAAAACTGATTAATATATTTTACTTCTGAATGTTTTTGTTAAAAATAGAAAAAGATATTAATGTACTTAATTTTCAAGAAGTGAACTGAAACTAACAGACATTAAAAAAAAAGTTGAAACTAGTTCTGCAGATTTCCAATGTTTTTACATTTTTCTTGATTTTGTTTGTATTGACAAGAAAAACTACCACATCTATAAGAAAATTTATTTTAATAAAATTAATATTGAAATTATAGTTTACTTAAAATTGGGTTGCAGCTAATATGGTTAATTTGGACATCAAATTTGCTATACAAAGATCGACTTACCTGATACACCTGACATTTAAAAAACATCTATGATGACAGATTTAAATTTTATTTACATTTACCTATCAGATACTGATATAACAGGCCCAAAATTTTATCATAAGAAATAAAAATAATTTAGTTGAATTCATCAATTCAATTTTTTTAAATATTTGTTGATATTAATCAAAACTATTTGGCCAAATCTAAGAAACTCATAGAAAATACATTTTGGTATTTTCTATGAGTTTCTTAGATTTTATTAAATCTTAAATTTATAAATAGATTTCTTAAATGATTTTGCATTTCCTTAATTTCAATTACAAATATCTTTGAATATCTGCCAAAATTGGTCCATCATATAGAAAAATCAACATTATTGAATTTCCAAAATTCATTCTCCATAGTTTTTTTATTTTTTATTTTGAATTATTTTAGTTTTTCTTTACTCAGTTCAATACGGCATATAAAAATGCTCTTAACAGTTATGAAAAGCTTGAGAAAATACTTTAAGTTTGGGGCAGGGAGAGGGAGATTAATTTTAACTTCATTTAGAAAAGGATTTTGATAGCTATCATTAAATGTATAATTCTTTTTTTAAATTAGTGTATTTTTACTGATTCTAACATTGAAGCATCATTACTTTGGTATATTATGCTTGATTTAAGAAAGGTAAAAAAATATGATTCAAACACAAAAGATGGAAAAGTTAGTGTGACCAATTTCTTCCTGAATGATAAAGTAGGCAAGCAGAAGTTGACAACACTGAAATCAAGAATTACGGAGAAATGAACCCCCCACTAATTCTATCAAGGGCATGTCTTCCTCCAAAGAAAGTGATGCTGTCTTTTTGGTGGTATTGAAAGAAAATGATTTGTTCAAACAAGTACTGCTCCTACTTAAACCAATTAATGAAAAAAATCTGGAATTAGCTTTAGAGAAAGCACATAGTTTCCATTGTGATAATACTAGACTGAAGATCAGCAAAAATAGGCTGGAAATTTTCACTCATCTGCCCCACTTAACAGATATTACACCATTGGATTATTTATTCTTTTCTTTACAGAATTCTCTTAATGGGAAAAAAAAAAAAAAAAAAAAAATCAATTCCCTTGAAGACCGCAAAAAGTATCCAGAGCAGATTTTTTTTTGTTTGTTTGTTTGTTGGTTTTTTTTGCTGTAAAAAGAGGATAGAATTATGAAATTGTCTGAAAGATGGCAGAAAAATAGAAGCAAAAAGGCAAATAATGTTGCTCAATAAAGTTAATTGAAAAATTTGTTTTATTTTTTACTTAATAAAATACTTTCAGTGACCTTATATAATTTTTATTAACTAGAAGCATACAAATGCTTACAATGCTAGTAGACCAAGTACCCAATGCTAAAAGAGAGCTGACAAGCCAATAATTAAATATCTGTCTCTACATACCAATTCCACAATGCTAGCTGCAGAAAACTCAGAAATCTTCAGGGGGAAATTCCCTCCTGACAATTGCCAGACACATCAAACTGAGTTGTGGAGATGGTATGTACAAATGCTAGCTATTATATACAACACAAATCATATCTAAAAACTACCGTTCCTCAACAGCTTATTAATACATAACAATAACATATTTGATTTTAGAGTTAATCATAAACCTTAAAAAACGATCTAATTAATTTCTAATTCCCACCACAATTCAAAAATAAAATCAAGATTAGACATAGAATTCTACCTCAGAGCCTTAGAATGTGTTGCCCAGAATACCTCGGTGAAGAAATACATGGAGAAAACATTTAGACTTCTACATTACCCACATCATTTCATCCTCAATGCTAGCAAACAAACTTACAAAATTCACAAATCCAAAAAAAACTAGACACTACGTTTCTAACAATGCAAAATTTATAATCCTACCCTCTAACACTCTTTCTACAAAACTTGTAAATAAATTAGTTATTCCTAATACTAGGATATTTACCACCACCTTCAAGACAATCAGAGATAAAATTAGGAAGAAAAATAATTCCAACACCAATTTGGAGGCCAGTAATTATCAAATAAATTGTTTACAATGTAAAAGCACTTACATCAGAGAGACATCACAAAATCTAAAAGCCCATATCTACAAACATAAGAGATTTAGGTTTAGACAACTATTCAAACTCACCTGTAATACACAGGAAAAAAACTGGCCATAACTTTACAAATCCCACCTTAATTGAAAAAGAACATAATTCTTTTCATCAACAGTACTTCGAGGGATTACTATTAACTATATTACCAACTATAAACACATGTCAAAAACATTATATCACAAACTTTCACAGAATCCATGTATGTTTTTCCGAAATAAATGGTACGTATGCTAAATAAACATTCAAAAAAATCCCAAACATAATGTATGCTAGACACACACACTTACAAATATACATTGTCATCTGAATCCCATATAGACAAACTAGAATTATTATACACTTACATGTATAAAGTTATATTTATGTTTTTTCCATTAGGCATAGAATCCATTAATTTCTTGGAACTTTGAATGGATGCTTCATTGCTCCTTGAATTTGAAACACAATAAATAATACTAATGTTTATTTAACAAGTTGAATGCACATGAAACATGATTAACCAATGAAAATCAAACACAAAAGTAAAAATACCAAGATTTTTTTCCTTCTTTTTCTCCATATTTCAATCTGACAAAGCTTTAATAAAAGTGAAACCTGTTAGATTGATAAATGTTTCCTATTTGTACTTAAGATATATATATATATATATAAAGAAGTTACAGATTTTTTTTTAATTTTAATAATTAGACATATTTTTACCAATTTAAACGTTATTTTTATTGGATGCCCATATATTTTTCTTTAATAAAATTTCTTGAATATTCAGGCCAGTAGACAAAAATAAAATAGTTTAAAAAATAAACTGAGCATCTACTCAAATATGGGTATCCACAAAAAAATAACATTTAAAGTATTATATATTTCAACACTTCTTGACAAATAAATTGCTAGAATATCAGACATTAACCATTTTTTTCTAAATTAGTGGCATGTACCATAACTTGTAACAACTCACATAAAAGCTACTTGGATATATTCTCAGACAAATACTCACTTTTTGTGCAAAGTAAACTGCTTTTGGGACGGCTTTAATAACTTTTCTGTTTGCCATACAGTAATATCCTATCACAATCCAAGGTTCAGGTGCATGTTCATTGCCATCCATCACATGATTAGCCAAACTGAAGAAAATAAAAAAAAACAATAACAACAAAACATCAATTTAAACTGCATGTTGACTACTTTCTATTCAAAAGGAAAGACAAATTCATTAAAAAGTATAACACAACAAATAAAACACTAACTTTTTCTCTTCTCTTTAAATGAAAAATTTTAGAATGTCAGAGTTATGAATACACAACTAAACTTGATAGATTGATTCATTTTCTATGATTTATCAAACTTTGGCAGGTTATTTAAAGCCAGAAAATATTTTTAGATTGTAAGATTTTTTGTTTTTGTTTTTTAAATAATGATCTAGTGATACAAGTCTAACCATAGCTGGAGGGAGACGAGGTGGATTCATACCTTTCCCAAGGGTATTTGCACATAAGTAAATATAACAAATCCAACTGGAATTGGAACTCAGCTCCTCAATTAACAGTTCAAAGCCATTAGACCACCTGCATATCAAAGCTTATAACACCTAGTATTCCCAAGTGGTCACCCATCAAGGTACTGACCAGGTTTGACGTTGCTTAACTTCAATGATTGTCCAGGAACCAGTGTTTCAATGTGATGTGGCCATAAGCTTTTGATACAGTGAAACATTACATACATGAGGGAGATGCTGAAAAATTCTCAGCCTGACCCACTTCCAAAACTCTGACCAAACATTTTTCTTGGAAACCCTTAGTGTTTAAGCCTAGAATTTATCAGCTCCGTCTCTTAAAGGGAAATTTAATTTTCATCAAGATGTGAAGTCATTATTTTCTGGCACTACATAGATATTGTAAAATATCAAATGGTGGACAATAACATATTGGTTGCATCTTTAAAGTTCATCCACATTTTTATTTAATTAAATGAAGGACATTGTAGATGATTAGTTCAAAATGGGTTATAATTTAAGAAGATATACTAAAGAAACAAAAAAATTAGCAATTATCCAGGTTTAAACACAAATTGAATGTTTCTATAAATAAGAACAATGAATAAACATATTGCCATAATTAAAAACACAAAAATTGACAATTGCATAAACAAACTTTTTGAAGTAGAAAAATAATCATACCTTTCTAATTCAGCAATTTTCTTTTCTTTCAAATACAAGTAAGCCAATGTGTCTGTATTTTTTAAATTAAGTCGGTCTGATAAGTGAGCCTAAAATAAACATTTTCTCAAAATCAATATTTAAGTGAAAAATGTAAAAACTTTCTGTACTAAATTCAAAAACTGCAAATTATGATTAAGGTTTAAAAATTTTAACAAATAAATTTCTTTAATCAGTTGCTCTCTTTCCTTCTGTGAATGTTTTTCTACTATGGATATTACGAAGCAAACGTTACTCAGATTTCTTTCACCATTGTTTATTGACAAGTGGAAAAGAACAGTAACAATTTTGTTGTGTTAGATTATAACAATTTTTGTTGGAACTTTTCTGATAAAGAATTATTTTTAAGCTTTGCTATTTGAACCATGTTCATCTTGATAGTTATACTCCTGATGGTGAGGATGACAAATTAGCAACCAAGAGGCTGGCCTGAATAGCAAAGCAGATAATAATTATAACATTACAATTAAGAGAAAACTCCTCTATCAATTGACAATTGAGATAAACATTTTGGCTGTCAAATTTAAATTCTAGTTAGCTGCCAGTTTGGGCCAAAATTTACTTAAAAGGTGTGTTGGCATATTAGAATTCCCTCCACATTTCATCAGGACATATTAAAAAATGTTTTTAATGCATTTAAGCAAGTAATGTTTTAAAGCACACTATCAGTATATTACAAAATATAAGAGCACATTGGCTAAAGCAAGAAACATTACTGTATATAAAAAGCAAGCTAGCAGTAGAGGTGTAGCAAGAAATCAGGAGAATCAGAAAATTCCAGTTGATAAATTTTTTTATTATAAATATTAGAAATTTTCCTTAAAGTCTTTTTTTTTTGTTTTTTTACTATTTGGCAAATAATTAAACAATGTTACCCAGTAGTCACTATAGATTTTACAAGCATTAATCTAGTAAATAAAAAAGCCCTTTTGTCTTGGCTGAAAATCATTTTTTCTAATTTATGACTTGAGACAGAACATCAGGTTGCTTATGCTGTCAAGTATTTAGTTTAAAATATTTAAGCTATTTTATATTCTCTCTAGTACAAAAAGTTTTGTTTGATACCCTAAATTACTTTTTTCTTGTAGGCTCCAAATGCACAAAAAGGTTTTAAAGATGAGGAAAAAACACACACACACGCACCAGTCATGTGCCATGCGTGATACACGCTTAAGCAATCATGTATCTTTCAATACATGACTGACGAGACAGTTTTTTTCCTGCAGTAGGTTGCCATTTCTTTCTGTGGTAGACCAGTTGCCATCCAAGGCTATAGAACCCGGTCTGTCCTGCTATTTACCCATAGCTTGGGGGAGGGGGAGAAGAAGAGGATTCATACCTTTCCCAAGGGTATTAGCACGTAAGTGAATGTAATAGATTCAAACTCGGCTCTCCAATTCCTCAATCTGAGCCACTATCCAATACTCCACCATGCCACATACACAAGCCTTTAGACATTCACATAAAGTTAGAGAAGGCAGTTGAAAATGTCAACTTGAACCTACCTTCTGGAAGAGCTGCATTGCTTGGGGATAATCACCATTTAAGAAATGTGCTTCTCCTAATGAACACAAAAGCCTGACATTGTTCTTCAAGTAAGGCTAATAAAATAAAATAAAAAAGGGAGAAAAATTTATTTACATATTTTAAAAATCAATTTTTTTTAGTATTTTTTCAATTAATATTTTGACCAAAATTTGTTGAACTATTAGGACACCTTCACCTGTCAACTGAGCTAGCCATTGTCAGGTGTTTCAAAGCAGAACTTCACAGCACAAATATCCTACACTATTTGAGTAAAAGAATACCAACTGTAGATCCTTAAAGTAAATAATTTCTTCTAAAGAAAAATCACAGAACAAGGAATATCTGCAACATCAAATAATTGGTTAAAAGTAGCAAAATTTGAAATGTTCTAGCAACTATTTACTGTAAAACAAAAGAAAAGATAAAGAAAATAAAAAATAAAGAAATGTAATGACTTACAGTAAGAATTTTAATCTAAATTCATAGCATTAGTATTTTCTTTCTCAATTAAGAAAACCTTGAATACTTAACTTTCACTATTGCATTTATTATAGTATCATTACCTGGATATGCTGGCCAGTTTTGGGGAAAATATGAAATTGCCATTTATTGGAAATAGATAACTATAAAAATGCTGACATTGATTTCTCATGGGTGCTGCAATCCTGGGTATGACGATAGACTACATCTGCAGCAAAGCCTCTGATTGGGAGATTGGAGATTTTGAGGAGCGTGGATTTACCTCTTAATTGTTATTGTTCCCAGATCCACCATGATCCTGGATACTAGAACCTATTAGCTTCCCATCTATGGACAAATAGTGAACCCCCAAACAAAAACAAAACACTATGAAAGTACAAAAATACATATTTATAGTAAAATTACCAACAATACATTTTATCTGTAATTGAAGACATTAAATAACCCATAGAGGTTGATATGCCACTTAACAAAATCAACCAATCCTGGGTACCATTATATTGTTTTCAATCAGATACTCTCCAGTACAGACTAAGCTAAACAACACCTCCAACATACAATATAATAAAAATACATCACAAAACAAGTCATAATGTATACTATTTCAACACTTGTTTGGAAATAACACTAAGTACTAGTCAGTTTATTACACAAATGTGTGTATGTTGACAAAAAGCAAAAATGTAAGTTTTGTAAAATTGTATAACTATGTCCACAGCAGTGGAAATGTTAAGAAAATGCGAGGAGGGGGAAAAAAAAAAAACCTGAGAAGATTTCTATAAATTTTAGTGATTTTCATTAATCTGTCCCACAATTTAATGATTTTCTATGTAAATTCAGTATCAAATTTGACACTAAAAATATTTACAAGGAAAAAAAAAAAAAATAATTTTATGAAAACATGTACTAATCAGACTTTGTCATTCAAAATAAATCAGATATTTACTGAAATATTTCAAACCTGAGTACAAATGTACAGAATGAATATCTAACTTTGCAGAATCATTTAGCAGAAAATATTGCATTGTAAGAAAAGGCTTACAATTATTAGTTTTAAGAAAAAGAACAATATATTTTCTTTACCTTACAATCCAGGGCCTTAAATGTGGAAATGGCGCTGGGATATTCCTGGGCCACCATAAGGACATGAGCTTTGATCCACATTGTTAACCTGAAAATTGAAGATAAATTGAAACCAGTTAAATTCACATCAAGTTTCAATAAATCAATGTTGAAATTTATCAAGACCTTGTGAAAAAACAAATAACTATATTTTTACTCAATTGGTGTAGTAAAAAATTATATATATATATATATATAAAACTTACTGGTTCACTCATAAAAAAAAAAAAATGAGGAAAAATTTGGTGGAAACTAATTTTGCAGATTTTTTTTTTTGACTTTCATTAGGTACCACCACTTGTCAGAATAAAAAAAATATTTTTTTTTTTTATTGATTTAGATGTTGGGGTCCTATTTATAATATCTTGAGCTGTGGTTACAAAAAGACTTCTTAAATAAACAGATATATACATTTTTAAGCAAAGAACAAAAATTCACATGAATTAATAAAATTATGTGCCCATTTATTCTTAATTTAAGTAATTATGAATCTCAAATGTTTGTGGATGTGTTCTGCAAAAAAAAAAAAAAAATTAAGATTCCAAAAGTTTTAAAAATATGCACATATCAATGATGTCAGCACATTTTCTAGCTTAATATTTGTAAATAACAGTTAAGAAACTTTCAAGACTTATTCACAAATGAATGAAATTATTTTAGAAATTTTTTTTTTTTTTATAAAATCTTGTTAGAAATTTTTTTTTTGTACATCTGTAGTAGAAATCATCACACTCAATGTTTTTAAAAGAATATTGAATTTTTTTATATGTATAAATGTGCCAATTATACAGTTGACCATACACAACATTACCAGAAAATAAGAGTGAAAGCTATAGTAAATTTAAAGCCCAAAATATTTAAATTTCAGTAAACATTAGTTTACGGAGAATATTTTCTTAAATTTTTAAGATTACCGAGTATTTAAAAATTATATATAGAAGGCGCCCACGTTAATTCAATTACTTTTTTAACACCTAAAGCCCCCACCCCATAGAACAGCATTAAACAAATATCAATCTGCCATCAAGCTGTCAAACCTATGAACACCTTAACTGTCTGGCTAAAAAATGCATTTTTGCGATATTTTAAACTTAAAATAATATTTTTTATGATTTTGTGAGGTTGTGTAAATATCTAAAAGTTTACACATAATATAAAACCATTATTAAAAAAAAAAAATTGTGTTTCTAAATAAAATGGCATGATAACCCTTTTTAGTAAATATTTCATACCTTTTAACCTAACCTTTGAAAGAATAAATAATTTTTAGTTCAGTATGAAACCCTTATAAGATCCTAGATTTTGGCAATTTCTATCAATATAAATTTGAGCAGAATTTAAAGCAAATATTCAACTCTCAGTAAAGAATGACCTACACAGAAAGTGTTCCGTCTTTATTCTACTGATAAATTATATTAACAAATCAGAGCACAAAAAACTTACCAAAAGTAGAGAATAGTTAACTGGTTTCCTGAATAAAGAATAATCTGACTTATGGCTTAGAGAATCCATTTCTTCATATAATTAAGAACTAATTAATGTAAATGTTTAATAAAATCAACTACCAAATTGTTGGCTGCAGATGGAGACTAACCATTCATAATTTGATCCATGAGGTAAACTGTTCATAACCAAACTGATAATTTCAGCACATTTCACTCCAAGAGCAATCAGTCCCATAATAGCTTCCAGAGCCAGCGGGCATTCCCTACAAAACAAGAAGAAAAATAGACAGAAGGACAAACAGACAGACACAAGATGGAATATGCAAAAAAAGCAGTTAGATGTTTAAAGTTATTTCCTTGTTGACATTTCACTCCTAAAAAGCATTATCAAAACTGAAAAAAAAAATCTTTTTAAATCATTAATATGGTAACCCTGCTACTTATAAACACTGGTTAATTTGAAAAAAATCAACAATTAATAAAATTCTTAAATTCATAAGCAAATTGATTTTTACTCCAAAAACTTTAACCAGTCATTAACTAAAGTCCCCGCCCCCACATACACACAACAGAGTTTCTTCACAAATATAAATTACTGGCATGAAGAGGATTACAGTTACTCCTTGATTAGCAAAATTTTTTTAATTCAAAATATCAAATAGAAAAAAATTCAATTAATACCATAATTAAAGACCAAATCAAAATAATTTAGTGTTTGATAATTTTTTTTATTGTATTTAGCTTTCTGCCAAAAGAAATCACTTGAGGAATTCAGTGACATTTTTTTCAAATGGTTAAAAACCTTGAAATAGCAGTGTATAAAAGCTGGTGTAAATGCAGGACATAGAAGGCAAATTTGCCACCAGATATGTTCCAATAGTGCAGAATGCATAAGAAAAAAGAACAAAGAAAAAAAAAAAAGAGGAAGAGAAAATTAATCAATCTCAGTAACTAAATAAGTAAAAAGAAATGCTTCTTTTCTTTCAATAAACATATAAACTGGAAACTTATCCTTTGCTATAATAGAAAAAAATTCATTTAAAATTTTTTAAAGCTTGGGGCTCAGAATGAATTAAATTATTTCCCATAGATTTTTTTAACTTCAAATAATGCTGTTTTAACATGGCACTTTTTAATGACACATTAACTACATAAATCAGAGGGTTCCTGTAATTGCATACCTGCTATGAATGCTTACCTAATGACTTCCTTGTAACTTGTGATTGCTGGACGATCCATTCCAGACTGTTGGTATAATTGTGCCAAGGCCAAATTAATCTTTGCATTTCTCTTCTTGGCTATGACACCTTCCAACTGTAAAAGGACAAACATTAAATTACTGGAAAGGAAAGAGTGGAAAAATAAAATAATTAAAAGTAAAAATAATGCTTACAACGTTGATGGCTTCTTGATATTGTTTTAGTTGGCAATGACATAAATGAATCTTGTATTTCACTTCTACTTCTGATGTTATTTCCTACAGGACATAGAAAGAAAAAAAAACATCACACAATTTATCAATCAAAATTCTATAAAGATAATGACAAAGTATAAAAAGTTTTATCTTTTTTCTGTTATAGGCATATATAAAATTGCATAAACACCATATGAATTTAAACATTATTTGTTCCAAATAACTATTTACTATATATGTGTATTTCAAAACATCCGAATTTACATTCCTTTATATATATATATATATATATATATATATATATATATATATATATATATATATACAAATTATGTCAGCTTCTCCAAGCCTCTGTCATTTACACATCACCTTTGATGTTGGGGCTTACAGCCACATCATGCTGAAACACTGGTTCTCATACGATTATTAAAGATAAGCAATGTTGGGCCTGGTTAGTACCTAGATGGGTGACAACTTGGGAATACCAGGTACTCTAAGCTTGGATGTGCAGTTGGTGTAATGGATAATGGCTTGGAATTGTTAATCAGGGAGCCACATTCCAATTTCAGTTGGGAATGATATGAATATACTTCTCCCCTCAGCTATAGGTTAATTAGTAAGACTTGTATTATCAAACCATTATCTCAAAAAAAAAAAAAAAAAAAAAAATCCCTAGCTTTAATTAACCTACAAAAAGTTGACAAGCTGCAGAAAATCAATCAATCAATTTGGGGCTTTCAACAATAAACTATTCATATATACAATAATATGCACCAAATGCATCCTAAATATTTCAGATTACACACAAAAACATTACAAAAAAATACAAGTAATTGAATATTTTCTACTCTGCTTTAATAAATTTCTTCTCTTTGTTGTATAATACATCTATCCTTTCTCTGAATAAAATAATCCACTGCAGTTGTGTTTCTTGAAAGCATTTGTCTTCCTTGGAACTCTTCTGTCTGTAAGGATGCTATATTATTTACCTGACCTCCCCACTAAAGCAAGATGTGACAATGTTTTTTTTTTATCATATGGAGGGAACCCATACACCTAGATATGGGCCAAGAATTAAAAAAAAAACAAAAAAAACTGCCTAATCCTTATGACCACTTCACACTGGCATCAATATTATACCAACCCTTTAGTGCAATAAGGAAGTTGCTGCCACAGGGTTGAAATAGCCAGGACAAAAAGTTATTTCAATATGTACAATAAGAATTAATTATTTTCTGTGAGAGGAATTCCCAACAACACAATCTTTGATTAAGCAGTCTGTATAAAATTAAACTGTGGTGCTTCTGCTATGTATTTAGAGATTCTTGATAAAATACAAAGAAGAATCTGCAATGTCAATGGGCCTTGCCTGATAGCTTCAGTCACTTTCCTACTGCTTTTTCTATAAATACTTTTCTGGTAATTGTTCTGATGAGCTTTCCTTTATGGTATGTAAATTTTATGAATTTAAGCACTGTACTAGTTTGACAGCTAGGTCCAATTATTTCACATTTGAAATGGCTACATGTAATCGTAAGTTCTATACTAACAGTTTCTTCTCTCACAATTCTCGCTTGTAGAACTCTTTTGGCTTCTAACCTGACAGTCAGTTTTGATCTTCAAAAATTTAAATGCAATGTCAATCACCTTAATTCTTGTTCTTTTATTATTCTCTCTCCTTAATAGTGTTTTTTTTTTCTCATTCTCTCACACTCTAGTAGCCCCATTGCATCTTAGTGACTTTATTGCCTTGATTGGGGGTGATATGATTAAAAAAACAATTTTCATATAAATGTTCATTGTGGGATTTTGTTTAATTTTTTTTGTGATTAGTAACTAGCCTCATTATACACCAATTTGTTCAGACTAACACCTTCATATTAGTCACTCGGACCAATGCCTACATATTAGCCACTCGGACCGATGCCTACATATTAGCTGCCCAGACTAACGCCTTCGTATTAGTTGTTACCATCACAGTGTTTTTACCGTTATCCTTCCACTCCCACCTTCCTCAGGTCTCTATCAAAGTAACTTTCAAGAAATTACAAATCAAACCATGGAGGTAGAGAGTTCTCATTCCACTGTCCATGCTCCATGTAAGAAAGATATTTTGTATCAATTAATTATCTAGTTTCGATATCGTATATCTCTTTCGCTGAAATAGAGTATGTAGCTTTCTCACTACCTGATCCAAGGATTGAACTTATGTCCACCAAGTAACTAGATTTGCTTCATCCACTCAGCCACATAACCCAGAATACAATTTGATTGTGAAACTTTGAGTTTGAAACCTAATGTCACTTGCCTGCTTTTTCAATTGAACTAGTGTATATGACATTTACACTACCATTGTGGAGGGAAAAGGAAGGATCACCAATTTCTTGGGAATGAAATCAGAATAATAGAAAACACAAACAAAAAAAGAAAGAAAGAAAAGAAGAGAACAAATTAAAAGAACCAGTGCACATGCTAGACCACCTCAGCAGGCCTAGCAGAGAAATGAACACAATAAGGAAACCTTTAATTAAGAAAGAACATTAGGCTAAAAAATTCTACCAGACTACAGATGATTAAAGCAGACATAGTAATCTGGCAGTCACGAGTTCAATCACTGGGTCAGATATTGAAAAATAATAATAATATACTCTGGTTCAGTAGAGATAAATAATATCAAAGACACGCTCCATAGAATTAATTGATACAAGTTATCTCCCCTTACATAGACAGCTGAATGATAAACATCTACTGGATTGAAGGGTTTGATTCAAAATTCCCAGAAGGTTATCAACAATGACAAACATCTATAGGATAAAGAATATAATGACTAAAACATTATGGCAACAACCACCAAAATGAGGACACTAGTCTAAAGAAACTAGTGTATAAAAATGCTCATCAGTTACATTGTAATGTAATGATAGTAACGTACAAGATTAAATTTTTCATACATAAAATAATTCCTTATTCACTTCTAGGCTGCATCAGGTCTTTTTTCAAATATTCTGTCTTCTTGTGAGTGTGAGGGATTTTCCCCTCACAAGTTGGGCATATGTACGAGTTTCTCTTATCCAGTTGTCTTGTGCTAACTACAACTAGACAATGTACCCGACTCCTCCAGTCATGCTCTATCTTTACAGAGTCAGATTAGACACAAAATGCAGTATTTCTGCCATACCTGAATTGGAGTTGCCCAAATACTCGCTTTCCAGCCTTTCACAATGTTCAAAAGTGCTTATGCCACCTTGTGAGTGATTAATTATTCCCCACCCTACAACCCCTTCCCCTCCACAAATAAAACATTGCTAGCCTCTCCTAATCTAATACGATTTCCATGACAAATGTTCAGAAAAGCTACATTCTTTAGTTCCACCAGTTCAGACTTATACAGCAAGGACCCACTATGAATGAAACATACACAAGGCCTAATCATCCTTATTCCCTGCATATTCCAATGGTAGAGAACATTCTACTCCAACAGCTTCCCAAAAACTTACTTTGTGGAACAGACTCCCTAAAACATACTATGATCTTAACCTCTTTAAGTCTAGGGTCAACCATTATATATCCTACACATCCTCTGTTGTAGCATACCTACGGACGATAATGGGTATGTCCCTATTCACGTAAATACAGTAGTAAATACTGTATGTTGGTCTGCAGTTGGAGATTCATTGTGGAATTCACTTGACTCACTTCTAGCAGTTGACTACTACTTCTACGCACTGCTGGCAAATCTTGTTCTTGTCCTAAGTATTATCACTCATTACCAACCTTCGTGTGATTATTCTATTCAGTAACCTTCCCTAGGTTACAACAGGAACAGTTTTACATGGAATCCAACTTATTGATTAACTTTGTAGCTTTGATTCCAGTTTGTCATATATCGACATTCTCCAGCCTCTCAAGAATAAAGGAACTGAATTCAGATTTTCATTTTCTATGACAACAATCTGACAGGCTCTCTCTTTATGTTTATCATAACTTCTTTTCTCAGTTGGAAAGGTAGGAATCCATCACCTCTCCCCAGCTATGGATTTAATAGTAGAACTTGTATCCCGAAAAATCATTCCTATTCTAAAAAAATTATTAATGTTTCAGCTTTAAATAACTCACAAAGAGTTGATAAGCTGTTAAAACAAATCAATCACTCAATTACTTTTTTCTTTTCAATTTTTTCTACTATTTGATCCATAGCTGGGGGAACTTATTGGCCAAATAGTAGGGCTTGTATCTAGAAGTCGTTGTTAGTATAAAAAATTGTTAATCCAATATTCATCCACAAAAAAAAAAAAAATTATTCTTACAATCCAAAATATGTTTCAGCTTTAAATAATCCACAAAGGGTTGATAAGCTGTAAAAAATAAATCAATCTGTGATTTCAATCAAGCAGTATGGCTTAAACATAAATTTAAACCATCATCCCACATCTTTCAGGAATGGGAACTGTTGTAGCATACCTACGAACAACAATAGGTACGTCCCCATTCACATAAATACAGTAGTAAATACTGTATGTTGGTCTGCATTTGGAGAATCATTGTGGAATTCACTTGACTCACTTCTAGCAGTTGACTACTACTTCTACGCACCACTGATGAATCTTATATGTGGTGTTCTTGTCCTAAGTATTATCATTCATTATCAACCTTCATTTGACTATTCTATTCAGTAACCTTCTCTAGGTTAAAACATTTTGGCAATAAGGATTAGCCAAAATTACAACATCCTCATAATATGCACTTCTTCCTCCTCCATTACACCCATCTCTGCCTTGAGTAGCTCTTGAGCCTTGTATTGGGTGAACAATAGAATTAAAAACAAAAAAATGCTCAATCCTTATTTCATGTAAATAAGGACCTAAACCAATATAATCTAGCATTCTACAAAATATATTTTTAATGAAATCAAATTTTTTCTTTCCCCTATCAAAAGAGAAATTGCCAATAACATTGAAACCTATCTCCAGTTTAAAAAGTCCATACATTAAAATTTGGATATATGATTCTCCAAATAATATTTAAAAATGTGTGTAAAATTTAATACAAACAATTTAAAGTCAAGATCTGGTTATCAGTATCCACATGTTGATAGTAACAAAATCAAATTAAACACTCAACTTACCACATGAGCTATGCCTTTGCCTTTGGTTTTATTGATCACCTTCTTTAACAGCAGAGCTTTTCTGTACATACTCTGAAAAAGAATAAACTTTATAGTAGCACTTTTACAATTTTGTTATTCAAAATCTGGCCTGGTAATTCAAATTAGTGCTATTGAAGCTTCAGCAAATATCACAGATAAGAGAATTCAGTTATTCTTTTAACTATTAGCACATTATTAATATTACTTCCCTTTCCACTGCACTCTTTTTCAAGACCTCTCAATCTCAATAACCTTATTGTTAATTTCACTCAAAGGTGTTTTCTGTTGCAACAGCAGTATAGGACAACACAACTATGAAATTCAAACAGATTCAAGAATCAAAGTCAACTTTTTGCACAGCAAATGAAGTCAAATACAAAGTGATAAAGGTTAAACAACAAAAGTAAACTCTGATAAATAATTTTTGAAAAGTAAACTGATAATTTTTTGAAAAAAAAAAAAAAAAAAATTCAAATCTTATTTACATTTCTCAAAAGTTTTATTTTTGCATCTAAAACCGAAATTTCAAAGGTATCTCAATTATTGAAATATGTTTATTTTTTAATCCATAGCCTTAGTATTAATAGAGAAAGTTGTGCATAAAATCTTTATTTACAAAATTATGTTTTACTTATTTAAATCTAGAAATGTTAAAAATATAATCCACTACATCAATAGTGACCGGTGCAATTCAAATATGTTATGTAAATGTTTTAATGTTCTTGAAAAAAAAAAAAAAAAAAGAACAGAAAACAGAGAAGGCTTTTGGTTCTCATACTGAAGCCTTACATGTCTATGTATCTTCCCTTTTATCAACTATAGTTAAGCAACATGTGGAAAAACTTGTTTTACTCTTCAAGGATTACCACCCCAAAGTCTGGACAAAAAGGAAGATCAGAGACTGACATGCCTTGCTAGTAACATCAACATAAAAAAAAAAAATAAAAAAAAGCCACTGAGCAAGTAAATATTGAGTTGTCCAAAAAGTTCATGTTGATTTTTAATGGAAATTAAAACACAAAACAAAATTATGCCATTAAATATTTATTCAACTAAACATGAACCATTTTGTTGCACAACCTTTCTCCTTTTCCCCTTCAATTTAAAGATTCCATTTCCCCAAAAGTTTGGTGGTTTCTTGGCAAAGAATTCATTAAGGTGGTTTTTAATGTCATGCAAAAAATTAAAATTTTTTACCATTGAGATAATTTTACAAGGAGCTGAATAAATGAAAATCCAAAGGAGCAATGTCTGGTGAATATGGTGGATAGGGTAACACATCCCAGCCAAGCTGCAACAATTTTTGCCAGGTCGCCAAAGAAATGTAACATCTGGCACTATCCTGATGGAAAACACTTTTCCTGTTCACCAATTCTGGGCATTTTTTCTTGAATTGCTACCTTTAATCTGTTCAGTTGTGAGTAGTACTTTTCAGAATCAACTGACTGCTTTCTTAGGATGGAGACCTGCTTTTGAGGTGGCTAAAGTTGGCTCATGTCACTTACACTAGGATCTTATTCGCTGAACATTGTTGTAAACAATCCATTTCTCATCGCCCATCACAAACTGCTTAAAAAAGGGTGAATTTTCATTGTGTTTATACTGCAAATCACATGAAATGCAATCCAAAAGATTTTTTCAGTCAGATCATGTGGTAACCAAACATCATAGTGATTTGAGCATCCAAGTTTCACTAAGTGCTCATGCATGGTGGATTTTAATTAATTTGTTTCTGCCAATTCCTGCATTGTGTAATGTGGGCTATTCTTAATCAATATCTTGATTTGGTCATCATCTGTAGTGGGAAGCGGGGGTCTCTGCCTGAGCATTCTTTAACAATAAGGTTACAATCACCAACTCTAAACCTAGCGAACCATTTCCATAGTTCTGTCAACTAAAACACCTTCATTGTATACAGCACATATCTTTTTTGTTGCTTGCAAGGCATTTTTGCCTTTACATTAAAAAAAAAAAAGCATCAAATGTCTAATATACACCTTATGATCTTCCACTTTCATAGGAATGCAAAATTGACATGAATGAAGTAATTTTAAACTTTCTTTCTCAAGAGATAATTCGACGTGTGCTCTAAACCGAAAAGTAAGCATATTACATCTGTTGATAAATTTGATGTATTCTAACATGTTGGAACATAAATAACTAAAAAATCGGCATGAACTTTCCAGACAACCCAATAGCATCAAAATGAGGAGAAACATGTAAAGAAATTCTTACCTCTGACTTTCGATATTCTTTAAGTTGATAAAGAGCATTGGCATAATATACAATACATTGATACTTCTGGGCCAATGTCAGTAAATCAGAATTCTGGTCAGACAATGTCAATACAAGTGCAACCTATAAAAGAAAAAAAAGTTAAAAAAGCTGAAGTGTAATTCAAAGAAAAATGTCCATTTGATTAAGTAAATGACTCAAGATTCATTTTGATGATACTAATTATTTAAAAAAAATATTTTTAGTGTTTCCCTTCTTTACTAAAGAAATGTATCAACAGGCATTATAGCGGAAAACTCATTCTGATTAGGATTCAAAGGCATCTTGACATCACAAAAAAGAATGCCAATTAAGTCCAATACCAAATTTGAAATGGAGTTTTAAAAAGTAAAATAAACAGTTTTTGAGATTAAGGAAATTATCATATATATATATATATATATATATATATATATATATATGAAGAGTAACAGAAAATATACATAGTCTAAACCATTAAAAAAAAATTTTTTTTTTTACTGTAATCCATTGTCTGTGGGTTTTCTTTCACTTTTAAGCAAATTCTTTAGAAAAAAATTTAGTCAACTCAAATCAATAATTAACAAGGTTTTAAACTTTAAAATTTGGAAAATTTTATTTTTTTATATACTGTGTAAAAGTCATTTTTCTTGACATCCATTTAAAATTATGACTAGTGCTTATTTTTACTTTACTTTTTAATGTTACAAAAAATAATTAAATAAGATCCTAACAACAATAAGAGGAAATAAATTTTCTTAAAAAAATACCAAGTATTTTATATTAACATTACTACATTATATATTATATTTGTATTAGCATTGTATATGCATGCAAACAGATAATCAGTCAGTTATGTGCCATATGTGATACACGCTGAAGCGATCATGTATCTTTTGATACATGACTGACAAGGCAGATTTTTTTTCCCCATAGTAGGTTGCCATTTCTTTCTGCAGTAGACCAGTTGCCAGCCAAAGCTATAGAACCTGGTCTGTCCTGTTACTTACCCATAGATGGGGGGGAGAGAAGAGGATTCATACCTTTCCCAAGGATAAGTGAATGTAATGGATTTGACTGGAATTCGAACTCAGCTCTCCGATTCCTCAATCTGAGCTGCTATCCATTACTCCACAGTGCCTACAGATAATACTAAATTTATATCAGATAAACAGATAATACTAAATAGTGAAATTTATAACCAACAGTATTAAGATAGAGCATGATCAATGTGCACATTCATTTAATAGAAACAAATAGCGTACTTTTATATCAAGGAATATAGTTCTATGGTATAAATTCTGGTGTTTGAAAAGTGTACAGAATCAGTATTTATATCCTGAGGTTATGGTAAGCCATAGAAGAAAATGTAACTATATCTCATCACAGGTTGGTTATTTAGTGACATATCAACCTCTATGTGTTATTTAATGCCAAAATCTAAATATTCTGTACACAATATTTTTTTAAAGATAATAATGGTTTTAGTGATATAAGTCTTACTCATTAACTCATAGCTGGGAGGAGAAAAAGTGGATTCATACCTTTCCCAAGGGTATTTGCATGTGAGTGAATATAATGAGCCCAACTGGAATTGGAACTCTGCTATCTGATTAACAATTCTGAGCTATTATTCATTACACCACCTGCACATCCAAGCTTATAGAAACTGGTATTCCCTAGGTCACCCATCTAGGTACTGACCAGGCTCAACCTTCTTTAATTTCAGTGATTGTACAAGGACCCGGTGTTTCAACATTATGAGGCTGTAACTCCCTCAACATCACAGGTGCTTACCACAAAAACCTAGATCCAGCTTTGTAAAGCTCCAATTGCAGACAGTGTTATAAAGTAAGACGACAATGAATCAAGTTAGAGAAATTTCCAATGAAAAACAAACTTCTGTCTGAATTTGTGGGATGAAAAATAATCATTATTTACACTATTTATATTCGGACTATTGTCCTCATCTTTGTTGTTGTAATCACAGTATTTCAACCATTGTGCCCTCCAGCCTTCCTCAAGTGTATATTGATGTGGGTAACCCACAGGGAATTCTGAAATGAATCCTTTATTTAATCTACGAGGATAGACTGTTCTCGTTCCACTGCCCATGTCTAGGGATATTGTCTAGTTCTTATTTTTTAAACAAACAAAACTTCCTTAGTTAACCCATAGCTGTGGGGAGAAGAGGTGGATTCATACCTTTCCCAAGGGTATTTGCACATAATGAACCAAATTGGAATTGGGACTTGGCTCTCTGATTAACAATTCCAAGCTAATATCCATTACACCACCTGCATATCCAAGCCTTCAGCATCTGGTATTCCCCAAGTTGTCACTCATCTAGGTACTGACCAGGCTCAACAATGCTCAACTTCAGTGATCATACAGGAACCGATGATTCAGCATGATTTTTTCACTTTTATATAACATTTTTAAATAAATAGCTGTAACTTAGATCATAGGTAAATGTCAAATTTTTTATTAATTCTAAGATTCTTAAATACTAAAAGCATATGATACATTATAAAGTAAGCAGATACTAAAATTTCTATGGTACATTTTTAGCATGAGAACAAATACAGAGAATATTAATAATTTAAAAAACTGGTTGTATATTCTAGGACATTACAACTTCAAGAGAGTGCCCAAAGAATATATTTTGCTTCACCAGAAAAATCTAATCATCTTCTAAGATGCCAATTTCATATCAGATCTATGAATTAAAAATTACCAAAGTAACACCAGTGTTTAAAAGTGGAAGTTAATTTAGCCATATTTTGTCAATTTGTTGTGCCTTTTTGTCTGACTAAGTTTTCTATTCAATATTGTACATAAAAAAAATGTACTCGTCAGTAATTTATGCAAGAGTATTTTTGAAAAGATATGTAATAATCTTTCTTTAATAATACCTTCCCTTCTTTTTCATAGAATCATTAAAACGAGTTTTTGTTCATTTTCCTTCTCAATTCAACAGTATTTGCTTTCACTCAGGGTATGCCTAGAAAATTTTCTCATAGGATGCTTGTAAGAAATATATCTTCTCCAGACACCAAAAATTAAAATACTGGTTGGTTATGTTTTTTGAAATACCATAAAGAGTAGAAAAATGAAAGCCAAAATGTAAATAAATGCTAAAAGAGATTAAAAAAACACTTGTAAAATAAAGTAAACTAAAGACTACCAATGAGAAGATAAAAAAAAAAACTTCAAGTTCTGTCTAAATTTCTGGGTTGAGAAGTTATTAATTATTTACATTCGAACTGTTGTCCTCATCTTTGTTGTTCTCAAAGTTCTTTAAGTAATTCTTGCATCAATAAAAACATAGAAACATGTTGAATTTTATGCTTGAAATGATGGTTGTAAATTTAAATAATGTATTCCCCTTAACGTTGACTTGGTATTTAAAAATAAATAAAAAAATTGAATTTTGTTATACATATTGAGAAGAAATTCTTGTTTCAAAAAACAAAAATCATTTCGATGATTTTTTTTTCAATCAAAGGAATTATGAAAAAAAATGAGTCATCTTAATAATGAAATGAAAATCCATAAAAAATCCCTTAAAGCTACTTTTAATTTTAAAAATAGAATTTTAAAGTTAAATTTATATTTTACAACGATAAAGAAATTAAGCAAAAACTAAATGATTTTAATTAATTTTTAACTTTATTTAAGAAAGTGAATTAGGGAAAAATAAAAGTAAAACTAGCTTCTTACGATTTGTTTTTATTTCCCTAAATGACAAGCAAATAATGTCTGTAATAAAACATTGTTTAAAATAAATTGTTGATAAAGATTCCATAAACATTTTTAATTGCTGACAGTCAATTATTTTAAAATAATTTTTTTTTTTTTTTTTTAAATGATCGGTATTAAATTAAAAAAGTGTTCAGTCAGGATTTGTAAACGGAAACCTAGTTTTTTTTAGTAAAAAGAAATAAATAAAATCCCAGTTCACTCACAAAAAATTAAATTAAAAATGATTAATTATATACCTTATTGTTTCATACCTTTTTACATCTGGCACGTGAATTTAAAAACATTTATTTATGAAATAAGTCAATAATAGAAACACTAAAAACAGTCATAAAGTACCAACTTCTACTAACCCTAAAAATCCAAGGCCGGTGTCCATTGCAAAAATAGCGGTTTATTTATTACAAAGACTAAGGCAGACTTTTCTCATTCTTTAAAAACATACTGAAATTTCAAAATATTTGGTACGAAATATTTTGTATGAAATAAATTGTTCAATTATAAAAATGTTTGATCTCGCACAATATTAACTTTTGTTTTAAGGTGTCTAACTTGAGTCGATATTTATTTTATTTTAAACTAGGTTACATTTACCACGTGAGTAGTAAACTAGAATTTCATTACCTGTCTTTTCAAAGTAGAAAATTTTACTCAGTGAAATATTTGTTCCAATTTTAAGCAAAATGCGAAAGGATGCAGAAAGTAGCAGAGACACGATGGCATGATCAAAGAATCCGTCACCTTAAAAACTTAAAACTAAAATTTGAAAAAAAAATCCGGTTTAATTTTTTTAAAACAGAGAATGAGTACGAATGGACTTAGAAGAAACAGCAGTTGCATGGCTAAAGAAAGTGACTACTTACAAAAAAAAAACTAAATAACAGTAACAGTCAACACTGCACGCATATTCACAAATCATTGTACAATTATTTTAAAATGTAGTAAATAAATATACAAAGAAATATAAATTCTTAAAATAGTATTAAAATAAAATGTTAAAACTACAACAAAAAACACTAGTTAGTACTTAAGACTAAAAGAGCAACAAAAAATAAAATGATACAAATTTTCACTAATTAGGCTTGTTGCTATTTCTCTAGTATTATTTATTTGTTTTCTGTAATATGAAATCTATTCTATTCTAATTAAGGTGAACGAAAATGACTATTGATCAGCTATTAAATTGCTGAAGTGTTAAAATAAATAATATTGTATAAGAAAACTACGCTAAAAGATTAATAATTACCTTTTCCTAAGCATTGAATGCATTTCATTATTGATCAATGTTTTTATTTATTTTTTAGTGAATGATTATTAATAAACTTTTAAAAATTAAAACTGTAAACTAAACAAATCAATTCATACCTATCAAACAAATATTTTTGCATTAGAGTGGAAAATGAGAAATTTTTATTTGAATGACTTCAATTTAAAAAGTATTTTCTGTACATTATTGATTAGCTTCACATCACATATATTCACTAGTTTGTACCTTATTCTTCGGGATAATTCCTTTTTTATCACTTTATTTAATGGTTGGTAATATCATCTAGAAAAGTAAAATCGGTTAAAAAATAAAGTATAAAAACACAAACTAATAAACTAGCAACTTTTTAAAGAAAATCAAATTAGTCCAAACGATAAACAATTAAAACTTGTAGCTTTGTACCAGAAATTTAATTTTAGAGAACTAAGGAGTCTGACTGTTTTAAACAGGGAAATGGTGTTTTTTTTTCTTTTAAATCTGACAAGAAAAAAATACATTACTTTTTTTTATGTTTACGTGAAAAGTTCTCCATTATCAAAATATTTTTTAATTATACTTTCATTTTATTTTTAATATTTCAACAAATTATCTTCTTTTGGTGTATGGTCATTTAAATCATTATTTTTTAATTAAATAAAAAAAGTTAATTTATTTGCCTACGTTTTAGTGTACGTGTAATCAATGATCTTTTTCTCTTTTTTTTTTTTAATTAACTGAATGAAGGTTTCACTATTTTGTTTTGTGACAAAACAAAACTTGTCACATACTTACATTTAACTTGTAGTTTACAAGTTGTATGAATTAAAAAATCGTTTTCAGATTTGAAGAAATCACTTTAAATTTCTCTACCACGCCGTTTTTTTTTTACAATATTATTTAAATTTAAAATATATAAACTTATCACAATTTAGAAATTAACTCACAATTGCCGAGTTTCAATTTGTGAAAACACGGTTATTTATTTTGCTTTAGCTAACATTAACAATACCAAGTTGTTTGTATTTTCACAATTATACTATCAGTATTATTTGAAAAGCTATATAATCACAGTAAAGAAATAACGGACTGAAGCCATAATAATAAAGTTTTTTTGTTTGTTTTTTCAACTTTACTTAGTTTTTAATTTAAAGTACTTTACTTACCAGCTGTTTTAGGTCACTATAAAGTTCAGAGTCGTGTAGACGTTTGACGTTATCAAAGAGACTCATATTTAAGATTTATCCGTGCTGGCTTCAGTAATTCCAGTAGTAAAAATGTATTGATAAAAAAAAGGAAAAAAAAAAAAAAGAAACCAGATTGATATTAAGTTTACTGTCCACCAAAATCCCAGTTCCTAGCTTCCTTCTTCCTGCTGCTTGTCCTGATAATATGACTGGCCCCACCACCAGGCGGCGCTTACCCTGTTAAACAGTTGATATAAAAACGAAATGTGGAACTAGTAAAAACCGGACTACGACAAACGGGATGGCGGACGAACGTAGACAAGTAGTAAATTCACTCACATGTTAAGTTTATAATGCCTAGGTAATTTATTTCTTACCATAAAGTAAATGAAAACTAAGAGTTATTATATTTTTATCTCTTAATTACTCGTTTTTCCCTCCCAATAAAATAATTTAATTTTTATTCACTTATATTGAAGTATTTGTTTTTTGTGTAAAGATACAGCAAGAAAGGACATATCTGTCAGTGATATGGGAAAATAGAATTTTATTTTAAAGTTCTTCAGCACACAAAAATGTTCAAGTTATCATAAAAGAGGATTGTATATGATAAGCAAACTTTGGACTTTGCAAACTTAGTCTACGTTTTTATTTGCATTCTGTCATCATCTGATCGGTCCAGGTAAGAAAAACAAATTGAATAATAAATGTCACTTGTTAGTAACAAACAAAAAAAACTAACATTTTTGTTTTAGTTTTACACACCCTTCTCTTCATCACTTGCGAAAAACATAACTTTCTTTCATATTTCGCTATTTACTTTGTATTTTTAAAAAATATCTTTTTGCCTTCTCTGGTATATTTTTAATGTCGTTTATACAGCTGATATAAATTATAATTTTTAATTAAAAGAAATTTTAATTCATCAATTTGAATTGATCTGGTCACTAATGTTAAAATAACATAATCAATATTTGTTATTTTCTTACATTGTAAAAATGCTTTTAAAAATAATAATTTACGCAGCATTACCACGATCGGAGAAAATAAAAGACTGTGTTGGCTTTGAATTTATAAAACCTGAGGAAAATCCAAATAAATCTACATTTTCTAAACTTAAAATTTTACATTCTATGAAATGTTTTAAGCGATATTTTCTTTTTTTTCTTCCACTCCTAAACAATTAAGTTTCTTTTTAAAGAAAAAAAAACAGTACTGTAGTGTAAAAAACATAACAAGTTGTCATCATTTGATTAATTGTTGATTTATTAACTATTAATTAGTATTATTATTAACTAATTACTGATTAAGTTTTTATTTTAAGCATTGCATATTTAAAAATATAATTCACTACAAATTTCTAATGATTGTTGCAAAAATATTTTATTTTTTTACATTGTCACATTGTGGAAAGTAATTGCTTTCTCTAACCAAGCAAATGAAAATTGAAACTGATACATTTGCATTCTGACACAAGATAAAGTGTCGTGCACCCAGCGAGGATCGAACTCCTAATATTACTGTAGT
>OZ038499.1:59700822-59705822 GCA_964036315.1 Acanthosepion esculentum
ATATATAAACATATATATATATATTTATACATGTGTGTATATATATATAAACATATATATATATATATTTATACATGTGTGTATATATATATAAACATATATATATATATATTTATACATGTGTGTATATATATATAAACATATATATATATATATATATATTTATACATGTGTGTATGTATATATAAACATATATATATATATATTTATACGTGTATATATATATAAACATATATATATATATTTATACATGTGTGTATATATATATATATATATATATTATACATGTGTGTTTATATATATATATATTTATACATGTGTATATATATATATACACATATATATTTTTAATTTACTCTCCCGTCGGTTTTGACACATGAGGATCTGACAGCTTAGTCGATTCAGTTAGGAAATTTTTTGCGATAAGTTTTTGAGTGGCATTTAAGACCTGCTAGTGATTTACAAAGGAGGCCACATATGGTGCAAGAGTGATGATTGTGAGATGAAATCACTGTTAGATTGGCTGACCTTTTAGTTCTTGCTCTTACTTCTTGAAAATGATTCAGACAAGCAGATTGAAGACTGCTGAGTCCACTAAAACATGTTGATCTCCATTCTACCCGCCTTAAGGCTAAGCGCTCAAGTGTGTTATGTGGTATATTGACAGCTGACAAGTTGCTTGTCTTTGTATCTTAGCCATGGGCGTTCCTCATCCCTGTAGTCCTGATCTAACTGGTTGTACATTAGGGTCTTGGGTATCCTGTCATCAGACATTCTCAAGACATGACCAGTCCACCGAAACTGAGTCTGTATGAGAAAAGTCTCAATTCCTCCAATATTACACCTGTTAAACAGGTCTACGTTAGATGTCTTACCTTGAAGATTAACTCCACAGATTGCACACAGGCAGCTTTAATGGAAAACAACCAGCTGGCGTATATGGTACCTGTATGGAGTCCACGACTTTGAGCCTTACAAAAGGATGGCAAGTACAACTGCTCTGCAAACCCGAATTTTCGTATCCAGTCGAATACCCCACTCATTCCACAAGCGATAGCGAAGTTTGCCAAAAGCACTGGTAGCCTTAGCAATCCAATGCATGATTTCATCATCTAAAGTTCCACTGTAGTTGACTTTGCTACCAAGATAGGTGAAAGACTTTATATAGTTCAGGGCTTTGTCTTCTACTTTCAATGGTCTCTCTGGTGGTTTTTGTTTCTCACCACAGAATTGCTTCAGAGTAGGACAAGGTTGGTGCATTACTTAGTATTCTTTATGCTAAGTGCAAGACCAAAGGTTTTACATGTAGCAGAGAAACAATTTATTAGATATTGGGTCTCCTCAAATGATGTCGCTACAAGAGCAGCAGCATCAGCAAACAACAAATCATGAATAATTTACGTACGAAGGTGGCTCTTGGCTTTGAAGCGCTGATGAATGAAGAGATCACCAGTTGTTCAAAACTGAAACTTGATGCCACTCTCTGTAAATATATATATATATATATATATATATATATATATATATATATATATACACACACATATTTATACATGTCTATATATGTATACACATATATTTATACATGTGTATATATATATGTATACATATATATGTATACACATATATTTATACATGTGTATATATATGTATACACATATTTATACATATGTATATATACATATATATGTATTTATACATGTGTGTGTATATATACATATATATGTATTTATACATGTGTGTGTATATATATATATATATATGTATTTATACATGTGTGTATATATATATATGTATTTACACATGTGTGTATATATATATATATGTATTTACACGTGTGTATATATATATATATGTATTTATACATGTGTATATATATACATGTATATATATGTGTATATATTTATACGTGTATATACATATATATATATATATATATACATGCCTATATGTGTGTGTGTGTGTGTGTGTGTGTATATATATATATATTTATACATGTGTATATATATATACATGTATATATATGTGTGTGTGTATATATATATATATATGCACATACACATTTTTAAGTGTCTGTGTATACATGTACATTTATATATGTGTATATTTATACATGCGTATATATATATATATATATATATATATATATACACTTAGGCATGTTATCAACATTGTCATAAGACTTACCCCTCTAATTTGAAAACTTCAGCCTATAAGCTTTATGTATGTCCTGCAATACCTGATTTGGTATTTTCTCATTGGTATGGCTTTTCATTTCCAGAAATCTTAAATAATGTTCAATAGACTGTCCATTTATTAATTACCTAACTATAACACTTAACTGATTGATATATAATAGATCTGATGTTGAATCAACTGACAAACTAAAATAACCAAAAGATTTTACTTCGTCAACAATGAAGGCATATTCCTTTTTTACTATTAGTTGAATGATTTCCTCACAGGTGTTTTTGAACAGGTAAGAAATTCCTTTGCCAGAATTTACACATTTCAAAATGTTGCCTGCTAAAAATGGATCAAACTGGCTCAAGAGTTCAGGCAGCCCTAAAAATCTTCCCATTGTGAAATGATCCAAACCTTTCTTCTGTTCCTCGAAAAGCCATGCCATGTTCAGTTGATGTGTGAATAACAGCTATGACACACCTCGTGCTATGTCCCCAGTAATTACACTCTTCCTGAATTTGTCTCTCCAATTGTTGCCCCAACCCCACACTTTGTCTGCAAGTTAAGTATGTTAACATAGAATCTCAGTGAGTTGTGCTTTTTTTCATGGTTATCAATTACAATAGTATTTCGCCAGTCTCTGAACCCTTCTCGTATAACAAAATTCAAGAAATTTTTCAGAGCAAACAGTTTATAAACAAAACAATATACTGATTCTGTTGATTGTGAATACAGTAACCACTCATGCTTTTATTTCTCACCATTGGCTTTTGTCTCAACAAAAAATTTCAGCAAACAATACCTCACTGGTTTGCCACTACTGAAATGCGGGTAAGACTTGTCAAATGGCCCATTGTGGTGTTGACAGTCACTGGGTCCACAAGCAATCCAATATGCCACTTTAGCAGCAGAGAAATCAAAGCAACAACCCTGGATCCTTTACTTACATTGTGACTTACTTCATCTTTTGATTTCAGTGCAATCACCAGGGTACCCTATACTTTCATTTTCAGCAATTATTTAATCCCCAGAATGTATTGTAAAGTAATTTGAATCAACATTTGCAGTCGAGGTATCAAGAGAATAAAATGAGATCACTAATGAGACATGTTCTAGATGAACCTGCTTGTGACACTTTGGTGATTCTACTGTCATCATATTTTGATTATGAAGTGATCAAAGTTGTATTTGCAGTATAATTTACCATATTTGTGTTCACTTCTGATGATGGAGATTGGTTTTGACATGGAATCAGTATATCATGTTGTGGTACTTGTGTGAAGAAATCAGTCAGCTTTGCAGTCTTGGACTCTAAATCCAAAGTCTTCTCTTGTTTTTTTTTGTTTTTTTTTTGTTGATAGATTTCACTTTTCTGAACCACTTAATTGAACACATTTCATCTTGGTTCTTGGGGTCTGTAAAATACAGAAAAGGAAAAAGACTATTTTTGTTTGAATAATTATGCGGCAATCAACACAGTTATACGTATCATAGGCAGAACCATACAGTCATTTTAATTCCCGGCTTACAGTTTATTCTTGTCCTTTAATTAATATAGACAGATTTTCTCTTAGAATTTGTAAACTGAAAAGTGGAGTTGTTGGGGTGTGTTATAAATAAGTAGCAACAACCACGTAGAAGCACCCAGTACCGAGATGCAGGCCACCTTGCATCATGTGATAAACTAAACTTAGTCACTACCACCACCATGTGAGAAAAAAAACTCTTGCTCTCTTCACCATCACAGCACCATGTACAAAAAATGCACACGGCGACATCATCAGCGCCACATAAATTGATAGACATAATGAAATACAAACTCAGTTATCACCACCAGTCGACTAACATACAATAAATAAAAAATAGAAAATACACACATAGTCAAAAGTAGTACAATACACCATTTGGCCATTTTTATGAGTTTCACAACATTTCATAAAGCACTTCCACAAAAATTATGAAACATTAATTGTTGTCAGTGTTATAAAAAAAAGGAATCAGTTTACTTAGAAAGTTACAATGTTAGCCCAGCACATGTGTTGTTGCCTGTTGGCATGCTGGATACTGTGTGAGCTAACAGCACCCCTTCACAGTCTCATTCTCAGTGGATGACTGAACAGAACAGTCAACATGAGCAAGATTTAGATATTAGACAAGAACAATCACGTGAGCCTCTGTGGACTGTGAGGCAGTTAAATTTACCAGATTCTAATTTTGTTGTATTGCCAAGATTAATGTATATCATTAACCTCTATCATTGCTATTACTATTATTTTTACTTCTGGCAAAGAGGTTATGTTTTTGTCAGAGTATGTGTGTATTTGTTTTATTTCCACTGACGTTGTACAGATTGTATACAAATTTCACAAATTGCATACAAAGTTTCCCCTGCATTCATTTATGTAGGGGTGGAGGGGTCCTTCGATTTCATGACCCTTGGCAGAGATAGGCACTTTCTGAATGCTCTTATTATTATTGTATATATCTGTATATAATTTTTTCATTTAATGAGAGGGCCCCTTTTTGTGGATCCTGATTCAGCTGTACTATTTGCAGTATTGCACTATATGACCCATCAGGCATGGTAAATTTGGCTATGGAAAATTTCTATGGTGCCCCCTTACCTGGATGCCCTAAGCACATGCTTATTTTACTTAATGTTTAATCCACTCCTCGGTTGCGGTATAGTAGGTTGATATGTTTAGGGTTATTTGAGGAAGTATTATGTTCTTTTTGATTTATGTTAATATTTCTAATAGCTCATCTAATTTGTTCATCAACAATATATATATATATATATATATATATATATATAT
>OZ038499.1:59710822-59760822 GCA_964036315.1 Acanthosepion esculentum
AAACGTGCTTTTAAGTGTCTCAGTTCTTCACAGTGAAGTATCCAAAACTATAAAAAAAATGTATTCAGTAAGTGGAATTGTCAAGCTAAGTTAAATTCATTTATTATTTTCATTTCACACTAATACTTTTTTAGAAAGGCAAGAATTCATTGCTTCCCCTAGTTATGGATTAAATAGTAATGTAGATTAAAATTTCTAATCTTGAGTGGCAACCAATCTAGGAGAAGGCCTCTGAATTCAAAACTAGAGAAGTTACTGGGAAATCACTCTACTATCTTTCCTAAAAAGTCATGACAGTTTCTGCATATTAAAGAAAGGAAGTTGTGAAGTGCCATGATCACCTATATTCCAAAGGGACATGATATATTTTATTTATTTTTTCTACAAATTCAAATGGATTTTTTTTTTCAAAAAATAAAATTGATATCTTTTTAATTTTTGTTTTAAGTAATTCAATATATTTTACTTATTTAATGCATTTTTAATTTAATATTCTGATTATTTTTTAATAAGCTTGAAGTAATTTGTATAAAGCTTTGTATTTAATTCTTAAATTCACTTGAAGTTTTTAAAAATTTAGGAAAGAATGAATTTATCTCCAAAGACAATTCTGAAATTCAAGAAACATGAGCAATACAAAGGTTTTATACAAATTTGTAGTCAGTTTGAATATTTCAGAGAAAATAAATATATATACAATCATTCTTTTGTAACAAGTAATATATTCTGAGTTTTTTTTTTTGTTGTTTTTTTTAACTGCTATGTCCTTTCAGGACATAGGTGATCATGACTCTCCACAGATTCCATTTCTGAATTACTATGCATTCTTTGGAAAGGTAATGGAGTGGCTTACCATTGTTTTCTCCATAGTTTGGAATTCAGAGTTTTTCCTCACTTAGACTGTCACCCAAAGTGAGAGAATCCAGTCAAATCCTGATATTTAACTCATAGCTGGGGAGAGAAGAAACAAATTCATGTCTTTCCCAATGGCAGTGTCAAAATGAGGCTAACCTAGAATTTGAAAATGGCTCACCAGTTCACATTCCATGTCAATATCTATGACACTGTGGCCCGCTTCATTTCATGTTATGAGTAATTATTCAAACAGGACAGTATTTATGATCCGCTTAGTGTCCATGAAAATATTTATTGATACACAATGTGAGTTACCCCCCCCCCCCCACTTGGCTTTGACATGTTCGCCAAGATGCCCTTAGGTACCGCTGTGAAATGGCTATAAAAACGGGACACTTCCTGTCTTTTTTCTCTTTTCTCTCTTTTTCTTCTAGCATGTGATAGAAGCAGCACCAATTCAGGACTTCTTCCTGAGCATGGGGATATCTTTCCCCTTAGTAACTGAACTTTCATGCACACAATTTCTAATTGCTAAATTTTAATATCTCTTTTCACTTATATTTGCATACATACTAGCATATTTTCTCTCTTTTGTTACTTAGTTGTTACATAAAAGTGCATGAACATTTTTTAAATTCATCTCATTTCCTTTTACCTCTACTAACAATGGGGACTTGTTTACACATTTTGTTTGCCACAGTTTTTAGTTCAACTAGCAGTACTGCAACAATTGATCTTTTTTTTTTTTATCCTCCAGGCTAAAAACAAGCAAAGCATAATTCATGCAAGCAGTTTGTAAAGATTATAATAATATTTTTACATAGCCTGGACTAGAAAAACTTTGTAGCAGAAATTTTCTTTTTATGGTATATGTAATTTGTATATTACTTTGTAAGTACAATTAGTAAACATAGCACAGTGGGCTGGAGGCTGGAAATTTGCAAAAAATGAAATTCCTATTCTACCCAAAAGGACTTCATTTTCATAAACTAGAGAAAATTTCCATTTCAACAAAAAAAAAAAAATCAGTGAAAAGCTCTTTTTTCAGAAAAGTTATGTTTAATTGAAGTTTGCAAAATCACTAATTTCATTCGTTTGCACTGTCAGCTAATTTATACAAATTTTACCTGATTTTTTAGTTGAAACTGAATAATGAAAAAATCATAGAAGCACATTTCTTTCACTTAACTTTGAAGATAGTAGTTAAAGGTATAATAATGAAGTTAATTACAGACTCTCAAGGGTGAAAATGTGAAAAAAATACCATTTTGGGGGGAACTTTTGGAAGAAGAAAAAAACTATTTTTACCCCAAAATATTTTTTTCACACAAAATTTCTATGGATATCAGAAAATATTTCAAAATACAAAAAGTCAGACATGCATAACTATGCATTTTCTGAAAATATGAGATGAGAGGGTGCAGAAAAATTAAGTTTCATCAAATCTGATCTTTGGTATTTAAAATTAATCCATTTCAAATTTTGGCACACTTAGTTAAAAGGTATCAACATATTGAAATACGAAAATTTATCTGAATAGTCATCAACAAATTTTTGACGCCAAATATGCTTCTAAAACTTAACTGAAGGGTTTATTGACCTAATTCTTACTGAAAAGAACTCAAAAATGGATTTAATTTTTTTTTTTTTTTTAAATGATTCGGAAGGTTAACTTATGTGAAAAAATTACCAGAAAAATCCTCAAAATTCGACTGATTTTACATCAAGAATGCCATGAATCTGTTGAAGAGATTCTTGGCAAAAGATGGGATTTCCCTGACGGTACAGGTAAAGGAGGAACATTCACAACAGGAAACACTGCTTGGTGTATCCTTCATTTTGTTGAAGAGATATTGTTGTCCAAATGGTTGATGAGCGTTACACACAAATAATGCAACAATTTGGCCAGCATCTTTCCGTGATATTATGTCTTTTCTGCTCAAGCAAGCAAGTGAATGTGAAGGAGTACAGGAAACGTTGTACAAATCTGTACCTTTTTCTCCTCAAAAGCTTTCCACAGCAAGGCCCCAAATCAAAGCCTGTTACTTGGATTAACATCACACCAGCAGTCCACGAACTTCTACGACACTCGTGGGAGTTGAGATGCATGGGGGCTTTGGATTGAAAGATTGGGATGAATCAGATTTGGAGGCAAACAACAAAATTTTTCAATCAATCCAGTTGAAACTTGTGAGAAAAAACACAAAATCTTCTAATCTAGATGACGTGATTAATAGATTATGGAAAAATTGCTGTTTTGTTTACTTTTTTAATAAAAATATAAAAATCGACCATCTTCCAAGCAAATGAGGAGTTATTGAAGTAGATGGTGACTACACTGCGGAATAATCATTTAAAATTTTTATTGAATTGTTATGTTTCTTTTTTCATAATAAATATTGTTTAAAAAACACCTGATAATTATGCACCAACCCAATATAAAAATATTTACCATTCTTTTTTTTTTTTCTTTCACATTATCACCGAAAATAGAATGAAGAAGCTGATGAACCAGAAGTTGTTTATGATCGCAATAAAGACCTGAGGAGTTGAAGTGGGTTAAGAGAGACTTACATTATGAAAATAGCTGTAGCTGACAGATGGCATATAAGTCAATATCCTTCTCAGTATCAACTGGGTTATGATGTTGTAAGATCCGAAACCTCTAATGATCCGCAGCTAAAAACATCACTGATATGTGCCAAAGCCTCAAATAGATGTATTTCCCAAACACAAAATTGTTAAAATATTACACACACATAATTTTGGCTTTTTGATTATTAATCTAATCCAAATTTCATTAGACAAGTGAATTTGGCAATTTGAAATTAGGTTAGAGAAAGCAGTGTTTTAAATTTGTAGATTTGTTAAAGATGCTTGCTTTCTTCACATTATCTAAACCCATTTTTATTCACCTTTCCATCATGTCTTACTGATAAATCCATTTGATTGTTGCTCTTATTAATTAATTTCAGGTAGATTCTGCAAATAATTCAGGTGAAATCAAATTGGTTTTGGTTGTTCGTAATGATCTAAAGATGAGCAAAGGCAAAGTGGCAGCCCAGGTATGTGTCAAGTGTTTTTTTTTTCTCCATCTTTCACAAGTCATTTAATTGTTTAACTAAATTTTTAAATCACCCCATGTAAGGCAGTAAAGCCACTAAGATACAAGGGGTTACGAAGTGTGAAAGAATAAAAAAAGAGAGAAACATTATTAAAGAGCGAAAATAATAGAAGAGTAATCAAGAGGATAATAGATAATAATTAACACTGCCTTTGAATTTTTGAAGATCAAAGTTGGCCGGAATGCATGGAGCCAAAAAAGAGTTCCACAAGTGAGAAGTGTGAGAAAAGAAACTGTTAGCATAGAACTTTGAGGATACCTTGCTGTCAGTCTTGTACTGTGCTTAAATTCATAAAGTTTAGGTACCATAGTGAAGAGCTCATCAGAGCAATTACCATGACGATATTTATAGAAAATGCACAGAGAAGCTACATAACAGCAATGGAAAAGTGACTGAACGCGAGATGCCAGGTCAGGACCTATAATATAATGGTGCAACATAGTCAATTTTTGTGTCAGAAGTTGTCTGTTATCTGACCCCCATGAATTCAAGTTAGTTTTTTATTTTAGAAAAATGAGGCAGGGCAGATTTTAAAACAGCAAATTTAGTACAAAAATTTAAGGAAAACTAAAATTCAGGATTTAGTTAAAAAAAATTGAGGTGGGCTAAATTTTTTATTTATTTATATTTTTTTTAAAGCCAGAATTCTTGATTTAATTACAAAATGTAAGGCAGGTTAAAGTTTTAAAACATCAAAACTTTATATTTAGCTTAAATTATCAGCATTTTGAGTATTTTAACCTTCAAAATTCGTTTATATTCATCAGTTTTTCTAACATTTATGGAGGCAAAAGAAGAAATAATGAAAACTTATAGGCTGATAGACTGGCTTTTACTGATGTGACTTACATTATAAATCACAGATGCTATATAGGTACTTCTTAATCTTGTGTTTTCTTTATCTTGTTTTATACCTTAAATAATTTACCAAAAACACAGACATATCAATAAACAATTTAAAAATATATTGCAATAATTTAAACATCTTTTTTTACGTTTTAATTCCCAGAAATGAAGTTAGTTACGAAAAACTGAAAATGAGTTTTGTGTACTTGGGACAGGTTTTAGAGAGATCAGTATGTGTTTCTGTCATAATTGCCAAGATTATATCCAACAAGTAAATTTAAACTTTGTCATTAAAAATTTTTTAAAAAATGATAAAATAGATGACATTGGAATATGAAATGATCGAGATTAATTTCATGAATACTGGATTTTGAAATTTTACAGCAGGTGTCAATTTATCTGTTACAAGAATTTTACAGTGGGTGCCAATTTATCTATTACAAGAATTACTGATATTTTAATTATAATTAAACTATATCATTAATAGCAAGATTAGAATTGTCTACTATGACTTTTATTGAAATGTTCCAATTTCTGTACTAATTTATTATTTTTAAGTACTAATACTACTATATTTCTAGTAGGACTGGATATTATAATTCAAGATTTATTGGTATAGGAGGAAAAATAATTGCTTACTAGACTCTATTGTTATACTGTATTGTTTTTTTTGTTCTCTTTTTTTTTTTCTTAGTGTTCACATGCTGCAGTAGCTGCCTGTGAAAAGTTAATGAATCAAAACCCCAAACTGCTGCAAGCCTGGAAATACTGTGGACAGCCAAAGGTTGTTGTCAAAACTGAAACTGAGGAATCAATGTAAGTGAATGCAATAGAATTAGATTGGAATAGGATTGATAGATTAGTTGGGTGATAAAAACATTTAATTTTATTTTTGGCTTTAACAATGATCCTAGATTCAGAATGCATCAATTAGCTATGTTTGTTAAATTGTTGAGGAAATGCCAGATTTTTATTCCTTTTTATTTCCAATTTAAAAAGACTTGTTTTAGCTTTGAAAAGTTCCATGAAAGAATTAAAAAAAAAACGTCAATATGAGCAGGACTGGTACAAGGGTCTTGTGGGTCTCCCCTGAATCTATGATATGCCCCCCACATCCATTCTACTACATCTCAATTTTCATAAGGTAGTATTCATATAAAATACAAATTTTCTAGTAACCTAATTATGTACAGTAATGGATCATATGCAATATAGGTGAACAATTCAAGTAGAAAAATTGAAAATAAATACAATGTATCTAAATACAAATTAGAGACATGTCATAATAGATCATTCCATCTTAAATAAATCAATATTTTGCAGCAATTTTTAACATCAACTTGAGATTTTTCTTAAAAAAGTTGAATAATTTTGACACATTCGACATTATGGATAAAAAATAGTGAATTTTATAGTATTTTTATGCAGTGAATTTTATATAGTGTTTTTATATAGTGAATTTTATATAGTGTTTTTAAATAGTGAATTTTATATAGTGTTTTTATATAGTGAATTTTATATAGTGTTTTTCAAGACTTAGGATGATTAAAACAAATTCACAGATTTGGACAAAAAACGAACCCAGAATGACATAAAAATCTGCAAAACATTTTTCATCCTTTAATAGTCAGTTGTGCTTAGTTTAATTTGTAATGTATGTAAATGTAGGTAGAAAAAAAGCAAGTCAGCCTTCCCCACTGATTTGGAGGTTGTATGCACTGGCCCTGATATGAGTAACTTGTTCAATTTAAATGTTCCAAATACTGTGGAAGCATTTTGGTGCAAAAAAAACAAACTTGATTTCCTGGTATGTTAATATATATATTGTAGAATGCATCCAGGGACAATGACAATACAATTTAAGAAATTTATTGAGCACAAGCAATTTTGATGAGCTGTAAAGTGTTAAAATCTTAAATGAATTTAATAGATATTGCTAGTTACCTTATGTAATTCATAATAACATAACTAGAAGTTATTAAACAAAGAAATCATTGAATAAATATACTTTTCATATAATTAACTGTACAGTTCTTTTTGCAAATTTGTCAATTCTTTATCTTTTGCCATGATGATAATCTTACAAGAATATCAATTACAGAATGTTCTGTTTGTATTTTTTAGGCTAAAAATTACTACAGATAACATTGGAACATTCTAGAATATTCCACTTGAATAATCTAAAGTATTAAAACAATTTAAAAGTTTTAAAATCTGAAATTTGCATTGTACGAATACTTTTTTTCATCCATTAAAATGGATAAATGGGATTTATTTCTATTAAATCAATTTTTTTTTCTGTTTTCTATGCATATTTAATTATTATGCATCTGTGTACAGTGAATTATATGAAAAGTATGTTTAGTCATTAGTTGTAAATAAAATAAATTAAAAATTTGTACGTGTATGAATATTTGTCCCCCCCCCCACTATATATATATATATATATATATAATAAGAATGAAAAAGTCAACACTTAATAATATTAACTATGGACACGGCTACAATGTGCTGTGTTTGGAAAATAAAACATCCCTATAACTCTAAAAACATAGACACAACCCATACCCCAGTTAAAAAGCAAAAATAAAATCATCCTTGATAATGGCTAAAGGTATAGCCAAAAGCACTCAGAATTTATAGAACATTGGACAGTTTCTATATGCTCTATGTCTAAAAAAGAGAAGACTTGTTTGAACACAAGAAAAATTAAATAAAAAGCTTAATCGTAGTTCCTTGTCTGTCGTCTTCAGTGAAACATGTATGTAGTGTGTATGTGTGTGTATGTATATATATATATATATATATATATATATAGTTACTGCTATAGCCACTATAAATATTTTTTTTTATTTTTAGTGAAATAGATATACTTTTTGATTTGCTCAGGAATAGTCATAGTTCTCATATTAGTTTTAATTTGTTTGAATTCTTAGATAAAGTATTTTCATTATTTTTTAACTTATTTGTCCTTCCCCTTTATTGTTGCTTTTCATCACAATAAGATTATTACATTCTCTGGTCATTAAAGCAAGCAGCAACATACTTGTTAGCAAATATTTTTGTTTAAGTGAGTGGAATTTATAATTAAGCTGAATTTGGCAATTTTTAACCTAAAATTTGTTTGGGTAAATTGAGATTCGATCTGTAAGATCTGGAATTGAAAAGAGAATGTCAGTGGTCAGGAATTAAAATAACATAATTGACAGTTTATAAAACACTTTTTTCAAAATAATGGCTTAAAAAATCCCTGTGTTTTATATAAAATTGAGGCTATAATTTTGCCTTAGATGGTCACCTCTACATAGCCCAACTCTATAATATTATTTATTCAAACGTCATCGTCGTAATAGTAATATTAATAATAATAATAAAGTATTATAATAAAATACTGGTTACATTCATTGGTACTAGCTTTTCTTTAAAAATGAAATAGTTGTTGTAGGTCTCGTTAATATAGATTGAGTTATTCCCCTTTAAACGGACTCCGCTCGACATTCAGCAAAAGACTTCCAAAACGAGTACAAGTTTCCACCAGTCAGCATTTTACAAGTTACACTGCAAAGGTTTATGATATTGCAATTTGTTAGTTCGAAGGAACTTTTATTTTTCTTTCTTATTGTCATGGGTTTTCTAAATTACTTATACTACTTTGTTCCTATTTCAGATTTCAAATGTCTCGTGAAGCTGCCAAGATTGGATTGAATGCTAGTCTTATTTCAGATGCCGGTCGAACACAGATTGCTCCAGGATCAAAAACTGTACTTGGGGTTGGACCAGGTGAGTGGACCTGTTGGATTGGTTGTTAAGAGAAGAAATTTATTTGGCAAGAATTAGTGTCACTTTGGAATAAAACAAAGAATAAGAGTAACTATAAAACAAACAAACAAAAAAATGTAATATCCATTATAATTGGTTCATGAAATTTTGATTACCTATCAGTATTTTGTTTTTTTTTGTTTTTTTTAGTAGATTCGTCAAGGAGTTATTCTTACTTATTTTTATATGATCTGATCAATAAAATTTATATGATTTTTTTTTTTTTTTTTACATTAGTCGATGTCATTAACACATTGACTGCCAGAGGTCAATTACAAAATCTAGCTTCAAATGCCAACATTATAACAGCCAACTTCCAGAATAAAAAATTTTTATGAGCTGATTTATAGCTTCAACTGAAGTCTTAACAATCAATAAACTCGTTGGCTTGTGCAGATGAAAATGTATCAGAAAATGTTAACACTAGTTAACTTGTAGTCAATGTCATAATAAAAACTGCCAATCATGAGTTATCTTGTGGTTGGTAGTCAATGTGTCAAAATGTGTGTTGTGGTGTAATGGATATTGGCATTTTTGAAGATCAAAGTTGTCTAGGAAGCAATAAGCTGGCTAATGATTCAAAAATCGGAGAGCCCAGGTCAAATTCCAGTTGGGTTCATTACATTCACTTACACCAAAAACCCTTGAGAAAGGTATGAATTCATCTCTTCTCCCTCCAGCTATGGGTTGAATAGCAAAACAGACTGGCAGGATAGCCTTTGTTTGGCAACTAGTCTACTGCAGAAAGAATTTGCAACCTACTGGATGAAAATTTTCAAACACTTTCTTCCAACTTGTCTTGAGCCAGCATGGAAGAGTAGGCTCATAAAATTAACATGAGAATAATATCTTGTGTTGATGCACAGTCTGCAATAGTGTTGAGTAAATGTTTGCTTATTAGAAAAAGATTGGCTTTCTTCAGATCTATGTTGATTTGTGTAAGCTTCAGAGAATTTCAAACTGGACCTTTTATTTAATCTATCCTGTGAGTATCAGATTTTCCAAGCCCTCTTTCCTCATTATTGGCAATCCTTTATAGTGTGATATAGATTTTGGTTTAGTTGGCCATGGTTCATGGTTTGATCGAGGCTTGTGATGTACTTTCTTTAGTCAAATCTAGTCGAATTGGATGTGCATAGTGATGTAATGGATATTGGAATGAGAAATTGGGAGCCAAATTCGAATTCCAGTTGAGTTCGTTACATGCGGAAATACTCTTGAGAAAGGTATGAATCCATCTTTTTCCCCCTCCAGCTATGGGTTGAATAGCAGGACAGAATGGGTTCTATAGTCTTGGTTAGCAACCAGTCTACTGCAGAAAGAATTTGCAACCTACTGGATGAAAATTTTCAAACACTCTCTTCCAACTTGCCTTGAGCCAGCATGGAAGAATAGGCTCATAAAATTAACATGAGAATAATATCTCATACTGATATGCAGTCAGTAACATGTGGAGTAAGTGACTGATTATTGTATTAAAATTAAAATAATTTATTAGGGATTTGATGTAATCTTGATAAGAAAAAATTTTACAGATCAAACAAATCTCATTTACTATATATTTTCTTTTTAGGCTAAGTTCCAATTCCGGTTGGGTTTGTTATATTCACTTACATGCAAATACCCTTGGGAAATGTATAAAACTATCTCTTCTCTTCCCAGCTATGGGTTAATTAGTAAGACTTATATCACTAAAATCATTATTATCTCCTCGGAAAAATAAAATTGCATACAAAATATTTCGATTTCAGCATTAAATAACCCATAGAGGTGTTGATATGCCATTAAACAAAAACAACCAGCCAACTTATTTTTGGTGCTTGTGCCTTTTAGTGCTGATAAAGAGTATTCTTTGACTTGCACACAGTTAACAACATATAATGTTAAGTCTCATGTTGTCAACAATATAGATCAATCACTGTTTGAATATTGGAGGCAGTATCACCTAACACCACCAATGTAAATAGATACCATAAAAGACTCCCAAATGGTTTCATCAACTCATTTTCACTCACAAAGTTTGAGTCAATACACGGGGTTAGGGTTTTCAGGCACTTCCTAATTGTACTGCATACAGGGATTGTCTCCCCAGGACAATATTATCAAAAAGTCACCTAGAATAATCATTCATGGTGAGATTCGAGCCCAGGTCTTTTGTCTGTATTTATGGACCCTCGTGCTAGCCGTGTGCGGGGCATGAGGTGGTTGGGGGTTCCCGGGGAAACATCTATACAGAGTTTTTCATTGTCTGGTCTTGGGAAATTGATTGCCTGACCAAATTTGGGGAGATCCCTCCCCCAAAGAGGTGGTCCTGGCAGAATATCGATCCATCCAACTCCTTTCATCTTGTGTGGGTGCCTCTCACTATCACCGCCTGAACAGTGCAGGCGATTCCTCCGCCTTCCTTGAAATTCTACCAGGGCCTCTACCTCTCTCCATCTTTTGATCAGACCTGTTCCCAGAAGCTAGGCATGGTCCAGCCCAAATTGCTAAATTCAATTATCATCCAATATTTTTATCAGCAGGGAATTATCGCATCCCTGTGGGTCGGTTGCATCTGGGATCTGTCATCTGTTGTCTTCTCTCGCCAATTCTTTGGTCAACAAGTGACAAAAAGAGACCATTTTTTTTTTGTTTTAACAAATTTTATCGCATCTTAGGAAGACAAACAAAAAAAATATAACCAGAATTTCATTTCTGTCTATCCATTGGAAACTGGTCGGTCTTAAGACCGAAGTCTTATCAACTGACCGAATTTTGGCTAGAAACTCGTTTTTAGCTGTCAGGAGTAGCCACTCCCATTACTCATTTCATTCAATAAGCAATCTACTGATGCTCTCTTCTTCCCTTGTCATCACTTGAAGTCGTTAAAATGTAATCTATTCTTCTGTGCAGGATTGAGTGGACACTTAAGAAAATACCATCGCTTAAGATTAAGTTGACCAAAAACAGATGGCTTCTGTGCTAGCCGTCATCATCGGCATTTGAACCCCGGGGTGGGGAGAGAAAAGAAAACAAATATCCTTTTCTTTCATTCTTCTGTTTGTTTTTTTATTTGTATACTTTTAGTCTATTGAAAAACATTGTTTTTCTTTCTTGTTTTCCAGTTTATTTTGAAATCCTTTTCCCAATTTACCAGTGCCTTCTTAATAGTGTCACACACGCATATAAAATAAAGATAAATAAGCAAAAACAAGTAAAATAAATTAATCCAAATAAATAATGTAAATAATAAACAAATTAACAAACCACTCCTGCCAAAATAACTGTCAGAACAAACTACAACAATCAATCCAAAAACTGCAAACTCTGCTTGGAGGAATAAATAGCTATAATTACCTTCCCAGGCCAAACAAACTACTGAATAAACGATCAGAACTCATCTCAAAATTTTTACTATGTTACTTAAAAATCAAAAGCTGAAAAGAATAAAGAAAAATAAAGAAAAGAAAAAACAATTAAAATATATTAATCCAAATAAATAAAGAAATTAATAAACCACTCCTGCCAAAATAACTGTCAGAACAAACTACAACAATCAATCCAAAAACTGCAAACTCTGCTTGGAGGAATAAATAGCTATAATTACCTTCCCAGACCAAACAAACTACTGAATAAACGATCAGAACTCATCTCAAAATTTTTACTATGTTACTTAAAAATCAAAAGCTGAAAAGAATAAAGAAAAATAAAGAAAAGAAAAAACAATTAAAATATATTAATCCAAATAAATAAAGAAATTAATAAACCACTCTCGCCAAAAATAACTGTTAGAAAAGACTACCCACTGAACTGTATATATAAATGCCCCCCCCCCCCAACACCACATTTGGCCTGATTATTGCGTTTAGCATGAAACAGTCTGTCGCCTCTGAGTGTTGACTTCAGTGTTCACTTTTATATATATATATATATATATATATATATATATTGAACCCCTGGGTGGGAAGAGAAAAGAAAACACACACACACACATATATATGAGAGACAGAGGGGGGAAGAAAAAATGTTCAGCAAAAAGTATATCTTCTACAGTATTTTGAGATGTAATTAAAATTTTATGAAATAACTTGCCACAATTTAAACTCTCTATCATAGTGGTAACTTCAAAATAGACTAACAAGAAACTCAACCCCAGCATTTCTTTATTTTGGGATTTCACTCATGGTTCATTTTTACCAAAATTATAAGAATTCTTTTTCTTAGTTTCTAATAACTTTCATATATTGTTATCTATCTAGTTTAGGTGTAAATCTCATTGTTATATATTCTTTATGATTGCACATGCATAAAAAAAATACATATTGATATATAAATTAGAATGAATCATTACAATTTGTACACTTAGCATCTTTCTTTTCTTTTTTTTAAAGCTGTAAATTAAGAATATATATACCACATATATTACTTTCCACAAAAGTCACAATTTTTTTCTCTTTGGATTGAAAGCCATTAGATTATTGGGTAATAATGGAATTATTAAAAACAAAAAAGAAACTGTTGAAAGTAGAAAGTGTGTCATATTGGCTTTATCAAATCAGGATTAAGTTACCCCAATTTGTAACCTGACTTGCTTTTTTTTTTATCTTATCTCTCTGAGTTGCTGGCGACTTTGCTATCCAATATTTATTTAATGATTGTTGTTTTGCTCTGACCAAACCAGTCCTTTCTTGTCTGTGAAAAAGAAATCATTTCATTTCACTTGATTGTCGAATAACGTGTGTGTGTAAATTTTATTACATCATGCATTTCTCTCTATCTGTTGCCTGAGATTCAGTTACCATTGTGATCACTTGAAATGATTTGAGGCAGTAATCTTAACCGTTGTCTGAGATTCCATCTATTTTGCAATATAACCCCCTGCTTTGTACTTAACCCACCACTTCACCGTTGACTACATTGATTGCCAAAGGTTTGTTTTGATCTATGTCATCGTTTTTTTAGGCCCTGAAGCAAGAAAATCTACTCCTTTAAGTGCAATGAGGAACTACTCCTCATTGCACTTAAAGGAGTAAGCTTGGAATTAATCTCTGCTGCTTCAGGCAACTGGACAATTTCTGGGACTACCTGCATGTAGTTGTGTAAGCCCTAAACACACACATATAAAACTCAATCTTGTGTCACATCAATGTGTAGGGGAGTAGGTAAATATTCTCCTCCTCCTACTACTACTACTACAAATGAATTTACATTTCTTTTCTTTTTTTTCTTGCATCTCATTTTTATAAAAATATTTTTCTATTTTCAGGTCCATCTGATTTGGTAGATCAAGTTACAGGGCATTTAAAATTGTTTTAAATATTTTCCTGTTATTCTTTACTGCTTCACTTTAGATGAAATTCCTTTTGTAAAATTAAAGAAAAATTCTGTAAATTGTGTTCATTGTTTTATTCTTTTCATTTCTTGTACAAATTTGAATGTTTAAAACTCTTATAAAAAATACAATAATCTCTTATTATAGACAGATGATGGATGGCATGAGAACTTTGTATGAAACTGAATCATTACTAACTGGGAATAACATCAGTAGAAATTGATGACAGATGAAACAATTAAATATTTACTGCCTGATTATTTCTTGTCATCTATTGTAAAATAAAACTCATAACTTAGTCTGAATTTCTGTGATGTGGAGTTTTCATTATTTACACTATCTACATTCAGATTATTGTCCTCATCTTTGTTGTTATCAAAACATTCCAGCCAATATACACCTGAAGAAGGCCAAAGGGGACAACAGCTGAATGACTAATAACAACAATGAAGATGGAGACAAGAGTCTGAATATAAATCATGTAAATAATACTCAGAACTGAGGTTCGTAAACTTCTTCAGACTGATTACTTAATTCTTTTTGTTACTTCAATAATTCAACCAATCCATTCTTCAGCCTTAAATATATGGAAAATGGTTTGATTGAATTAGTATGTTTTTCACTATTTTTCTCTCTCTTTCTCTTGTTGGTTACCATTTCTTAGTATGCACTACTCAGAAAAAAAAACAACTTTTTCCATCTGGATTATCCACCTGAAAACTCACAGAAAGTATCAGCCGAAATGTCCTAACAACAAAAAGAATAAGATCAAATGTGTAACCCATTTCCAGAATAAAAATTACCATAATCCTGTGTGTATAAGAGGTGTAGAAGTGTTGATGCAGAGGTGAAGGCAGCCAGCAGGACATGGGCCAAGCTGAAGAGGATCACCTGGAACCACATCCATTGGACAGGTGTTGTTGCGGCCCTATGTTCCCTAAGGAATCAAGAAGCATAATAATGTGTGTATAAGATGCAAGTTTTTTCATCCCCAAAAAGTCTGCTGTGTCTTATACTTTAATTTAGAACTCAATCTCATTTTTTTCAAAAACTCAAAACAAACAAAATTGGGTCAAATTGGATTTATTTGTTTACCAGAGAGATAAAATCTATCTAATGGTGTAATGCAACAAAGGGAGATAAATCTTTCGTAATATTTACGGTTCTGTACTTTTTCCAGATTTCATTTAGTTTAGACACCTATGTGAGTTTGGAAATCATTCAGAAGTAATAATATTTAATTTTTAATAAAAAGAAAGCAAAATGATGCATAATTTCGAAATGAAACCCTCAAAAGCAATTTTTTTTTATTGAAAGGCAACTAATGACTTTCACAATAAACACTTAGCATCTTTTGCAAACAGTCATTATCACTTATTTGTAATGCTTTCAGATCAGAAAAGTAAACAAAATTTCTATTTTTATTTATTTTTTCTTTTCCTTTTACACAAGTTTTAGTCAGTAACTAAAGTCTACTCAGCATAGTTACAGTATAAACCACAGGTTCGATCTCGGTTCTGAAGAAACAAATATACCTGAGCTGGTGCCTTCAAACAGGGATTGACTAGCCACCTTGGCAGGGTGTGCTCAGAAAAGGAGACTAGCTGGTTATTATGTATATATATATATATATATATATATATACATATACATATATATATTGTTATGGGACCTACCTTTATGGACTAAATGGACTCGTCCTATTACTATATATACGGGGAGATTATGCCTCTCAGGAGAGCTGTCTACTGTTGACAGCCTTGCTGTGACTTGTTCCAGCAAGACAGTCAAACTCTCTGCCTCTGAGCAGAGAGGAACCCGGACGAAGCTCCACCGAAGGGCAGAGTCTCGTTCGGGGAGGTTGACCAACCCGATTCTGTTTTTACAATTTCTACGGGCATTTTTTGGCCGAGCCTATGGGCTTGGGATTGCCCACGTTAAACTCGGCCTTGTGCCACATCTTTCCCTCGTGGGAGGAGGGGGACACAGTAAAATATCGCTGTCTAGAGTTGACTACTGTACTTTGCCGTCAGTCGGATGTACAACACTTTTGTATTCGTTCTTTTGTTTAATAATATGTTTTCACTAAATTGCTGAATTCAAGTTTTCTCTCAGACCTATTCTGGGTCCACAACACTGGCGACGAGGATTCAAAGAACTCCACGGGAGAGCCATAAAAGAAATTTTTTTTTTTTGTTTCCAGTGTCTGCAACACTGGCAATGAGGACTCGAACGAACTTCACGTGAAATCATAAAAAAACAAACGCGGAAGAACAAACGTCAGGATTACACGACTACCTAAAAAAAAATAAATAAACGTCTAAAAAACAGGCTTTTCGGCGGGGGGGGAAAAAAAAAGGAAAAATTGCGCCGAAGTTATAAACTTTACGTTTCGCGGTTGTCCAAAAAACTACTGTGTATGTGAATAACACATTTAAAGAGAAAAAAACTGATTTTTTTCTCCTTCTCCTCCCGTCCGAGCAACACAAAGGTTTGGTACAATTAAAATTACGTTAGAAGCGTAATATTGAAAATTAAAACATGGAAGAGTTTAAAGCTACTATGTTAGAACTGGTTAGAGTCCAGTTTGAACAACAACGAAGAAAAACAATTAGAACAACAACAAAGAAACGAAGAAAAACAATTAGAATTACAGCGACAAATGATAGAACAACGGAAAAGATTTGAAGAATTGCTTCTACAAAAGGTCGAATAAGGGTCAAAATACTGAGAGCGAAACTACTTTTTCACAAAACACGATTTGGAGTGCAATTGACAATTTCACTTATTCTCCAGACAAAGATAAAACCTTTGTGTCATATTTCAGAAGGTATGAGGATCTACTTGAATAGATTGTGGAAAATGGGCAGACACTAAAAAGCTACGCCTACTGCTCTGGAAATTAGGGACTACTGAACATAGCAAATTCGTGGACTACATACTACCTCGAAAAACTAGTGATTTGACTTTCGTTGAAGCTGTAAATTTCCTTACAGAATTATTCAGCCCCAAAACATCGTTATTCCACAAAAGGTGGAAGTGCTTAAACCTAACCAAGAAAGACAGCGAAGATTACTTGACGTTCGCATCAGTAGTTAACAAACATTGTGACAAACTTACCGCAGACAATTTAAAATGCCTAATATTCGTACAAGGACTTGTATCAACGAAAGATGCAGAAATTAGACGTAGAGTCCTAACCAGGTTAGAGGGAGAACCAAATTTAACCTTACAAAATATAGCCGAGGACTGCCAAAAATATATAAGTGTAAAAAATGATTCTAGAGACATTGAAGAGTCAGGCATTGCACACAAGAAAAATACATCGAAAACCACATTTTTCCTGACCCTTCAAAAACAAGTCAAACCAAAAAAGATTATTTTCACTCTCCTAAGAAAAAAAGTCAATTCAATGAAAAACAGAAAAATTTACCACCTAGTCCATGTTACCATTGTGGAGCACTTCATTGGTTTAAAGATTGCCAATATCGGTTTAAAACCTGTCTAACTTATAATAAAGTTGGGCACAAGAGTTCACATTGCAGAGCAAATAAAGGACGAAAAAGCCAAATTAGAAACACAAAAACAGACGAACTGGATGTCAAAAATATAAGAAAGTATGTGCAGGTAGAAATATTGAATAAAAAAGTCAGGTTACAATTACACTCCGGGTTTGATTTATCAATAATCAACCTACATACTTGGAAAAGGTTAAATAAACCAACCATGCTAAAAACCGGCAAAATAGCTAGGTCGGTGACCGGTAAAAAAAATTCAGTTTGAGGGTGAAATTATCGCGAACGTTACTTTGAACGGAGCAACCAAAAAATTGAAAATGTTCGTGTTAAAAAACACAGACAATCTATTTGGCACAGATTGGATGCAGCAGTTCAATCTGTGGGATTTGCCAATTAATACTTTTTGTCAGAAAATAGAAAATCTGACGACCAAGTCAGATAAACTAAAAAATGAATTAAAAGATACCTTCCCCGAGGTCTTTTCGACTGGCCTTGGTAGATGCAAAAAAAATGTCAGTAAAATTTGAGCTAAAAGAGAACACTCAACCAATATTTAAGAAAAAAAGGAATGTGCCTTTTGCCTTGTTAGAGGAAATAGACAAGGAATTAGACAGACTGGTAGAGACTGGCATTTTATCTAAAGTGGAATATAGCCAGTGGGCAGCACCAGTAGTGTATGTGTATGTGAAGAAGAAGTCTAAGGAAATCTGCATGTGCGCAGATTTTTCTACTGGACTAAACGCAGCACTAAAAGATTATCACTACCCACTTCCAAGCCCGGAAGAAGTTTTTACAAAACTTAATGGAGGCAAGTTCTTTTCAAAAATCAATCTCAGCAAAGCTTATCTCCAGATACCCGTTGAGCTCAAGATTACTATGTATAAATACACATAGAGGCTTATACAAATTTGAAAGGCTTGCATTTGGAGTCAAAGTTGCACCAGCCATTTTTCAGCAGGTTACGGACACCATGCTGGGTGGACTTGACTTTTTTAATGGCTTACCTAGACGACATCTTGATAAACAGTAAAAGCTTGGAAGAACACCGGGAACACACCCACAAAGTATTTTCACGAATACAAGACTATGGCTTCAAAATAAAGGAAGGCAAATGTAACTTCTTTATGAAAGAAATCAAATATTTGGGTCACATCATAGACAAAGACAGTAGGAGACCGGACCCAGAAAGGGCCATTGCAATTAAGGACATGCCGGCTCTTAAAAACGTCACAGCGCTACAGAGCTTTTTGGGGTTAGGGAATTACTACCAAGCGTTTATCCCAAATATGCATAACCTCCGTGCTCTGCTGAACGAGCTTTTAAGAAAAGATAATGTTTGGGAATGGACACCCAAATGCCAGGAGGCATTCGAGAAAACTATCGAAGTCTTAACATCGGATTCATTCCTTACACACTACGACCCGAACCTCGAGATCATAGTTGCTAGCAACGCAAGCTCATATGGAATAGGAGCGTGCATCCTTCATAAAATGCCAGATGGAACGCAAAAGCCCATCGCTCATGCATCAAGGACCCTGCTCCCAGCAGAAAAAAACTATTCCCAAATAGAAAAAGAAGAATTAGCAATCATTTTTGCAGTCACGAAATTTCACCGTTACATACACGGAAGATTTTTCACATTACAAACGGACCATAAACCGCTACTCAGTATTTTCGGGTCAAAGAAAGGATTACCCAGTTATATACGGCAAACAGACTGCTGGGGTGGGGGATAATTCTCCTAAATTACAACTTCAAGTTGGAATACCTCCCCTTGGGAAAAATCTAGATGCCAATCTAGTAGCCTGCTTAAACTCATGTAGTCATGGCACTAGGGAAAAAAATCTCTTCAGAGCAATTGCTCTGAAAATATTTGTAGAAAAAGCAGGGAAACCATGTCATGTCAGTGAGAAAATAACTGAAGTCGAGATGCCAGGTCAGGATCGATTATATTACAGACCTTTCTTTGAATTTTGTCAAGAATCTTGAGATATACATCAGGAGCAGCAGACCTGATATGGCAGCAATATTCAATGCACAGACGAATGGTAGATTTGTAAATATGCAAGATGGATTCTGATGAGAAAAATTTTCTGGCACAACTTTCCTTGCAGTAGATGCAGCTGTTGATTCAATATAGTTGCTCTACTTCATGTCAGTGGAACATGTAAGGCCAAGAAGGTGTTATGTGTTGCTCTCCTTAAGTCTACCATCAGCCATGCTGATAGCAGGCAGAAAAAGTTCTCTGTGGTGGTCAAATGAAAGCAGTTTTGTTTTGGAGGCATTAAAATTCACAAGCCATTTCTTGCCCCAATTAATCACTGATTGGAGGTCCTTTTCAAGAACAGCTGCCAGGTGTACTTTGTCAGATCTGACAGATTTTCTACTGAGACAGGAGTAAATGGTAGTGTCATCTGCATATAGACCTAGTTGGGAATTTAATATAGAAATAATGAAAATGAGAAAATTGACAATTCCTGATACCTCCTGATGAGTGAACCGAATGATTACACAAATGTTTGTCTATGAAAATTTGGAGTAGAGGTGCTGAATATAACATCAATCAGCTCAGAGACAAATTTTATATTTCTATTAATCCTACATACATATATATATATATATATATATATATATATGTTCAGTTGCATGGATAGTAGTTTGTAACCCAGGGTTTCACGCTTTTGTGATCTTCAGACAAGCTGGTTTATTTTTTTCTAAAGTGGATTTATTTATGTTGATTATTTCTGTGCGGTGCAGGGGGGAATTTTCTTGTTTGCTTGGGATGACATTCACATATACATAGACACACATACATACAGGTGTATGAATTTTAACACACCCATATAAATAATCTGAGGTTAGACACAGTTACACATCCATGCGTTCAAGCACGCATATACGCAACTGTCATTCTATTTTGGTGTCGGGATTGTAGCACTACATATGTAGCAATATTCTTTTAACAGGGAACAGACGAAGGTGGTCTTGACGTTTTTCAGGTCAACCATCTGTGCTGTCAGACATGCTCACATTCACTTACGCATACACATATACACATATATGTAGATGCGTACTCACACTCATTGATCTGGGTCCACTACCACCACATTGGGTTCTGTCTGTGGACATGATGATGTTTGTATTTTTAGCAACGTTAACTGCTGGTATTTTATTGACGATTGTGATTATGTTAATGGTAATAATAACTGTGCTATTATTATCGATATATTAATAATTATTAATGTATTATTGGTTATGATAAACAGTAAATTTAGCCTTAATGATGATGGAAACAATAATCATAATAATGACAGTAAAAGCAGTATAAAAAAATAATGACAATGACAACGGTAATTATAATAATAGTTGTGGTAACCATAACAACCATTATAATAGAATTTTGAAGCCCTCTCAGAAGGATTTCATACTGGGCCTCCAACTAATTTCCATCTAAGTAATATTCCCACCCCCAATACATATTATCCATTTCTTTTTAGTGATAATTCTATTATAATTTATTAACCTCGATTTAGTTCTGTTGAGTGAGGTTCGAAACCAGTTAGCTAACCCGTTTTTCAGTTTTACTTTTTATCTATTATCATCATGAGTGGTAATAAAAATAAATTTTGTCTTTTCACGGCGGTCATAAAATCTTGTACCACAAATCATATCTTTATATATATCTTAATTTATTTGTTTAAATGTTATTTTTTAAATGGATACTCATATTTGAGTAGATGCTCTGTTTTTTTTTTGTTTTTTTATTAAACAGTATATTTATTTCTTTACCTCTACTGGCCTGAATATTTTGAGAAATCTTGTTGGAAAAATATGCGTCCTCTGACAGGATTTGAACCTGTGCCCCCTATGGGAAACCATCATTATATCTGACATGCCGTAGACCAATTTGACCATGTAGGACCTCCTGATCAAACAAACCTGAATAGTGCTTTCGAAAGCATACTACCCAATTCTCAAAACATACATGTCTGCTCTGTTTTGTATCCTAAAGCAAACAAGGACAATTTTGGGGGGAAATGGATTAAATCTGACAGATTTTTAATTTATTTGTTTAAGTGTTATTTTTTTAATGGATACTCATATTTGATTAGATGCTCTGTTTTTATTTATTTATTTATTAAACAGTGTATTCATTTCTTCATATCTACCAGACTGAATATTTTGGATTTCGGAGAGAGAGAGATTGAGAGATATTACAGCTTATGTTCACCTAAACATTTTGCTGATATTTCTACTTTCTAATAATACACTTTCAGCATTCCAGATTTGCTTTCGAAAATTTTCACCCTGTTCAAGTAATAAAAGATCTCCCAATTTGACCTAACTGATAAGGCTGTTACCTCCATATTATGCATTTCACCTGTGAACAATTTAGTGTTTGGTTGGTTGCTAACCACTATGAGTTCATTATATTTCCATGTTTTCGAGAGAGAACAGGATGTTTACTATATCTGACTAAACAGTCCACGTCTCATACTCTACTCCAGAAAACCAAAACAATACAGCAGGAAGTAAACATCCCAACCCCATCTACACACGCTTAAAATCTAAAACCAATGTACCTCATATTTCTTAATTGCAGACAAAAGCTCTTCAGTTCTTTTTTTTAAATTATTTTCTCCCAAGCAAGGTAATAAAGCCACTAAGACGCAAGGAGTTACTGAATGGGAAAGAAAATGAGAAAAAGAACATTATTAAGGAAAGAGAACAATAAAAGAACAGCAAATAAAAAAGAGAGAATATAATGACTGACATTGCATTTGAATTTTTAAAGATCAAAGCTGACTGGAAAGCAAGAAGCTGGAAAAGAGTTCTGCAAGCGAGGCATGCAAGATAAAAAAGTATTAGCATAGGACAGGGGTCAGCAACCCCCAGGCCACATCCAGCCCACGAAGGATTTTTGTCTGGCTCGCCAACTTAACATCTGGATGCTAATTATCCAATTAATTTGTGGAGCAAGTGGCAGAAAAATATCAATTAGCGTTAATCGACTTACAATGTGACAAATTTTTAAATCAAAATTTAATTCTGAATCAACTGCTGACTTCTACAAAAAATATGTTTTACCAAACAGAAAATTTAGAAGCCTATTATATAATGTGAGAATGATGTTATCATTATTTGGAAGTACTTATGCATGGGAACAACAAGTGCCCCATTAATGATTTCATTTGTAATAAAAGAATTTGTATTTTTGTTGATTGTATTAGTTGTTATCCTGCTATTCCTGCAGTAAAATAAGGAACCTTGTTTAAATAATATAACATTAACCACATTGTTTTTTCTTTAAACCTCCAGATGAAGACAGTCTTCTGGATGGAGCGGTCTGAGGCTGAAACAGTTTATTATAGTACAGTTAATTTCATGGCCCTCCCCCGAGACAATGCATAGCTTTCTGGCCCACACTCTCCAAAAGGTTGCCAACGCCTGGCATAGATCATATTAGCATAGTTACAGATAACAATTTTAATGTTGAGACCTTGCCAACATTCTAGTACTGCACTTAAATTCATAAACCCAAGAACCAAAGAGGCAGTAGCATGCAGAAGGGGGTGCAAAGCATGTGACGGCCCTGGGCATCCAAATTGGAAAAAGCATACAATCAAAAGGCGAAATTAAAATTTAGTTTTTAAAATTTGAAATTGTCTGTTAACTTTGTTGTACAAGCACTCTGCAGTCCCAGAAGCTGGTGTGAATGTGGATTTATGTTTTGATAAGTGAAACTGGAGTGGGCCTTTCTACTTGAATCTTAGGGTGCATACAATCAAGGAGTTGGCCCCTGGCATCACCAACCTCTGCAAGTCACTGCAAAGAGGAAAGCTCTTCAAAACAGTTATCATGAAAATATTTAAAGAAATGGCACAGGGAAGCTACATTCCAGCAGTGGGAAAGTGACTGAAGCTGAGATGCCAGGTCAGGACCAATAACATTACAGATTCTTTGGATTTTATAAAAAAAATTCTAAATATATTGCAGAAGCACCAAACTAGATATGATAGTAATATTTATAGCAGAAAAACACAATTTACACATAGTTAGAGATAACAAATTAAAGCTGAAATTTATACAATTATTAGTAAACATATATCTCTAATGGTACACCAATTTTCATCTAGCTAAGTCACACACATGCTGCACTCTACTCAAAACAAATATTAAAACAAACACAAATATACCAGAGTGCTGGCCATTACTGTCACAACTCTCACTTGCCACAGATGTCTACAACTATGTCTGTGTGTTTCCTTTATATAGACTGTAAGAGAAGTGGGACAGGGAGCACAGCAGGCAGAGAGGGCAGAGAGAGACTTCACACACATATACACTAATCATAGAGGCTACCTGAGAGTACAGCTGACTGCCTGTCCAACCATTAGGCTATGAAAATGACCTCTTGTGAACACAGAAAGAGAACAGACTCCACTATCAACACAACAAGCCCAAACTGATAGCCAACAAGCAGTCAGCTGGTTTTTAGCGTACTCCTTTTTCACACTCTCATTTCACACCTTGTAGACCATAAATTTGAAAGCTACACCATACAACTTACCAGGGACATTTTCATATCTTGTAAATGAAAATAAATCTTTGGTCATTTCTCCAAACTGTTTAATTCGTGTTTCTTTACTTCAACCAGCTTCCACCTCGGATAACATGGATGAATGGTAGACCTATAAATGTGTAAGATAGATTCTGGAGAGAAAAATTGTCTAGCACAACACAGTGAACCTAACTTTCCTAACAGCAGACCTAATAATTGATTCAATATAATCTTTACACTTCATGTCAGTGGAAAACATTAATCTGAGAAGATGCAATGAGTCACCCTCCTGATGGTTAACATCAGCCATACTGATGGAAGGCAAAATAGGTTGGGTTTTCTTTTCATGGTTTTATATTAAATGGAATGATTTGTTATTGGCTAGTTCATATATCTCTTTTGTGACCTTCAAATCTATCTACAATATCTAAGGGGATGATCTTCTCACTGAGAATTATTTCACCTCTGTTTCAGGTCTTTCTCTTGGTCTGTATTCCAAATGCCTCTCTCTTTGCTTTTCCATCAGTTTGTAAACATCTGCTGAGACATGCAGGAAAATGAATCTGAAAATAACAAATAATAACAAACTATTAATTTCCTAATTTTCCTTGTATCCTCCTCATTAATTCACTTAATTTTTGCATTATTTAATTAGTAATTCTAGTATTTTCTTGATAAAACCTTTCTTTAATATCATATTATTGATTCCAATCAGTGATAGGAGTGACTGCAAAATATCCCCCTCCCCAAAAACAAAACATACAGATGCATGCTGGGATTTCTTCCTAGCCAATAAAATAGGCTACTTCTCAATCTCATCCATCATATTTCTGTTCTTTTTTGTCTTGAAGTCAGAACGCTGCAATCACTTGTTTGTATCCATTTTGTGTATTAATACTATTCTTAGTTAGTGAACATTTTTGACTCATTAATGTTGTTTTACCTACTTTTGTCTTGCATATATATTGTTTACTTAGTATTACAGTATTTACATTAGTCGGACTATTGTCCTCATCTTTGTCGCCATATTTGTCACAAGGACACATGGCACAGTGGATAAAGGCGTTGGTTAGATCCAGTGACAGACCCAAAGAGTGTGAGTTCAATACCCAATTAAGGCAGTGGAGAACTTTCAGAGGGAAAATTAGCAGGAGATAACTGATAACTGACATCCATCAAACATGGCACGTGGAACTAGAACAGTCTACCCCAGTGATCGTAATAAAGGGTTCAGTTCGAAATTCCAACCACCTGAAGAAGGTACAACGGCCGAAACGTTGGTACAAAAATGGCGACAAAGATGAGGACAATAGTCCGACTAATGTAAATACTGTACATAATACCTCATCTCAGAAATATAGACAGACTACTTTTGCTGTGTTCTTTTTTTTCTCTTGTTATTGTTTATTGCAAACTTTGTCAATTCTGTTTCTTGGGCACTTCTGCCAATTACATTTACCATGGCCAATAACTCTACACATATTATTGTTATATTCAATTATCAAAATATTTTCCCTGGCTTTACATCAACTTTCGACTAAGTCGTCTATTCCATCATATTAAATTGATGCAAAAGTTTCCAAAATTTTTCAAAAAAAATTCTTTTATACATATTTTATCTGAATAATAGATTTTCTATCAAAACTGCTGGAAACTTATGTTTTATATATCTTTATTCATATTATAGTATCGTCATTCAGTTATCAAAATATTTACTCTGGCTTTCTCTGACTTTACACAAACTTTTGGCTGAATTGTTTAATCCATCATATTAGATTAATAGAAAATTTTGCAGCATTTTTTAAAAGAAATCATTTATCTGAATAAAAAATGTTCTCCCAAAAATGTGCTTACAACCACATCACATCGGAACACTGGTTCCTGTACAATCACCAATGTTAAGCAACGTCAAATCTGGTCAATACCTAGATGAGTAACTGCTTGGGAATACCAGGTGCTGTAAGCTTGGATGCGAGGCTAGTGTAATGGATAACAGCATGGAATTTGAAATTGGAGAGCCGAATTCCAATTCCCATTGGGTTTGTTATAATCACTTACATGCAAATACCTTTGGGAAAGGTATGAATCCACTTTTTCCCCCAGCTATGGGTTAAGTAGTAAGACTTGTATCATTAAACCATTATTATCTCCCCCCTCCCAAAATATTATTCTTACAATCTAAAAATATTTTCTGACTTTAAATAACCTGTAAAGGGTTGATAGACTGGAAAAGGAATCAGTCACTCACTCACTCTCAAAATTGCTGAAAATGTTTATTTTTTTATATATATCTTTTATTCTTATCATAAGAGTAAGTTTATAAATTTGGCTTTCTATGACCTTTTTTTTTTCTTTTTAAGCATTTCACCCCAAGCAAGGTGGGAGTGCCACTATCACGCAAGGGGTTACAGAGGATAGAGAACAAGAGTATAGAGGCGTGTTTGGGGAGAGGATAAAGTGAAGGACTGGGGGGGGGGACAAAATCAAGGTATCAGTAGATGTCAATTGACATTACACTTGAATATTTGAAGATTATAATTATCAGGGAAGCAAGTAAGAGGAAGAGAATTCCACAGACGAGAAGTGTGAGAGAAGAAGCTGTTTGAGTAGAAGAGATGGTTACATTGAACTGTTTCGACAGTGTAATGGTGGGACCAAGATGCCAACCTAGTTGCTTGCTTAAATTCATGCAGTCTGGGAACCAGTGAAAGCACTTTATCAGGACAGTTGCCATGAAAATAGTTATAGAAGAGACAGAGGGAAAACATGGCACATTATTGAGAAAGTGACTGAAGACAAGATGCCAAATTAGGACCTATCATATTGCATATCCGTCTCTGGATTTTGTCAAGGACCTTGAAACTTATAGTGGGAGCACCAGACCATATATGACAGCAATATTCCATGCAAGGACGGATGGTTGATTTATAGATTTGAAAGATGGACTCAGATGAGAAAAACTTTCTGGTACGATACAGAAACCACTTTCCTTGATAACAATTTTCAGATAAATTGTATATTCCACCATAAAAGAACATTTCTACTTTTAATTCAGTGTGTTCCATGAGGACTTTCTGAGTATCATGAAATTGTTTGGACTATAGATCAGATAATACAGAATATTTACAAAGAAAAAAGTGAGGGACCTGGTTGTAGGTCAAAGGAAATACACTGCTGTCTTAGGGTCAACCATGATATTAAGCATATTTGGATTATTAGAATAAATTCCTTTTTAATTGCCAGTGTGTATCATGTCGAAAAAAATAACATTTATTTATGTCAAGAAAAAAGAGAAAAAAGCAAGTGTTTAAATGCTGATTCCTTTCCATTTGTTCATGGAGAATCCATTTCTTTAGCATCTGAATTTTCCTTTTATCTTCATACTTCTGTTTGAATAACACACAAATAACAGATACACAAATATAGAAACATAAATAAAGAACAAATAAATACAAAATAAATTGAAGCAAGAAAATTGGTCACTATAATATCAATTCCACTGAGAGCATTACCTCTCGACTGTTTGACCGTTGCATAAATTATCGATTCACTGATACTATCAGTGGCAGTTTTTTTTTTAGTCTACACCAACAGTAAATTTTCCATCTCTTCAAGGCTTACAGCCATATCACATTGAAACACCTGTTCTTGTACAATCACCAAAGTTAAGCAACATTGAGCCTGGTCAGTACCTAGATGGGTGACTGTTTGGGAATATCAGGTGCTGTAAGCTTGGATGTGTGGGTGGTATAATGGATACTGGCTTGGAATTGTTAATTGAATAGTCAAGTTTCAATTCCAATTGGGTTCCTTATATTCACTTACACACAAATATCATCGGGAAAGGTATGAATCCACCTCTTCTCCTCCAGCTATGGGTTAATTATTAAGACTTGTATCGCTAAACCATTATTATCTCCAAAAATTCATGCAATTTAAAACTATTTTCTGGCTTTAAATAACCTGCAAAGGGTTGATAAGCCATAGAAGATGAATCAATAAGTCAACCTAGTCTGTACAGAGAACAGTTTGGGGGGAGATGCCGCGAAGTGAAGATGATTTCTTGAGTTGTAGATAAACACTGCTTCTTGACGTGCCAGACTTGTGGGTAAAGATAGGTTTTGTAATATGCGCTAGCTTTCCTTCTAAAGGTTGAGGCGAAGGCCTGTAACACATTTCTACACTTTGTTAGCCTGTTCTCTTTCTAGAAAATAAAAGAAATGTTCTTGCGATTTCTACTTAGCTGTCTTTATTTTTATTATTATAAATGTTTGTGTAAATAGGTAGTGTAATGTATAACAGCTCAAAATTGGAAATTGGAGAGCCAAGTTCCAATTTCAGTCAGGTTCGTTATATACACTTATATACAAATACCCTTGGGAAAGATATGAATCCCTCAAGCTATGGGTTAATTAGTAGAACTTGTATCTGTAAATCATATTAACTCCCCAAAATTCTTCCAATGTAAAAATATTTTCTGACTTTAAATAATCTGTGCCAGGTTCTGTAAGCTTGGATGTGCAGGTGATGTGATGGATAATGGCTCAAAATTGTTAATCAGAGAGTCAAGTTCCAGTTCCCATTGAGGTTTTTATATTCACTTATGTACAAACATTCTTGGGAAAGGCATGAAGCCACCTCTTCTCTCCCCAGCTATGGGTTAATTAGTAAGACTTGTATCATTAAAATCATTATTAATTCCTCATCAGAATTCTTACAATCTAAAAATATTTTTTGTTTTTAAATAACCTGCAAAAGGTTGATAAATCATAAAAACAAATCAATATTTTCACTTATGTGCAAACACCCTTGAGAAATGCATGAACCCACCACCTCTTCTCCCCCCAGCTATTGGTTAATTAGTAAGATTTATATCACTAAAATCATTATTATCTCTTCCTCCTACCCTAATTTTTACAATCTAAAAGTAGTGTCTGGCTTTAAATAACCTGCAAAAGGGTTGGTAAGTCATAAAAAACAAGTCAGTCAATCAAATCCATCTCTTCAATAAAATATGTTCTGTTACTAAGTTGGGGTATTCTCTTAACTATGTGAACACTTTTTAATTAATTTGTGCAGATTGTTGATTTTGCTGTGCACCAAAACACCTTTCACTTTCCTGTTCAGAAATTATTTTGACAAAATTTAACAAACGTCTCCAGAAAAAACAAAAACAGTGTGTCAAAAGGTCGGTTTTGTCTTGACACTGCCATTGCTGCATATTCCTTCAGCAATATTTATTGTTTTAAAAAGTTATGTTTATTATTTTAATAAAATCCAAACATGAAATTGGATTTATGCTTTCTCTTTTTCCTCGAGAATTGACAGCAAAAGTATTAAACACTATTCTTGTAAATAAATAAATAGTGTTTGACATTTTTGTTGTCGTTTCTTCAGGGAAAAAGAAAGTATGAATTCAAATGCTCACTACATATTTTAGTAAATTTATGAAGGAAATGACCAAAAAATGCATTTTTAAAAAATTTCAGTTTCTTGTAGCTATGTGCTAATTTAAATTTTCTTGGTTTCTTTTTCCAACATTTTTATAAATTTACGAATAAAAAAATTGTTTTCAGAGTTAATTCTTTGTAATATCATAAATAATAAATAATGCATTGTAGTTGGTTTTCATATTTTTATAAAACTAAATATAAAATTATAAAAAATAATGTTTAATTCTTCTAATGCTGTTAGATGGAGCAGAAAAAAACTGTATAAAAGAAAAAAATATAAATTCTCTCTATTTTCCTTTTAACCACAGGGCCTATAAATGGATCTTATTACCTGATTATTGTAGACAGTTTCACTAAGGGGCCAAAATTGTTAAGTGCAGACATCCGACTGCAACAAATACAATAAACGCACTTAGTGAAATTTTTAGTCGCTTTGGACTCCCTAAAACTTTAGTCAGTGACAATGGAATGCAGCTTACAGGAAGAGAATTCAAGGAATTCTGTACATCATTGTCCATTGATCACGTGACAATGCCAGTATATCATCCAAGATCGAATAGACAGGCAGAAAAATTTGTGGACACTTTTAAACGAACATTGAAGAAAACTCAAGGCATGGACATGAATGAAAGAAGTATTCAGAAATTTTTGGCAGTATATAGAATCACATCAAACCCGAATACAACTTCAGGGTTATTGCCAGCAGAGTTAATGTTTGCGAAGAAAATACACTCTGTGTTCAACAGGCTGTTGCCTAGTCCGGCGAAGAAAACTGCTAAAAATGAAAACCAGATGATTAAAGCATATAAGCCAGGTGACAAAGTTTTTTCAAGAACTTTAGGGATGGAAAAATGTATTGGGAAGAAGGATTGATAACCAAAAGAATTGGACAGGTCGTATATGACGTAAAAGGGAAAAAATTTAGGCGCAAAAGACATTGGAATCAATTGAGACCCAGACACACTACAGAGGTCATGGAAAATACCAAAGAGATTCCAATGGAAGTCTTGTAGGACACATTTGAAATTCCCATTCCAGTAAGTCAACATTTGCCAATAGAGGCATCCTCGACCTCAAGACCAGAGGTACCAGTGTGTCAAATGCCATCACTGCAAGGAGGATTGAGTCGAAAAAGACTTAGGAAAAAAAATCAATCGATTAAGTCCAGACCCTAAAAAGAGAAAATATTGAAGCTAAATTTCACAGGAAAATTTAGTTCAGGAGGAGGTGATGTAATGAATATGCATACACCTGGGTTCCCCCTCACAGTAATATCATTGGCTGGTGTCAGCCATAAATACAGAGTGATGTAGAGGTACAGGGGATGCCATTGGACGATGCCATTGGACTACGCCATTGCCTACGCCTATTGCCTAAGCATATTGCCTGTGACTATGACAAGTACCAGTTCCATTACTGCTACCTGTTAGATTGTACTACTTAGTTACAGTAGCCAAAACCACTTAGCTACTTCGAACAAATATATCCTTTTCCAGGACATATCACAAGGCAATAAAGCCACTAAGATACAAGGGGTTACTGAGTGTGAAAGAATATTAGAAAAAGAAAACATTATTAAGAAGAGAGAACAATAAAAGAATAGGAATTAAAAAGACAGAAGACAACGATTGACATTGCATTTAAATTTTTGAAAATTCAAAATTGACTGGAAAGCAAGAAACTGGAAGAGAATTCCACAAGCAAAAAGGCTGATAAAAGTAACTGTTCGCATAAAACTTACGGTTCTGTCTAGCCATTTCAACTGCGAAATGATCAAATCTTATCGCCAATCTAGTACTGCTCTTAAATTCATAAAGTCTCGGTACCAAAGAGGAAAGCTCATCAAAACAATTACCATGAAAATATTTATAGAAAAGGCACAGGGAAGTTATGTTGTGGCAGTAGAAAGGTGACTGAAGACAAGATGCCAGGTCAGAACGAATAATGTTTTAGATTTTTCTTTGTATTTTATCTAGAATCTCTAAATATATAGCAGAAGCTCTAGACTAGAGTAATATTTAATGTATGGACAAATGGTAGACTTATAAATTGGTAATATAGATTCTGGTGAGAAAAAATGTCTAACATGACACAGTCAACCAACTTTTCTAGCAAAAGACCTAGCAATTGATTCAATATAAGGTTTCCACTTCGTGTCAATGGAAATCATTACCCTGTAAAGTTGCTTTCCTAGAGCTGATGGAAGGCAAAAAAGGTTCTCTCAGACAATTAAAAAAGAGCAGTTTCAATATTTTCCAATATTTTTTGCTGTGAATGTAGTGGCAGTTATCTTCTCAAGGTGAAAACTGAAATGATGTCGAAATGCTGTTAAGAAAGAAGACCTTTACAAAAATAGAGATTTAGACTACTAAGAGAAAGATAAAGAAAAAAATTATCTTCCATTGTGATTTCACTTCTCAGGTGTTGCATGCCCAGGGAATTACGTCAAACTCTTGCTCCAGTGCCAGAGAAATTATCAATTCATTTATTTTTGTTTTTCCTCAAAAATATACAGAAGCTCTCCTGCTGCTAACACTACATTAAGTTAGCTTCACAAAGATCAACCTTTAAGACTTGTTGATACACCTTGCTTAAAATTGGTATCTTTTATATATATATATATATATATATATATATATATATATATATATATATATATATAACTTTAAAAATTAGGAGGTCAATTAAAATATACAACCTTGGTTTTGACCTAACGGTCTCTTCAGGCAATACTTTTAAAATGACCTCTTTAACGCTTTATTTCAAAACATCACAAAGAACGCTACATAATTATCTTTCAAAAAAAAAAATAATGATCTTTCAAAAAAATAACAGGTGCATGATGATTGAAAGACAGGACATTGAGTGTAATGGAAAGGAAGGGGAATAAAAGGTGAAGAAAAGAAAAGAATGGGAATGCAAGTGTATTGTAAATGTATACAGTGAAGAAGGAAAGCAAATATTTAATTTAATTGTTATGGAGGGTGGGGAGGCCAGCATGTGTAAAGAGTAACAGTGGGGTTTTAAATTAGGTTTTTTTAACCAGCTTCATATTCACTTAATAACATTTTGAATATATAATGATAAATTAAGAAAACACCTTAAAAATCCATAGGCACTTCTTAATTCCCTCTTTTATGCCCTTACAATAACATCCACTAACCATCTACATTGAGTGGCTCTTTGTCCATTACTATATAAAATAGCCTGTTTTCTGGCGTACTTCAGAGGAATATTTCTAGTAATGTGTCTTGTAGCTGATTTTCCACTGTAACTTATATACTGTTGTCATGGTATTGTCCTATTAACATGCTGATTCATTTAATTTCACCAAACAGTAGAATCCCAGAAGGATGTTACATTCTTAACCGCTTCAAGTCTAGGGTTAACTATGATCTTTTCGACATACCTGCATAGATTGCATGCCTTACTCTTACCGCTCACACAATAACTGCCTTCAGTGACCCTTTACCTTGAGTAGACCTTAGGTTGTATATAAGGTGAACATTAGTAAAAAAAACAAAAATGAAAAAAAAAACCCACTCAATTGTGATAGTGCTACTACCTATGTCGACACCTTTTGAATGATATATATATTTTTTTTTATTTATATTTTGCTCCATGTTGCAGTATTGCATGTTTGGTCAGCACCTGGCTAGGTTTTAGATACAGGTTCATGAGTGATTGTTGTGGCTTAATGCAGAAAAAGTGGCATGATCAAAAAGTCATGTCATTTTCAAAGAATCAGAATCAATGAAAAACATTTCAAAGAATGGGGAAAGCAAAGAGTGTCAAGTGGGCAGGGTTAGGGTTTGCAGCATTTGCCAGGGTGGGGACTGACCAGCAGTCTTTCCTTTATGAAGTTTGAATTCCTTTGTCTTGTCAAAAGTCATTATTCGTGGAGAGACAAAATAAGAATGTTGACACCCAAGACCAGTGAAAAGGTTCCATGCCCCCCACCCAATCTATGACACCTCGCAATCAATGATAGTGGGGGGGGGGCACTCTACTACATCTCAATTTTCATGAGGTACTATTCATATAAAATACAAATTTTATTGCAACCTAATTATGTACAATAATGGATCACATGCAATATACGTGAACAATTTAACTAGAAAAACTGAAAATAAATACAATATATCTAAATACAAATTAGAGACCCTGGAGAAATTCCAAGCAAGCCAAAGAATCCAGTGGCCTAAAGGCAATCAGCGAGCTACTTGGTTGGGTCTCAATCAGGAGCTCTCATTAATACTTACCAACCATCTAAAATGCCCCATTAGCCAGCAGATCAGATCTTTCTGCAGTGTTATGCATGAGGTTTGTCTTGGGTGGTTTTATGTGACAACTGCAAGCGGGGGTAGGAAAGAAGAGAAGTGACCAAATTGATGACAGATTCAGAAGGGTAAACTAAGACCAGATCAGAGAGTTGTGAAGTGCCAACTCAAAGAAGCTCCAATTCATGAGAGGACCTGCTTAAGGACCTACTTAAGGATATTAAGGAAAGGATCTTCGTGATCTCTAGAGATGAGAACCAAAGAAAAAGCGACAGTCTCAGAGATCATTTTACAATAATCTTTTGCTAAAAAGCTGTTACTGAGACTAAGAGCAGCAAACTCAACATATTGCAGGAGAAACTGGATCAGGATGTCACAATGGGAAGAGGGATCATCATATCAAGTTATAGTTAAAGAGATCAATTAAAAGAGATCCAACTCAATTCATAAAACGTTTGCATGTGAGAGAAGAGTTTCAGCTATGAGTTTCTTTTTTTTCATGTTTTCAGATAAGCCGTTTTACCATTTTGATACCCTTTTTAGTAGAAAATTGAACAACAGGACTTTCCGGAAAGTAAGATGACTCTTCATAAAGATGAAGTGACACCTCAGAAATTTTGGGCAGCAACCTGGAAAGACAGGAATACTAAAGCAAATATGACTAGCACAACAAATAAAAATGGCCTCTGGGTGTCTGTAGCAGGGAAGGAGAATACATCACCCATCTGACTGATTCAAATGATAATGACATGGACTTGAAACTGGCTACAACATGTGTCTGCGACAGGAAATTTGACAGCCTGTGAGCTTTATGTATCCATAAGGCACACTAGTGCAGGCAGTACAATTCCCCTATTGGACAATGTAAGTTCAATGATGGGTTTATGAATCCAGATTATACCCACAATGTTCAGGATCCCATTACTAAGCATCAGCACCCTGAAGAAATTCCAAGCAAGCCAAGAATCCAGTGGTCCAAAAGCAATCAGCGAGCTACTTGGTTGAATCTCAATCAGGAACTCCCATTAATACTTACCAATCATCTAAAGGGCCCCATTAGCTAGCAGATCAGATTTTTCTGCAGAGTTATGCATGAGGTTTGTTTTGGGTGGTTTGGTGTGGCAACTGCAAAAGGAGGTAGGAAAGAAGAGAAGTGACCCAATAGATGACAGATTTAGAAGGGTAAACTAAGACCAGATCAGAGAGTTGTGATGTGCCAACTCAAAGAAGCTCCAATTCATGAGAAGACAGGCCCTAAGGACCTACTTAAGGATATTAAGGAAAGGATCTTCGTGATCTCTAGATCTGAGATCATTTTACAATAACCCTTACACTTTTACTAAAAAGCTTTTCACTGATATGAAGAGCAGCAAACTCGAGATACCACAGGAGGAACTTGAGAACCACCTGAAGATGATGTATTCTGATGCTTGGAAAGATGTTCCAATCCCTTGTAGGAATGACCTTCCCAGGCCCCAAGATTCAGAGGTCATGCTTAATGACAGTGCACTAAAGCATCGGCCTCTACAGTCACAATGCTCCAGCTAAGAGGACAACTAGGATGCTACCCATGGTCAACCCTGACCAACGGAGGCCTACCTACATTTTATAATATAGAAAAAAAACACAAAAATAAGTAATGAAAACATGTTTAGCCCTGTGTTAGTCACATGGGTTATTTTTTACACCTCAAAATTTTTAAAGTACTTGTAATTCCTAATTGGCATGTCCTGGGTATGACGATAAACTACATCCGTATCCAGGGTAAGATGATAAACTTTGTCCAACAGCAATGTCTCTGATCAGGAGGTTTTGAGGAGCATGGAACCACCTCTTAATTGTTGGTGTTCCCAGGTCCACCCTGACCTGTGGTGGCAGCACCTGTTAGGGTCCCAGCTATGGGCAAATAGTTAACCCTGAAACTGAAGTAAAAAGTATTATAAAAGTGTAAAAATAGGTTTTAATACAAGAAATTATTACCAGAAATGAATTTTTGAAGGAAAAAAACTATTACAAGCAATATAATTTTGAAAAAAAATATTACCAGCAATACATTTTTTGAAAATAGTATTACCAATAATACATTTTTGAGGAAAAAAATATTACCAGAAATAGATTTTTGACAAAACAAAATATTACCAGGAAAAAAAAGTTGTCGGCATTAAATAACCCATTGAGGTTGATATGCCGTAAAACAAAACAAACTAAACCAAACGAAAATAAAACCATCCAAGAATTTAAATTTCCTAAAAGAAGTTGGATTGTACTAAAAAATATGAGTAATTGTAAAATGTTTCAAATATATATGTATACATACACACTTTTTTTTACCAAACTATCGCTATGAATCTATTTCAAAATCTTGTTGCCATTAAATGACCTACTGATGTTGATATGCCATAAAACAAAACAACAAACCAACCTAGTTGGCAACATATTTCTTTTGCTCCCTGCCACTACTACTCTCTGACTCAGTGAGGGTGTGTGATGCTTTAGGGAAAATTTATTTGAAATCTTTTTTCATTGTTGTCCAACCACAGGAGAATTTTCACTTGAGAACTTCAAAATTCCCTTGGATCTCTGCAGCTGGCTTGTAATTTTATGCCTTCTCGTCAGAATACCTTGATATCTAGTTCCTCTCTTCTTGATATCAAATTACCTTCTGGGGTTATCTGCTGACCAGAGTTCTTTTATTTAAAAAAAGAGGATCACAGAATGCTCCATTCAGGTTTTCATCGGAGCTTGAGACCATGTCTCTCATTGGCCAATAAATATGAAAATATACCTTTACACATATTCAAAATTAATCCTTAGCTATTTTGGTGGTTTTTAACCGCTGACCTAAAAGATTTACATATTGATGTAATGGAATAACCTGTCACCCCCATGAGTGACTAAATTATAGGTAGTAATTACCTATAAGTATCTGTAAGTCAATGGACTACAGAGACTAGCTGGGATCTGTTCCAGCTATTCAGTCAAACTCTCTGCCTTCAGGCAGAGAGGAACCCTGACGAGGCTCCGCCAAAGGGCAGAGTCTCGTTCGGGGAGGTGGACTAACCTCGAACTCATTTTTACGGGTTCAAATAGGGAATATTTTTGGCCACGCCTACGGGCTCGGAAAACCCACGTTAAACCTAGCCTTGTGCCACATGCAACCCTCGTGGGGGGGGGGGTAGCTAGATATCCTAGCTGGGATCTGTTGAGTACGACTCAGACTTACACAAGAACTACTGACCTTCCAATAGTAGCACTCACTACTGGATTGACTTGTGATGACCTTGTGCATAACTGTTACCTTTATTCTTATTATACTAGTTTTTTTTTACAATAAACCTTTACTTATTTTATCCACCTTGTTTTTGCTATTAGCACTGAATATAACACATATGTAACAGTTTTTTTTCACAAACCATCTGCTTTTTTTAAAAATACATTTCTCTCAAAAGAATGTGTACATAAACAACACTAACGATTAAACTTACCATAATTTCTTGAAAATAATACGCATTTTTTTTTACTGTAAATTATAGGTGATAGTAGGGGTGTGTATTATAAGTAGGTTTAAACAAAAATATTTTTTCGTTATTGATTTATAATAATAAATACATACTTGTGGTACTAAAATAAGAAAGATATTATTCCAATTTTCATTTTAAATCCAACAATAATAATTGTAACATTTTTTGTCAATAAATTTATATTTATCAGTAACTGCATTTTTTAATTGGCGAAAAAATAAAAAATCTATAAAAAGGCCAATTTCAAAGAAAAGAGGATATCAAGTTAACAATTTATTGAAATTTTAATTTTCATCATCATCACCACTTTCTATTATAGAATTAATATCTAAATTGTCATTAAACAAATTATCATTCACAATATTATCTTCGTCCTGTTCAAAATTATCTTCGGCTTCTTCATTCTCATGCCAAAGGATATCATCTTCAGAGCAATTCATGGCTGTCATGAGACAACACTTCTTCAAACCTCTCTTTATAACATCCTTGCTGACGGAATCCCAAGATTCCTGAATCCATTTTGCAATAAGTTTCAACTCTGGTTTTTTCCTGTTACCATTTATTGGGAAAACCGCATGGTAACTTTCAACATTATTTTAGCAACTTAGTTTCAATTTTATTCTTAATGTCAAGGTCGACAAAATGTCTTTAAATTATTTTGTTATTTTTTTTTTGACAAAATTTATAGATGCGTATTATACATAGGGATAGATATATTTCTTAATTTTTGGATCATTTGTTGGGGTGCGTATTATCTATGGGTGCATATTATTTTCGAGAAATTACAGTATTTTTAAAGTAATAAAAATAAAACTTTTATAATGTTTCTGTTTTGAATCAACCAAATATTGCTTTCACCGATTAACTGGTGGGTAGCCACTCGTACTCGAGTATGCCTGTCTACTAGGGTGGTTACTTAATCCCTGTTGCAGATGCCTGCTCAGATATATTTGTGATTATTCTACAACCACAGAGCCCAATATACTGCAACTATGCTGAGTAGATTATAGTTAGTTTTGGAGAAAGAGTGCATTATCTGACATGATCAACAGTCTGAACAACACCAGTACACTCAAACCCTCGGCCACAATGACTTGCAATTTCATGCTAGCACAACCATCAACAACTCCCAAATAGTTGTCTACCCAATTTTACGCACAAAGCTTGGGTCAACCCATTTTATGGTTTCAAGGCATTTTTCAAAGTTGCCGCATGCACCAATGCTAAATAATAAATCTTTATAAAATGTAAATAATATTGCATTGTACTTGATTCATGTATTTTTGTAATCCTATAAATAGATATTGCTGAGGGAGTCAAAAGTGTATACAGTAACAACAGTGTCAAAAAAATAACTGTTCTTCTGACACAATTTTTGGGGGGAGGAACAAGAAGGTTAAAAATTGCCAAAAAATTTATATTATTGTTCCTATTTCTCAATGATTTTTGCATCATCTTTCTCTATCTATCTATTTATCTATCTATCTCTAGATTTATGCTTTTAAATTGAATGTAAGAAAGCCAACATTTATCAAATGTAATTATTTTTCTCTTCTTATCATCTTTTCTTGTTCAATAAATGTATTTTTACTGTTTACTTTTTTACTGTTTACATTTCTCTATTTTAATACATTTAACCTTGCCCTGTTATGTTGAATTTGAAAGTATAAATGTTGATTGACTACAAACCATGAGTTATCGCTTGGTTGGCAGTTTTTATTATGATGACACCTACAAGTTATCAAATGCCAATTATGAATTATCTTGTGCTTGGCATTTTCTGATACATTTTCATTTGTGGACATTAACAACAAGTTTATTCACAGTGATAATTTTAAGTGTGAAAACAGTGTTAAAACTTCGGTTGAAGCTATAAATCAACTCATAAAAATATTTTATTGCCTAAGTTGAATATTATAAAGTTGGCATTTGAAGTCAAATTTCATAATTGACCTCTGGAAGTCAATGTGCTAATCTTTAACATTTTTTTTTTAATCATTTCACACCAAGCAAGGCAATAAAGCCACTAAGACACAGAGGGTTACTGAGTATAAAAGAATGTAAGAAAAAGAAAAACATTATTAAGGAGTGCGAACAATAAAAGAACAGTAATTAAGAAGACAGAAGATAATGGTTGGCATTGCATTTACATTTTTGAAAATCAAATTTGACTGGAAAGCAAGAAGCTGGAATACAGTTCAACAAGTGAGAAACGTGAGAAAAGAAACTGTTAGCATACAATTTATGGTTACATCTAGTCATTTCAGTTGTAAAATGATATTTTGCCATCAATCTAGTATTGTGCTTAAATTCATAAAGTGTCTATAGAGGAAAGTTCATCAGAACAATTGCCATGAAAGTATTTATAGAAAAGGCAGAGAGAAGCTACCTTATGATGGTGGGAAAGTGACTGAAGCTGAGAAGCCAAGTCAGGACCAATGACAAAAGCATCAATACTATACAACCCCCCACCCCCCAAAAAAACTTGATAGTTTAATTGGATAATAGTCCTTAGCTGTTAGCAAAACAATTAAGCTGTTCATTTGGCAAACCATTACTTGGAAAATGTCACATGTGATGATCTTAAGCATTTATTTAAAATATCATCAAGGTTCTTGCTACTGCAACTGTTCCATATTGTAAATGAGGCCTTTTTCACCTGATCAAGATGAGTGAACTGATCAGCTGAAATATTGCATTAAAAGTTACAAAAGAAAAAAGGCAAATATATTAATTTGAATAAATCATCATGTTATAATAACAGGTCAAATTGATTCTTCAGACAAATGTCTGTCTGTTATGATGTTGGTTTGGGGTTTGTAGAGACAAACGACAAATAACACGTAACAATAAAAAGGGTTTTAATAGGTTGGTAAAAAGGTACAGAAATCGCTTGAGTAGTCTATAACTAGCTCAGCCAGGAACGTCTCGGAGTTTTGTGTCTCGACATGCCACTATTTAAAGTCTTTGTTCACAGACGCAGACAAGTTCATCTTCAAGAGGGGTGGTAGGTTTCCGACACAACACTGTCTGTAATGGTAAAGGTATTCTGTACCTTTGGAATTAAAATATCTTTAGTGATCATTATCAGTCACTTTTCTAGCACCGCTGTTCAGTTTTCTGACTCACTGTCCAAAGTCATTAATTTTTTTTTTGTACTCTCCCATCCCATATAGGTTTGTCTATTATAATAAAACTGGGAGTCAAGTATAAATTGAGATCCACAGGTCATTAGCAGAGTTTAAGGTTCTTTTAGCAAGTAGTCTATGATTAAATAAGAAACAAGTAAGGAAAACCTTTATAAATTTAACACAGTTTTGCTATTTATTTAGCTTCATCAGAAATTTTGGAAGTGAAATAAAATGGTTGTTTTTATTTTTCAATTGCCCCCACCCTGATTGCTACTAGCTCTATTTTCATAACGTAGTATCCATATAAAATACAAATTTTATTATAACCTAATTGTGTACAATGATGTATTATAAGCAATATAGGCAAACAATTCACCTAGAAAAATTGAAAATAAATACAATGTATCTAAATAAATACAAATTAGAGTCATGTCATAACAGATCATTTCTTCATCTTAAATAAATCAACAATATTTGTGCCAATTTTTAATATCAACTGTCCATAATGGCAGATTCAAATGTTAACTTTCTCAACTTATTTCTTTAAACTGTAAGCTTGGATGTGTGGGTGGTGTAACAAATAACATTTCAGAATTGGAACTGATGAAGCCAAGTTTCAATTCCAAATATCTTTGCGAAAGGCACAAATCTGCCTTTCTCCCAGTTGTGGGTTAATTAATAGAGCCTGTAAATCATTATTATCTCCAAAAAACTTTTACAGTCTAAAAATATTCTGGCTTTAAATAATCTGCAAAAGTTTAAACAAATCAATGAATCAATCAATGTGTCAAGTTACCTAATGTTTCCCTAGTCTCACTGGGAATTTCAAACATCCCTCAAAATCAAAGTAAAGACAATAAAGAATCATATTCTGTATTCATTCATTTTTTTTTTGAGGAAGCCAGTCTGTGCCTTAAGTTTCCTAACATTTATAGGCATAGCTCTCTGTGTACATATATGTATACATATCAATATATACATTACCTTTTGGCAAGTAACAATAACAACTATTTTAGAGTTATTACTTCCTGGGCAGTAATTATGGGAGAGTGATTTACCCTGCACTTAGTTGTTTCCTCTGTCCAACATCATGGTAATGCTAAAAATGGGATACTTTCTGGTAAGAGAAAGAGTGCAAGGATGTGGTGTTCATATCTTTCCCAAAGGCATTAGTGCTCGATAAATAAGAGTCAACCAAAATTTGAATTCTGCTTGCTGATTTCATCTTTCTGTGTTGAAAACTATTTTATTCCTTTACACATTCTTGTGGGGTGCTAACTGAAAGTTTAACGAATTCAAACAGATTTATTAATCTTTCTATCTGTCAAGTTAGGCAATGTTTCTTTTGTCTCATAGGACAGTTCACATATTTTCTAAAATCATTCCACCAGGAAATAAGGACCTAATTTTCTTTTTTTTTTCTTTTTTTTGAGGAGAAAATACCAGACTCCTGCTGCCATGCTCTATCTTTACAAGAGACAGATCAAACTGAGAATGGAGGATTGCTGCCATATCTGTGATGGAGTTGCTCAGTCCTCATTGTCCATGACTGTCTCTCAGGTGAACTCCTCACTGATGAGAACAATGGAACCACTATACATGGAGTTGCCCACATAGTTCAGTGCCAGATGTGATGAACTAAGGGATTTCCATTTTGTTTTGCCTGCTGGACATCAGAGTAAATGAACTGTCATCAAATATAACAGTTATTATTATTATTATTAGGACCTTGAATAAGTTCTCATAGATGGTGTTCCCAGAACTGTGTGTGTGTAGTTTCAGGTAGTAACACATCTGTAAGGAAGTACTATACGCAAGCTTGAAATTCAGTGTATGTCATTTCACTGAAGTGTAAACAACTTTGTTTTGCATAGCGTTAAACATGTCAGATTTTGTGCCAAAGAAAGTGTATATGTGGGGAATTTTACTGCACTACATTATTCAAAACAAAACCTGCAGCTGAAGCACACAGAATTCTTGTTGAGACTTACAGGGACCATGCTCTGTCAGAAACAACATGCAGAGATTGGTTTAGATGCTTTGAAGATAATGATTTTGATGTTAAAGATAAAGAATGCTTCGGCGCACCAAAAAAGTTTGAAGACAAAGAATTGGAGGCATCACTTCATAAAGGCTCATGTCAGGCACAAACTGAACTTGCAGAATCATTAGGAGTTGATCATACAACAGTTTCGAAATGCTTTGAAGCATTAGTAATGATTCAAAAGTAAGGACATTGGGTGCCATACGAGTTGATGCTGAGAGACCTCAAATTGTTCAACAGTAGAAAAGAAAAGGGTTTTTTGCATTGTATCATGACCAGTGATGAAAAGTGGATACACTACGATAACCCTAAATGTAGAAGATCATGGGGTAAAACCTGGCCATGTATCAACATTGGTGGCAAATATCCATGGTTTGAAGCTTCTGCTCTGCATTTGGTGGGATCAGCTGGGTGTAGTTTATTATGAGCTACTCAAACTGACCAAAACCATCACAGGAGATTGCTATTGACTACAAATGATGCGTTTCAGCCAAGCATTGAAGAAAAAATGGCCGCTTTACAAGCAGAGACAGGACAAAGTGATTTTGCAATATGACAACACTAGGCCATGACATTCAGGCCAGTAAATGTTGTTAATACTGTTTATTATAAACACATCATTTACTTAAATATTTGTATCTATAAAAATAACACATATATATATATATATATATATATATATATATATATATATATATATATATATATATATATATATATATATACAGGAATCCCTCAATTAATGCACATTTGATTAATGTGTTTTTGATAAGTGCATTAAAATTTTTATGTACTAAAATTCGGTTAGTGCATACATAATACTCTTAAAATAATAAGAAAGAACAGTAAGATTTACAATGTGGTGTTCTTAATAATTATTTTTATTTTTAAAAAACAGTGCTCGATACAAAACAGTAGAGTATAATATTATAATTATTTTCTATTTTAAAATAATTATATATTTATATTATTTATAATTAAATTTAAAATTGTGAATTACATGGTAATTCCTGTGTAGTGATGGAACCATATTTTTAGAATAGAAAATAATTATATATATATATATATATATATATATATATATATATAATAGAAAATAATTGTCATATATTTATTATATACCAATAATAATAATAATAATAATTATTATTAATATTTTTGCTGTTAAAACAATCTGGCAAACAGCTATCCAGTTTAATTAGTAACATGCAACTAATTTCCATAAGATCAATTTTAGATTTCCTAGGTTGCTGCACGAATCTGCCATGACTTTTTGGTGACACTAGTTTTTCTATCAGCTGTTTTTCAGCATTTTCAAACCCTGGTAAAGCATTTCTACTTGTCTTTTGTGCAATTTTTATTATAACCTGCTGGCATTTAGCTGTCATGGTTCCAATGAATACAGGAAATGCTTCTCATGGTGTGAAGTGCAAACACCATATGCTGCCCATAACAGATAGAGTAAAACTTCTGAAAAAAAATTGATTTTCATTTCATTTTTTTAATTTTTAATCAACATTAATAATTTACAGGATATTTTTAGTGTTTTCTAATGTAACCATCAGTAATCTGAAAAAATCACTTATCTGGCATCCTACAGGCTCCAGTGATGCTTGTATAATAATGCTTGTTTGGTTGTAAAAGGAAAGGAATAACGAGAATTAGGTTTTTAAACAACGTGTATTTGTTTAATAAGCAAGGCATCTTACAGTGTTGTTGGAAAGTTGGTGAAGTGTTGATTTTGGTCGCTGATCATCAGGATAGCAATTAGGTGTAAGGGTAGTGTTGGGAGTTGACTGATTTCTTAGTTTGGTTTGACCAGGGTCATAGGATATAGTTGTTGGTTAGGGTCTGACACACGTGTTGGTTAATCGAGGTCACAGTGTGGGTCAATTTGGGGTAGGGTGCGTTGGTTGCCAAAGTGACAAGGGATTGGTATAGCTGGTAGTCCAGTGGTGGAATGTCTCACTGTAAGGATATATCAGTCACAGGATATCATTGTTGGTCAGGTATGACGCACATGTTGATCTAATGAGGTCAGGGGTGGGTCGAGTTGTGGTAGAGTGCATTGATTGCTGAAGTAACAAGTGAGTGTAGCTTGTCAGCCTGTGTTTTTACAAAACAGGATCATGGTGATGATGGCAAGGCAATCCCTGTAGGGAGTTGCGTATGCCAAGATGATAGCAGTGGCAACGAGGAATTAGGTGTAGCTTGTAGGCCTGTGTTTCTACAAAGGAATACCTGTAGCAAATTGGGTGATGGCGTTGGCAATGAGAAATTATGTGTAGCTGGGTGGTGATGATATTGAGATGTTATAAATCACAACAGTTTGGCACCAGGAACCTGGCGGTGTCAAAGTTGGATAGTCAGCTGTATTCCGTGTGTGATTTTACAAATCATGTTGGTGTGTCAAGAGCCTGGCAGTATTGAAACTGACCTCTGTTGGCTTCCATGTGTGAAGACTTGGGTGATTAGTCAAGCATGGGAGGAGTTGATTTGAGAGGAGTGGTCATGTCAGTGATGGAGTCAGCACACTGTGTTTTGGTAGGTGGTCTTAAGAGCTAGCAACTGCTGATGGTCGTTGCGAGGGGCCTGCTTTTAAGCAGATCTGGCAGTCCCCAGGGACATCTTTTTGGAGGGAACATTTATGATTGGCCAGTATCATTTTCATTGCGGGTGCTTGCTTTATGGACTGGATGTGATGCTTGGAGCCTATGCACAGAAAACAACTTTTTTTATTTTGTTTTCTGCCTTCATATCATTCACATCTGGTCAGCATGCAGAATGAATCAGAAAGAGATCTAAGTGCAGTGGAGTATAACATGCTGAATTAGAGATAGTCAATATCTATATAGTTTTTATCAGTTTGATTCTAAAGTTGTTAATTAATATTAACTTTAAAATCAAACAGAGAACATGTTAATCAATGAATCTTATAAGTATCTTTTACTAACTTCTAACTTCTACTCCTGATGATAAACTTTCTAGCACATTAATATTACCTGCAGGAAACTTAAGGTGTGAATGTCTTCTTTTTTTTGCTCACCCAATACAAGGCCCCAAGAGCCACTCATTGTAGAGGATTACTGAATTGGGTTTTTTTAAAGGAGGAGGAAGCATGTAGTGCATATTATGAGGATATGAAGGATAAATAACAGTTAACTCTTGACTTAAAGGGATTAAGAATGGAGCGGTTAGGGAAGCATCATCCAAACTGTAAATGCGGGTGTCTAAAAATGTTACCGATCTTGTGGAATTTTCATAGTCAAACTTAATTGAGTTGTGTACTGTGTTTAGGGTCATGAGGAATTGGGTAAGTTTGTCGTCACTGCCCGTGTATACAAAGAATATATCATCTTGCATAGAATATGCAGTCGCTACCAATGAGGGGATAGATATGGGTCTCCTCAAATTTTCTCATGAATATTGTAGCATATGATGGAGCTGCAATGGTGCCCATGGCACAGCCCCTTACCTGCAGGTAGTGTGCTCCATTGAAGTTAAAAGTATTCAGTGTAAGAATATGCTTCATGAGCTTTATGATAACTTCCGGTGGGGGGTGTCTTGTTTTGTTCTTTTAGTAAGTGCTTTATGAAAGGCGGGTAGCCCTTCGATGTGCTTAATGTTTGAATGAAATTATCTTACATCCATAGTCACTAGAATATAAATATATATATATATATATATATATATATATATATATATATAGTTTGCATTGATATGAGTTTGTGACCCTGGCTTTCACACCCTTTGAGATCATTTGTCTGACAATCGCAAAGGGTGTGAAACCCAGGGTCACAAACTCACATCAACACAAACTAAATATGTTAGCTCTATCACTGATATTGAGTGCTTTCCAATAAGTACTGTGCATATAAAATATATAAATAATATATATAAAAATTGCATATATATATATATATATATATATATATATATATATATATATATATATATATATATATATGAATTAATACAAATAAAATTTGTCACTTAGCTGATTGACTCCGGTGTTTTGTAGACAAACCATTTAGTAGTTGTTCTATTCACTCTTCAGTAGGCTTCTGCAAATAACTGCAGATTTTCTCATTTTTTGTTAATGAAAATGAGAAAATCTGCAGAATATAACATCAATCAACTGACAAATTTTATTTGTATTAATCCTAATAATGCTTTATCTTTTATATCAATCACTTTATTGTAAATATTGTTTGCCTTAAATGGCCTTTTTTTCTGGCTTCCACAGACTGACAGAATTACTAGCTTTACAATATAATATATATATATGTGTGTGTGTGTGTGTGTGTGTGTGTGTGTGCATATATATATATAGGGAATATACATACACATACTAGCAAAAACACACACACATTGCACAAAAATGAAAATAGATCTAAGAACATACAGGGGTCATTAAGAGATACGAATACAGATATCTTTCCATACCCTTTCAAGGACCAATCTTAATTGTTTTATTGCTCTTTAAGCAGAACATTCTTACCACCAGTCCAAGAAAGACATTTGTGTCACTACTACCCCAAAAAAAGATAATGTTTAACATCGAAAACTATAAGGAAAATTAATTCATTTTAATAATATGTGGAAATAGCCACTTTTTGCCAGAAGAAGGTTGCAAGACCGGAAACGCAAAATTATGGAAAATAAAATATAATATATATTTTTAAAGAAATCCACATTACAACCAAAAACGTTTGTGGTTTCTCTCTTCTTTTTAAAATATACACTTTTCTCTTGTTGGAACAACTATAACCTCTTCCCTATATATATATATATATATATATGTATATATATATATATATATATATATATATATATATATATATATATATATATATAATGAAATGGACTAAGTCTGATAATTATTTTAATACATTTTCTGTTTATATGTTATTTTTAGAGAGACAAATATTTAAATATACAGTATTAACTACATCTACCGGCCTGAATGGCCAAGAAATTTCATAGAAAATATGTCTCCTCTGGCAGGAATTGAACCTGTAGCCTACATAGAACTGTCTGGTCTGGTGCATCAGCTACATATTTATAGATCCTTGATAAAATCCCCAAAAAGAATCTATCGATGCCTACATAACATCTCAGCTTCAATCACTTTTCCATCACTGTAATGTAGCAACCCTGTGCCTTTCCTATAAATATTTTCATGGTAATTGTTCTGATCGGCTTTCCTCTTTGGTACCAAGATTTTACAAATTTAAGTGCAGTACTAAATTGACAGTTTTCATCATTTTTCGGTTGAAATGGCTTGATGTAATGATAAGTTCTATGCTAACAGTTTCTTCTCTTGACTTCTTGCTTGTGGAACTCTCTTCTAGCCTCTGGCTTTCCAGTCAATTCTAATTTTCAAAAATTTAAATGCAATGTCAATCGTTATCTTCTGTCTTTTTAATTTCTTTTCTTTTATTGTTTTCTCTCTTTAACAATGTCTTCTTTTTCTTATATTCTCTCAGACACAGTAACCTCCATCTTAGTGGCTTTATTGCCTTGCCTTGCTTAAAAATACATTCTATGCACATAAATAATTAAATATAAGCACTTATGTAAAATGCATAGATTATAAATACAAAATCATTTTTATGTTAATAGTTTATCAAAGAAAATGATAGGTGCAAATTGGGTTCATGTAAGTGCAGGTAAACAATCAGCTCAGGTGAAACTATGACCACACATTATCAGATAATGTTAAAAAGGACAAAGATTTTTAAAAGTATTCAGAAAAGTAAACCAACAAGCCAAGTGTGATAAAATCGGATAATTCCTCTCAAAAATAATAGCCATTCTGTTAAAATGATAAATTATTGTTGAATTAGTTAAATGTAAATACCACTTCTACTCTAACAATTTATTTTCTTGCACTTCCCACCTGTGGAACTCCCTTCCGATTCCTTGATTCTAAAATCTTCCAAAAATTTAAATGTAACGTCAATCGCCATGTTCTATTTTCTTGAGCCCTGTTCAGCTTTTATCCTTTTCTCAGTTTCCCTTATATTCAGTCTTTTCTTCTACCTTCACTCTCTGTAACACCTTGCTTACCAGTTGCATTCCTACCTTGCTTGGGTTTAAAATGATTAAAAAAGTTAACAAAATTATGAAAAAAAAATATATATATATTGTCTTTTTAAAGATATGATATAAGCTTAAGAAATAAATTATATTAAGGGAAGAAGATAAGACAAAAATGAAAATTTATTTAAGTAAAAATTAATGCAGTTTTTAGAGTCATTCTACATCTACTTTCCATGTATGACAACCAGTGATGTTCAGAGTTTTGGTGATGTTTAGTGATACCCAGGGCCAAGTCCTTGATTGTATGTTAGTAAGACTCAAGTAGGGGTGCCTCTAGGGCCTAGTACTGAGAAATGTAAGAAAGGAAGACATTTTAAATATGTCAAAACAGATGAAACAGGAAATAAAACTTTATTCAAATTAAATATAAACTAAATTTAAATTTAAATTTTTAATTCACTCTTTGATTAGATGCCCTCCCAATATGGATGCCCTGGGTCATTGTACCCTCTGCCCACCACTTCTGCCTGCTACTGTTCCAGAGTCAAGATGGCAGCTACAGATGAACATCAGCTGAATAGGATTCTTATTTCCAGTTCATTTGCTAATTATGGTGAAATTTCCAAAATTAGAAAAGATACCAGCATAGCTGTTTCTCGGGCCACAACACTCCAGAGACTCCATCAACTCAGATATGGCAGCAGGATACTTATTTTAAAACCACTACTAACTTTTAAGCAGAAACAGAAGAATTTAATGTGGGCAAGAAACTATTGAAGTTGGTCTGTCAATTAATGGAATTCAGTCATTTATATATTATATATATAAATGACTGAATAAATATATATTATATATATATTTATGCATAAAAATATATTGGTGACATTAAAAAACATAAGGCACCATCAGTCACGTGTTGTGGAAAGCTGGCAAAAATCAAAATGAGATAGCTATTGGGGTGGGATCTCCTCAGCTTGCCGTCTCAAAGATAATGAAACAAACTTTTTTCAAAATGGTCCAACTCTTGTTCCAGAGCAGTGAGGTTCAGTGGTTTGTTGATGCCAACTCCCTGATTGTATGCTCCTTAGACTTAATTGGATGGGGGGGGGGGGGCTATAGGGCCTAGTACTGAGAAATGTAAGAAAAGAAGACATTTTAAATATGTAAAAACTGATGAAACAGGAAATAAACACTTTATTCAAATTAAATATAAACTAAATTTTTAATTCACTCTTTGATGGGATGCCCTCTTGATATGGATACCTGGGACCATTGCACTCTCTGCCCTCCCCTCAACCTTCTGCATGCTACTGATTACAGCCTAAATCATCAATGTCCACAGTTTAATGATGAAAAAGTATTTCAATTTATACTGAAATTGGGTAAGGTTCTTGTTTTTGGAAGACTTGTACCACTAAAACAAAATAATTAAGGTAGTGGAGAAAAAATCAGGAAGGAAGGTTACATAGAACAGAGAATGATGAGCA
>OZ038499.1:59765822-59943322 GCA_964036315.1 Acanthosepion esculentum
ATATAGGAGAATACGATATATAAATTTTTATATATCAGAACAATGCAAATGAATGACAAAGTGTAAAATTTCTGTATAAAACTGTTGGGGCGCACCCACCTTCACAACCACAATAGACTGATCCTATTATTATAAATAGAACAGTAGTTCTAGAGAGCAGTGTAGTGTAGTGCAGTGCAGAGTGAGACTTCTGTAGTGATCAGTTACACTTCCGTTTCTCGACCGGAAGATACCGTTGGACTTTATTACTATTACTTATTGTTACTACTAACCTACGTTCGTTCTACTACTAATCTCTCTGATGTAAATACCTCTCTGAATATACCAGTATTTTTCCCTACGACTGTGTTTGTTCGTTATTACCATATACTCACATGGAAACACTCCACATCTCAACAGTGGCGACGAAGGATGTTTTATTGATCTCAACAAAAACATTTTGTCCTTTATAATGACTTCATCAGACTAAAGTAATGTTTTTGCTGATGGAATTATATATTAAAATAGTTAAACAATTTTTCCCCCTTTTACATTCATTTGCCTAATATATACATATACAGGCGGATGAAAAAGTAGATATACATATACAGGGGGATGCAAAAGAAGGTATACAGTAATAAAAAACACAATATCTTTTAGACATGCCCAGAAATACAAATTAATATATATATATAGTACAGGTAATCAATCTGTTGGTATATAATCCAGCTGGATCCTAGTAATAATAATTACTAAAACTGATCCACAGAGAGCTCAATGTATTTATTATAACAGAGCATATGTATTTTTACAGCAAAAAAACAAAAATTACCCCAACTTGGAATAGTCTATTTCAAGCTGTTCTGTACGTGGCTATCATCAGCCCCTATATAAGAGGAGTCACGGTGGAGTAGTGGATATTGGCTCAGATTGAGGAATTGAAGAGCCAAATTCGAATTCATTACATTCACTTACGTGCAAATACCCTTGGGTAAGGTATGAATCCTCTTCTTCTCCCCCAGCTATGTGTAAATAGCAGCACAGACTGAGTTCTATAGCCTAGACTGGCAACTGGTCTAGGAAAAGAACAACACTGAATTCAAAACCTGCAGAGGGTTGTTTGGGGACCTTGTTACAAGTGACAAAAGGAAAAAAACATGAAACTATCTATAATAAGAATGTGCTTGCTCATATGTGGGTTCACGTGCGTGACAAGCATGTGTGGGAGAATACAAAAGTCAGGAGAGAAAACCATGAAAATGAACATGCCCCAGTGGGGAACACGTTTTTCCCACGTACAACTACATCTGAAGGCCAGAGCTAAAAAGCTGTAAAAGAGACCAGGGAGAGAAATGCACACCTTTTTATAGGCTTAATAATCACCTGCTTGTGACGATTATTTTAGCCAAGTCAAGTGAAATAACCTGCAGTATAATTTTCTGTTACAACAAATTATCACATTTTGGGCCGATTATTAAATATTTGTGATTAGTTCACTATTACAATATGAATATATTATCGACTATTCATTTGGGGTTTGCAAAGATACCATATGGTACACTTAGATGAATGAAAGACTTACAGCACTGGTAGAAAGCTGATTACTGGTTATTATTAATACTTGAAAAAAACAATATATATGGTATGATACTATTGGAATATACAATATTTGTTGATAGTAAATATCTATACCTCCACTATGTAAGAATCCTTATACTAAATGTAGGTATTAATGTACTAAATATAAGAATTTAGTAAATTTAATGTGTAATAAATTTGGGTATATAATCCTGACAGTGTTATAAGTTATTTATATTTGAAAAAATATTAATGAAAAATATGTCCTGAAAATAAATCTGATAGTGCATTTCACTTGTGTGTGTTTAAAATAATTAAATCTTATTTTTCCCAAGCTGGTATTTCCCAAGACTAAAAGAGAAAGAAAATGAGTGACTTTTAATCGGATATTATTTTTGGGACATATTTTTCATGAACATTTTTCCAAATATCAATAACTTATAAATTTAATGTACTAGATGTAGGAATTAATGGACTAAATGTAGGAACCATGTACTAAATGTAGAAATTAATGTACTAAATGTAAGAATCAATGTACTAAATGTAGGAATTGATGTACTAAATGTAAGAATCGATGTACTAAATGTAAGAATTGATGTACTAAATGTATGAATTGATGTACTAAATGTAAGAACTGATGTACTAAATTTAGGAATCCAAGTACTAAATGTAAAAATCAATGTACTAAATATAGGAACCGATGTACTAAATGTAGGAATCAATGTACTAAATGTAAGAATTAATGTACTAAATGTAAGAACCAGTAGCTATTTTGAGAAAAAAAACTGTGCTTAATGTCAAACAGAAGGAAATATTATGAAAATAAAAAAAAATAAATATTGTCTGCCAGCTTCATGCTTAGGCAATCATCAGTCATACAGGAATAAGACTGTATTCGAATTAGAGACATATAATCATGAATGAGTCTATACAACTAACGTTAAATGCTAGGAGAAATCAATAAATGTTTGAAATCAATGATAGTTAATGAGTTGTAACCTTATTTATTTACACAATTTCCATGTAGACTATTATCCTCAGATAGTGTTTAAGCATTAAACAGTCACCACTCGGTGTTGGCCTCAGTGTCTACTCTTATATATATATTAGGGGAGCTTTAAAGTATTTCCACTGTATTTCTCCTCATTATGTAAATAGATATGGCTACAAAAATTCCAAGTGCTTTTAAATATAGGCTGATAATTATTCCTATTATTTTGCTGTTATGGTGAGAATAGAAATTTATGAAATCATTTTTATTAGTAAATTTATGATAGACAATAAGTTTTAGAACATTATCAGTATAGTTTAACATGATATCAAGAAAAGGTAATGTATTATGTTAATATTTTTTTACAGATACAAGTCCTACTATTTAATCCATAGCAGGAGGAGGTGATGTATTTATACCTTTCCCAATAGTATTCATACGTGAGTGATTGTAATGAACCCAACTGAAATTCAAGCTCAGTTCTTTGATTTCTCAACCCAAGCAGTTATCCATTATGCCACCCGCACATCCTGCATTTAAGACAGAGAAAAGAAACTTATTTTTCCTGAGCTAAATACAATCTTCTGGGACACATAATGAGGAAAGTGGGTTTGGAGAATTTGACACTCATAAGACACACTGAAGGCAAGAAGGATAGAGGGAAACAGTGAGTAACCTACTTGATAAGCTTGTGTAAATGGATGGCAGTGCAGAGACAGGGAAGGATAGTAAAAAGATAAAAATTGCTTCTAGCTACAGTGGATAGGAAGTTATGGAGAGCCATGATTACCCATATCTTGAAGGAACATAGTACATAAAAGCAAGATGAAGACTTACTTGAATGCATTTTTTAATCATTTCACTCCAAGCAAGGCAATAAAGCCATTAAGACACAAGGGGTTATTGAGTGTGAAAGAATATGGGAAAAAGAAAATCCTGTTATGAAGTGAAGAGAAGAATAAAAGAACAGGAATTAAGAAGGCAAAAGATAACGATTGGCATTGTATTTAAATTTAAATGTAATATGTTTTCAACTGACTTGAAGTGGAACAACTACATTGAATCAATAGATGCATCTACTGCAAGTAAATTTGGGTCAGTGTGTCTTGCCAGAAGGTTTTCATGTCAGAGTCCATCTTGCACATTTACAAATCTACCATTCATCCATGCATTGAATATTATTGTCATATCTGGTCTGGTGCTCCTGCTACTCATCTCAAGGTTCTTGACAAAATCCAAAGAAGGATCTGCAATGTAATCGATCCTGACTTGGCACCTTGACTTCAGTCATGTGGTGTCCCTCTGTCTTTTCTACAAATATTTTCATGACTCTGATGAACTTTTTTCCCTGGTACCTGGACTATGCAAGTTTAATTGTGCTGCTAGATTGACATCTAGGTTTGGTTTGTTTTGTTTTGTTTTATGGCATATCAACCTCAATCGGTTATTTAATGCTGACAAGATTTTTATTGCTGGTAATATTTTTGTTCAAAAATGTATTGCTGGTAATATTTTTTTCCAAAAATGTATTGCTGGTAATATTTTTTCTTTTCAAAAATGTTTTGCTGGTAATAATGTATTGCTGGTAATAATTTTTTTCTTCAAAAATTTATTGCTGGTAATAATTTTTTACAAAAATATATTGCTGGTATTAAAACCTATATTTACACTTTCATAGGAATTTAACCCCAGGTGCCACTACCATGGGTCAGGGGGGACCTGTGAACACCAACAATTAAGAGGTGATTCCATGTTCCTCAAAACCTGCTGATCAGAGGCCTTGATTTCAGATGTAGTTTATCGTCTTACCCTGGACACAGATGTAGTTTATTGTCTCATTCAGGACACCTCATTTTGTGGGGGGGGGGGTCTTACCCCTCTACAAAGGTGCAGTCAGTGTATTCTGAAGCCCCATCTGACAGGGCAGCTGACATCTAGGTCCCACCCTTTTACTGTTGAATTAGTTAAATGTAACTGCCTCTTCTACTATAATAGTTTCTTTTCTTGCACTTCCCGCCTATAGAACTCCCTTCTGTTTCCTTGCTTCCCTGAAAACTACAATCTTCAAAAATTTAAATGCAACATCAAGCCTCATCTTCTATCTTCTTGAACCCCATTCAGCTTTTATCCTTTCCTTACTTCCCCTTAGACCCAGTCTTTTCTCTCATCTTCACTCTCTGTAACCCCCTGTGTATCAGCTGCATTCCCACCTTGCTTGCAGTAAAATAATTTTTAAAAAAACAAGATGAGGAGTATGTAGTTTTTTTTTCTCTCTCTCTCTCTTTATCACCATCTCTCAATTATACACTCACTCATGAAAAAGAAGACCTGACCAGTTGAGGGATTTCTATTAAATTATGAGACAAAGTATTCTAATCAAGAAGAGAGTTATGTTGAGGGTCCACTAACAACCAGATAAGAAATGACCATCTAGAATTTCAGGACAAGAGCAAACGAACATACACACATGTTTAGAAGCACACATTTTTTGATTTTCATTGTACATGCTAAGAAAAATCAAAAAAGTATCTCAGACACACAGACATATTCTCTCAACATCACTACAATCCAAATACATTTGCTATATATCCTAAATCCCTAAAAAGGTGGGTATAACTGTGTTTTCATTTTCATGTATCCCCTGGGTGGATATATCCACAGTTTCTCTTCTTGCACTCTTTCACACTGAGTGTCACAACACTCTCCCAACTTTTCTCTATCTCCTTCCTTCCTTCTTTCTTTCTTTCTTTCTTTCTTTCTTTCTTACTCATCATTGGCTTCTGCCATGTTCTATCTCACTTATCTACTGAATTGAACCATCTGGCTATGATGAAGGTGCCTGTACAGTAATTACATATTCTGGGAAAACTGATGGCTGCTGGGTAATTCAAACCTTGCTCTATCAGGCTGATTTCTGTGACCAAACTGCAATAGCTAAAAAAGAGGTCTCCCTGATGGAAACCAAAGGGATGCATGTTCAATTCCAGTTGGAGGTGCAATTTTCTTTTTCTTCTCAATCCACCCTGGCTGTCATGAATTTCCCTGTTTAAGAAAATAAAAAAATAGGGAGAACAACTCAAACAAGTGTACCCAGTAAATCATTTGTAGTAATAAGGAATAATGTTGGTTAAAAAATCCTTATATAAATATATATATATATATATATATATATATATATATATAAACAAAACTGACATGTTCATCATTAACTAATCATAGCTAAGGATCAGAAGCTCATGAATGATTGAAATTATGTTCAAGTATATATATATACTATTCCAGGATCATTTCCCAATTTATTCAAGATGATCTTCACCTTCTCTAACCTTCTAACTTTCTGTCCTGGAGTAACAAGAATACCTCACACATTTCACATGCAATTTAATTTTCAAGTTTTTTTTCACTACTCTTTGGACTGTTATAGCTGAAACACCTATCTCACATGCCAAACGTCTTATGAATTGAGTTGGATCTTTTCTAATTGACCTCTTTAGTTCTAAGTTGAAATGATGATCCCTCTTCCTGTTGTGACCTCCTGATCCAGTTTTCCTCTCTACTGTTCCCTCTTTTTTAAACTTATTCACAATTTTCTTGATATGGACTTTGAAGATAGAAGCTGGAGTATGAATGTTGGTACCATTATTGAAGGCCTGAATGATCTTTTCCTTCTCACTATTGCTCAGTTGGAAAGACAGTGGGTTTGACACAAAACAGTCTTAACTGGTTCTCTTGTTAGCAGAATAACTCAAAAGGCTTTTCATTGATTCTTATCAAAAATGGTGTCAAGATGGCTAAATGTCTTATCTTAAAACCTAGAAAAAAGAAACTCAATTAGTGTAGTGGCTTTTTAGATATTAAACATTTTGTTGGATGGATAATTATGCTGTTACATGACTTGGACGATTTTGCTGTTACACCCAATATATATATATATATATATATATATATATATATATATATATATATATATAATGTTCTAATGTAGTCTCCTCCTTGGTACCTCAACTGCATGAATTTAAGCATACTGATAGATTGGCAATTAGGTCTCAATGTTTTACTATTGAACTAGGTAAGTGTAACTGTAACTTCTATTCTCATAGTTTTTTTCTTGCACTTCTTACTTGTGGAACTCTCTTCCAGTTTCTTGCTTCCCTACCCCACTCTGTTGGCTGGGGCTTCAGAATACACTAACTTCACCTCTGCAGAGCCCCCACCCCCACCTGCCAATGAGCTCACCTGTTGGCTGTCAGTGGCAACTCATGATGCCTGGGGATGGATTCCTGGTGATTGAGGGCTCCAGGAGGTGGTATGGTTTAACTCTTGAATCCCAAGTTATCACTTTGGCCTTTACCTGGGCTAGACAGGTGGCTGGAGAGGCCCAATCCGATCAACCAGCTGGTCATGCCAAACCCTGATTCAGACTCTCATAAACTCTGGAAAAGGCTGAATCAGAAGGTGGTGGCTGTAGGGTTAATCATTCTAAGGAGTGACGATTGTTTCAAACTATGCCTGAGCAAGAAGTTAACTTGAAAACTAAGACTTAGGAAGTTAAACAATGATTGCCTCATCATGATGTGAGTATACTGACTGTGTAGCCATGACCTGCCAAGGCAAATGGCCTTCCTCTTGGCGTGGTGGATGGGGGAGCACAGTCAGTGAAATATAATTTCATTATATGGGTGCAGAAAGAAAAACTCATATGGAGTCAGTTTCTTATCCAGAGCAGGCTGAGGTACCATTTCCTAGATTCATAATACTAAAATTTCAAGAGGAGGTCCCACTAATTAAATTATCACCATTCCTTGTACAGAGAGTTATAGTCTCAGTGGTTAATCCTAAGTCAGTAAAAAACTTTAAAAAATGGAACCATCCTCATAGAAATATCAAATAAAAAACATGCGAGTATACAGTTAAAGATTTAAAAATTCCATAATATTAATTTAAAAGCATACCCACATGAAAGATTGAACACCTCCAGAGGTGTAGTTAGTAATGGAGATCTGTTGCTTTGTACTTATAAATGAGATAAAAGCCAAGTTAAAAAGCCAAAACGTGACTGCTGTCAAAAGGATAATAAGTAAAAGAACCAAACCAGATAATAAATACAAACACATATATTAAGTTTCAATACTCTGACACCGCCATCTGCAATTAAAATTGGATATTTAATAGCCAAAGTAGATAAATATATTCCAAATGCAAGAAGATGTCACAAATGTTAAAGATATGGCTATCTAAAGGAGTATTGTACAAGAAAACAAGTATGTGCAAACTGTGGGGAAATAGTACCAAACCATTATGATACATGTAAAAATTAACCAAAACGTATCAACTGCAATGGAGATCGCAGAACTGAATGTAAGGCCTGGGAAAAAGAAAAAGAAATTATAAAAATGAAAATCACTCAAAACATTACATTCCCAGAGGTAAGAAAACTTATAGAAACCTCTTTCTCTATACAAAATTATGCAAACTACCAAATCTAAATGAAAATCTACGAAATAACCTGACAAAAAACAAAACAAAAACACAATTAACAAAAACACAAAACAAAAACACAATTAACATCATTAATAAATAAATTGCAAAATCTCATTAAAGCCTTAAAAACCAGCATAACAAATATGGAAATTACCAAATTAAACCATAAGGAAATGAATGAAACACAAATCAGTAAGAAAAAACATAGATCTATCTCAAAGACAAGAGAAAAAACAGAAACCCAAAAAACAAACCAAAATAGCCAAATAAACTACTATAATACCAATTCCAATATCTGGAAAAGACAATTCTGACCCAGAAAACTACAGACCTATTTCACTGACCAGCTGTCTGTGTAAAATCATGGAACAGATGATAAATGACGGATTGATCTGGTACTTGGAGGAAAATAAAGTAATTAAGGACTTACAATGTGGTTTCAGAAAGAAAAGAAGCACATTGGACCACTAAATCTACTTAGAATCAGATATAAGAGATGCACTTGTTTGAAAAGAATACTTCACAGCAGTCTTTTTTGACCTGGAGAAAGCTTATGATACTACATGGAAATATGGTATCATCAGGGATCTGCATGTCTTTGGCCTGAAAGGCAGACTAGTAAAATTCATAAATGGTTTTCTTACTAGCAGAAAATTTAAAGTCCAAGTTGAATCTCTCTGACTTAAAAAAAAGAAGAGGAAGTGTCCCAAGGCAGTATTTTATCAGTGACAAAAGCTTAAACTCTGGAGCAGAAGGATGTGTGCATGTATATGACTTTCTCATTTTTTACAGATCCAAACAAATGCATACCATAGAAAGTGCCCTAAGAAAATTAACCAATGGGCAACTGAAAATGGTTTTAGGTTTTCTAAAATGAAAATTAAATGTATGCACTTCTGTCAGAAGAGAAAACTACACAATAATCCTACTCTAAGATTAGAAGAGACTGAAATACCAGTTTTAGATCAGCATAAGCTCTTGGGAATAATATGTGATAAAAAGCTCACCTTTATCTCCCATCTGAAATATCTCAAAAAGAAATGTAGTAAAGCAATACAGTTCCTTCGTGTGGTGGCTCACACTGAATGGGGAGTAGCAGACTGAACAACTTTACAAACACTTTACAGGACTAATTCAACCAAAACTAGATTATGGTATCATCATATGCAGTTCATCAAGAAAATCCTATTTATAACTTCTTGATTCTACCATCCATGGAGGCTTAAGACAGGTGCTTGGGGCTTTTAAAATATCACCAGTTGAAAGTTTACATGCAGAAGCTAATGAAACTCCTCCTAAACTAAGATGTGAAAACTAAAATCCTGTTCATTTAACCCTTCCTACAAAATTTATTCCTCCCATAACACAGAAACCTCAATCAGCAAAAGGAAAAAATTATAAAAACATTTGGGCTTTGAATGGAACCCCTTACTGAGAAATCAAAAGAACAACTAGCAACAATCCATAATATCATTCCTAACATTACTCCTTGGCCATATGATCTCCAAAAATAATATTGGACTTATGCAAATTCCAAAAAACAAATACGCATTCTCTTAACTTTCAGGAAGAATTTGATAAAATTAAAGAAAACGATCCTATCTCATGTGATAGCCCTCAATCTAGGGTCATGCTTCTATGTTTACATGAATGCAGCCTTGATTGCATTGTTGATTGGTTTGACTCCATCAGTTGTAATCGCCTTGATGACCGTCTACACTTCTGTTGTATATGTGCAGATAATATTTGGGGATGTTCTGTCAACTTCTTTGATGGGATTCCTGCTGAGTACCAGGAGCGACAGTCAGGTTCAGCATTAAGTTTTCCAGGGAGATGTTTAATGCTGAATTTTTACATTAAAGTGTGTTCCTTGAAATTAAAGAGACATGGGTTCTTTATGTTCTTGAAGACCCAATCTGAGAAAACTTTTTATGACTGGTTGATGGTCAACAGTCAGTAGCAAATCTGGGCATCCCAATATAAACATCCAACATGATTCTAGCCCTTAGTCAAGAGTCACCTTTTACTAAGTGCATAGCAAGATTCTGCAAGTTCCCACCAAAATAATTTTCCAGTGACCATCACCGCAATTTGGGTTCACTTTGCCAGGGCAATTACAGTGTTTTTGAAAAAGAAAGTAATTGATTCCTGTTTTACTGTAATCTGTTGAAAGGCATGTCATTTTATTGAACTCAAATGTCTTGACTCTGTCCTCAGTTTTCTACACAATTATTCTCTTCAACTCCTCAAAAGGTTGGTCAAACATTTTGTCCCAATAAAATTTTCAGTTCTTCAAGTGCAGTAATTCTTGGAAGGGGGCTGTCACGTCATCTTGTGAGAATTCCCCAGTTCAAAGCAGGACCTGACGCCCATGATATTTGTGGAAAGTGAAGGATGGCCTCAGTCATTTTCTTCATTGATTTCACACCATCGGCTATTATTAAGAACCCTGCAAACTCCATCTCATTCTCTGCAAAATAGAATTTGTCAGGGTTAAACACAGTCCCACTCTTCCCACAGTGGATTATATATTCCATTGTATGCCAGAATGAGGACTTTATAGAATCATCCCAAAGGAGACTATCATCTATGCAATGGGTTTTTCAAACCATATCCACTGTAATATCATCAAACTGATGGGTATATCCATCTCCAGACATGTGAAATCCCTGAGGAGCACAAAGATAACTGTACTGGACCCATTCAGTGATAAATGTAGTGGCATCTTGTGCAATTGAGGAAATCAGTAAGCTGTGGTACCTGTTCCATGGTTCAGAACTGTATTCTTTGTCTGAGCCGGAATGATGGAGACCTGATTAAATGGGGAGCCATATTTTTGGGGTGCAACTACCATCCTTGAGCACTAGGTTATAGGAGTGACCACTAGCACTTGTTCAATTATACCCAATGTGATGTCTTGATCAAGGTCTTGTTTCACTCTCTTCTTCCAGTGGTTAGGAACAGAGATTGGTGTGTGGACCACTGATGGCCTCAGATCAGGAATGAAGGTAATGTCTAATAGCTTTCCTGTCATAGTCTGTAAGGGTTGGTGTGGGTATGTATTAAATGCACTGGACTTGAAATGGTCACATATCCATTGTTCCAGTAGGTGCCTGTTGGTTTCCATCAGAAGGAATGGGATGGTACAAGGCATTGCTGGAATGGGTTTTCTGTGTGGGCATGTGCACAGGGCATTTTCTTTTGTGCCCTTCAATGAGTTGAGCCGTGATGTCTGGGCTGGGAAATAAAGTGGACAGTTTCTGATAAGTAAAAACCAGATATGTTGTTTGGCACATACATCACCTGGTTGGAAGTTGGTTGTCTGTGATGCCACATATTTGATGACTTGTTGGCATGAGGTACTCAGCAAACGCGATGATTTGATGAATACCGTAACTAATTGGACCAGTCTGTGTGCGTCCAAATGAAACATGAATATTTCACCAAAATAATTGTGTAGAAAACATTCTTGGAAGTTCCCACCATGCCTTTCAACAGATTACAGTAAAACAGGAATCAATTACTTTCTTTTTCAAAAACACTGTAATTGCCCTGACAAAGTGAATCTATTGTCAGTGATGGTGGTGAATATGGGACACCTCCTTCAAATCACTTTCCATTCCACACAATATGAAGCACAGCACCGGGTGGTAACAAACCGGTTTTATGACTCCATTTTGATCTGCCAGTATAGGGGATGTTGTGGGTGGGGGATAATTTTCAGACTAGTGTTTGATAAAATGAATGAATTACACCTTGTCTTGCACTGTGTTGATCTGTTTGTAGTTCCAATTTCAATTTTAGTAGATTTCTGGCATACCCTTTTTACGTGACCCCTAATCCCACAATTATGACATATCAGTTTAGCTGCTGGTATATCTTCCCTACTAATTGATTCACCTGGGTGGAATGTCTTCCCACAACTCACATAAGGATTCTTATTCAGTGAAGAAGCAGGTATATCATTTCTGCTCACACACTGATGGAGTAGAAGTAAGATCAAAAGTCTTTCCTCAACTGATATCCAACAAAGAAATTTTAACAAGTCAGTGCACCTTAAAGACAAAATAAAACCTAGCTTTATACATCTAGCCACACTGAAGATCTGTGATACAGCGAAACAGTTTGTCTGTGGATGACTATATATATTGTTATGGGAACTTACCTATAATAGTAATGGACTATTCCGTACCACATAAATAATGTGCCTCAAAAGGAAGCAGTCAGTGTGAGTCAGTCAGAGACAGAGTCGCGTCAGACGATTACTGTAAAACATTGGAATAGTGATACTTCGAGACAACATAGTTCTCTCTAACCTAACCTGATTGTTATTACTAACACTTCTACTTCTTTTGTACATATTCTGTTTGTAATATATCTGTGTTATTCCATACCTGTGTTCGAGTTATTCTTCATTGGTTCTATCTTGGAACATCACCGTGGTACAAGGAACCTGGACCATAACATATATGCTCTCGGGAAATCCGGTTGAGCTCTCTGGAGAAAAGGGTAATTTTAAAAATAGTGGCTTCTACTGCTATTAATGCATTGCTCTTTAACTATGAATTGAGCTCTCCTGGCCACTGGCATATTTCATATGGAAAATGTTAAAATTTCCCTTTCTCTCTACCATGTGAAGATAGCTTAGGGGCAGGAACTCTGACTAATGCCATATTGGTCAGGTTTTGATCCTGACATGAAGCAATTGGACGTCTAGACACACTGAAGAGCTGTAATACAGCAGAACAGTCTGTCTGTGGATGACTATATTCGTGTGTGTGCGCATGTGCGTGTGTGTGTGAAGATAAGAGACAAAGTGGAAAAGCTATAAGCAATGCGTTTCACCAAAAGCATTTTCTTCCTTCGGCTTCTTCAGGTTAGAAACCTGAAGAAGCCAAAGGAAGCAGACACTCTTGGCGAAAAGTGTCATTTTATGACTTTTCGACCTTGTCTCATTATCTTCACTTTTGTTTCGGATACTATTATACATCCACCACACACACACACACACACAGATAGATAAACAGATATAGAAAGAGAATGTGTAACAATTGTAAAAATAGTACATCTAAGATAGGTGTACATTTATATATCTAACCACAAAAATGTGAAAGTTGCCATAATATCAACTTGATTACACCTACACAAATAGCATTTAGAAAGCAACATGGTAGATTGTACTTTGTTAACCGTTGTGAATTACATTTCCTTGAAGTCTTTACAATAAGTTGTTATTAAAATGCAATCAGCTGAAAATGACATGGAAATATTTATTTTCATTTTTATTATTATTTTTAATCAATATGTTAGTTAATGGAATTGTCAGTGACAAATTCAGAGTGTCTGAGAGTAATGTGAACTCCTGAAGCTAAGTAAATATGAAATTTAACAGTCCTGTAGTTTAACTTTTAAAAAAACTGCCTCTCCTTATTCAAATTTTATTAAAATTTAAATCTGTGATTAACTTTTATTTACTTTCTTCCCCAAATCAATTTTCTTATTCCAGACTCAAATATTTGAAAAGATTTCTTATATGCAATTTATTTCTCAATCAGTAAACAATTCTTAGGATGAACAGTGGAGTAATGGACACCTGCTCGGATTGAGGAATTGGGTAGCTGAGTTTGAATTCCAGTTGATTTCATTACATTTACTTATGTGCTAATACTCTTGAGAAAATATGAATCCATATCTTCTGCCCTCAGCTATGGATAAAATAGCAAAGCAGACCGGATCCTATAGCCTTGGTTGGCAAGTGGTCTAGGAGAATGAAAACTCTGAATTCAAACCAGCCTGGAGATAGTTGGGTTCTGTCAAACTATCTTGCCCATGAAACACTACTGCTACAGTGACTGTAGTACACATGGTGCCCCTACAACTCTAAGGGTTACAGGATTTGTTATCATGACCAAAACAGTTCTTAGTTTGAAAGTTCTACTAATTTATGCCCTTAATCAGTCTTAGATCTGGAGAAATCTGAAATCAAAACTGTATATAGCACTGGCAAAGTACATAGCATGCAGCTAATGAAAGGATTGTGATGTTTACAATAACTCTATGATTCTGACTGCAGTGAGACTGGATTGATTGATATAGGTTGGCCTTTGGTGCCTGTAAGAAGCTCATTCACCATTTGAAAGGGTTTTTTTTGTCCTCTGGGGTTAATGCCACCCTCCTCACCAGTAGAAAAGCTAGTGAAGGACCTGGTTTAACACCAACCACCCGGCCATGTTGCAGGTTGTACAGGGTTACATGTTACCAGTAGCAGGCCTAAGCCTGACTTGACATCAAATGTACATAAAAAAGATGTGTTTTCAGATTTTATTGATATGGTAATCATTTTATTTTTTTTTTAAATAATTGTTTACTTTTTTTGTTTTCCTTTTAAGCATTTCTGTCTCTGTGTATCCTCACCTTTGTCATTGCAGCAGTCAAATTTTCAAGCCTACTATCAAATATTCTGGGCTTGTTTACTTTTATCTCTTTATGGGTTGCAGATATTTTGACAATATTTATTTTACTAAGCTGAGTAAACATAGAGTAAACTATAGAGTAAACAGAGTCAGAGTGACACAGAAAAGTGATTAAGGAAAAATGCCAGAGACGGTAGAAAAAGAAAAAATGCGCAAAGAAAAACACAAGAAAGGAAAGAGAAGACAATGCAAGTGAAATGAAGAGAAAGGCAAAGATAAGGGAAAAGAAAGAGAGTAAAATATAGAAGAAGAAGAAAAAGTGCTATTATTGTTGACAGAAAGAAAAAGTGTTAAAAAATAAAGAAGAAATTCGTTTGTTGTATTTGGTGTGTAGTGAGTGCAAACTCCCATCATCCACTCCCTTCAAGTTGGGTTCGCTATATTCACTTATGTGCAAATACCTTTGTGAAAGATATAAATCCATCTCTTCTCCCCCGGCTATGGGTTAATAAGTAATACTTGTATCACTAAATTATTAACACCCGGCCATGTGGCAGATTATACAGGGTTACATGTTACCAGCAGCAGGCCTAAGTTTAACTTGACATCAAATGTACATACACTCTTCTTTTATCTAATATCTATTTTCTGTTCTTTTTCTCAATTTTTCATTTAATTTTTATTGTTTTGTTTATTATTTCTCTCTGTCATCCTTTTCTCTCTTTTTCATCATATTCAAACGAGATTTTCCTTTCTTTTTAACTTGTGAGTTATCCACACATAGTTTTGCCAACAAGTCATCAGGTGGTGCTGTCAAGCACCTATAAAAATGATACATTATCCTGCTTTTATTCTCTTTTTCTCTCTTTTCCTACTTATTTCTCAGTCCTTTCAGGACTGAGAAATAAGTAGGAAAGAAATTCATGAGCCTATGTGAAATTTTCTTTGGATCAATGAAAACGTTGCCTTTACAGAAATTGACCAGTGTGTTGAGAAGAAGAAAAGGAATTTGCAAGCCTATGTGAAATTGATTTTGAACCAATGAAAACCTTGCCTTCACAGAAATTAGCCAGTTATCAGAGAAGAAGAAGAAAAGAAAGTAGTAATCCTCTGCAAAATTCTTTTTTATACAAAATGAAGTGAAAAATTAATCTGAAGTCATGTGAAAAGTTTTGCTTCCTTTCACCGTGGCCAGTATAAAATCACTCACCAATTATTGGCCTCTAATTAGCACACAGTACTTCAAAGAATTTTCTCTAAAAAATTCAAGAAAGCTAAGTATTTCAAATTATCTCTCTTCATCTACTTTTGAACGTATGCAAACCATATATCCCTTTGGTGAGCAACAAACTCTCTTGCCTTTGTTTTAAACATTATTGAATATTATTTTGTGCCAGAACATTTAATCTGTTTTATGAACATTTCCTCTTCATGACAATATGGTAAAACTACAGAATTTAAGAATTATGATTCATTTTCCTGAACAAGCTACTGACACTACTTCAAGTGTGTAATTTCATGAATAAATTCCTTATCTTGTTTTGTTAAAATTACTCGTGTGTTTTCTCATCATTATGATCCTTCATTAATATTCTTGGCATGGGTAAATCAACTTTTCATTTTAACCCTTAAGTTCCATGTCACTATAAGTGTATGTTGAAATCATATTGTGGCTGCCAAACTCTTGCAGCACTACCTCTAGTTAGAATAAAAACAGTTGTAATAATATTTTGAATATATAATGGTGGGAAATGGCATTAGTTTCAACAAGGTGATATTTGATATTTTTGTTTTTATATAACTGAGTAAAAAGAGAGAAAATACACAAAAGAAGGAAAACATTATGAGAATTATGTGGATGATACACGTGTGTGTGGTGGGGGGTGATACACGTGTATATGTGTGTGTGTGTGTGTGTGTGTGTGAAAAATTCAGTCACTAAGGGGAAAGGTATGAAATAGATTTTATAATGCGCCTTATAATTTGTGATGACAAGTATGTTCTTAGGCAATCAGATCAATCCACAAATCTTGGCTATCCTTTATATTGTTACAGTAGGTACATGTTGAAATCACATTGGTGATGCCCAAATGTTGCAGGCACTGCTTCTAGTTTGATTAAACCCAATGACAGCAATATTTTGTATATATAAATGATAGATATAAGGAAATGGAATTAGTTTCAACAAGGTGATATTTGGTATTTTTGTTTCTATATAACTGAGTATTCCAGTCAAATCCATTACATTCACTTACGTACTAATACCCTTGGGAAAGGTATGAATCCTCTTCTTCTCTCTCCAGCTATGGGTAAATAGCAGGACAGACCAGGTTCTATAGCCTTGAATGGCAATTGATCTACTGCAGAAAGAAATGAAAACCTACTGCAGGAGAAAACAATCTGCTTCACCAATCATGTATCAAAAGATACATGATCACCTAAACATGTATCACACATAGCACATAACTGACTGATAACTGAGTAAAAAGAGAGAAAATACATGAGTATGCATGTAAAAAAAGGAAAACATTACAAGTTAGGAATAATGTGGGTGATACACACGTGTGTATGTGGGTGATACATACATATGTGTGTGTATGTGTGTATGTATGTATGTATGAATGTGAAGAGTTCAGTTATTAAGGGGAAAGATATCCCCATGCCTGGGGAGATCCTGGTTGGCATTGTCACTAAAGCAAGCTGGGAGGAAAAGAGAGAAAAAGAGAATAAAAGCAGGATAATGTATCATTTTCATAGGTGCCTGACAGCGCCACCTAATGACTTGTTGGCAAAACTATGTGTGGATAACTCACAAGTTAAAAAGAAAGGAAAATCTTGTTTGGATATGATGAAAAAGAGAGAAAAGAATGACAGAGAGAATTAATAAAGGAAACAATAAAAAAAGGAAATGAAAAATTGAGAAAAAGAACAGAAAATAGATATTAAATAAAAGAAGATTGGGAAAAATTGTCATTTACTTTGTAAAGTGAATTGTTGGGGCATCCAACATTCATTGAAGTCTTGTTGCCTCTCCATATATCTCTGGGCTAAACTGGTGCTGATTTCTTCTGCTACAATAGTCACATGTGAAGACAGAACTTGCTTGTCAGGCTACACTTCATGTCTACTTGTATACCTATTATTAATTACTCTCTTGGCAAAGAGAAACACCTTGACAGTTTGAACTGTTAAGTACCAGACACAACAGAAGTGGCTTTGTGGTAGGAAAATGTTACTGTAAACCATTTCCTTCATTGGTTTAACCATTACAGTCTGTCTTAAGTTATTTGTAATCATCCAAAAAAAGAAGAATGTGAAAAATATAGAGTTTGGACCAAGTTTATTCTCTTATGTCAGAGCTTATAGGAATAAATAAAATCATTGATTCAAATACTAAGGGAATGTGGTATACTAGGAAAACCTTATTTTTATTTTAAAATCTTTTTTAATAATTCCCTCAATACGAAGCTCAAGAGCCACTCAAGGTAGAAGTTTATAGTTAAAGTGGTAATGATGAATGAGGTAAGAAGGGAAGATTATGAGGATAAGGAGGAATTTCTTATTTTGAAGTTTTGTGCTCTTTTCCTTTCAGAATTATATATACTAATTTTTTAAAGTATCATATAAAATTTTGGTTCACTAAAAATGTTTCAATTAGGACTAGCTTTTTTTTAATCATTTCACTCCAAGCAAGGCAATAAAGTTGCTAAGATGTAAAGGATTACTGAGAGTGAAAGAAACTGAGAAAATGTTATTGAGGAGAAAGGACAATAAAAAGAACAGGCAATGACTGACATTACATTTACATTTTTGAAGATTGTAGCTGACAGGAATGTAAGAAACTGGAATAAAGTTTCACAGGTTTTTGAAGACAAGGTTTTTCCAAAAACTTTGTCTTCAAAATAAGTGTGAATTACCGTAATCATTTATTGGTTGCTTAGATGCAGCACATTTTTACATTCTCTTTGTTTTCTGTTGTTATAAATTAACAAGTCAAACTTATTGCCAATTGAAAGTTGTTAGTTTGTTATGATTTGGTTTGGTTTGTTTTATGGCACATCAACCTCAATGGGTCATTTAATGCTGACAACTTTTTTTTTCCTGGTAATATTTTTGTTTTGTCAAAAATCTATTTCTGTTAATATTTTTTTCCTCAAAAATGTAAGGCTGGTAATATATTTTTCAAAAACGTATTGCTGATAATATTATTTTTTTCAAAAACGTATTGCTGGTAATACTATTTTTTTCAAAAACATATTGCTGATAATATTATTTTTTTCAAAAACGTATTGCTGATAATACTATTTTTTTCAAAAACGTATTGCTGGTAATACTATTTTTTTACAAAAACATATTGCTGATAATACTATTTTTTTCAAAAACGTATTGCTGGTAATACTATTTTTTTCAAAAACGTATTGCTGATAATATTATTTTTTTCAAAAACGTATTGCTGGTAATACTATTTTTTTCAAAAACATATTGCTGGTAATATTTTTTTCAAAAATGTATTGCTGGTAATAGTTTTTTTTCTAAAAAAATTTATTTTTGGTAATAATTTTTTCCAAAGTATTTCTGGTATTAAAACCTATTTTTACACTTTTATAATGCTTTTTACCTCAGTTTGGGGCTTAATTATTTGCCCATAGCTGGGAACCTAACAGGTGCTACCACCCCAGGTCAGGGTGGACCTGGGAACACCAGCAATTAAGAGGTGGTTCCACACTCCGCAAAACCTCCTGATCAGAGGCCTTGCTGTTGGACGTAGTTTATCATCTTACCCAGGACGCAGATGCAGTTTATCATCATACCCAGGATGAAAGTTTGTTATGAAAACACCCCAACAAGTGTGCAGGATCACCTTGTCAATGATGTTATGATTTGGGTTCATGACAAGTTTCGGGTCTTCCAACATCATACTTGTTTGCCCAAGGGACCCTACCAAAACAGTATTTATTCTAGCAGGTGATCCTTAAGCAAAAATGTGCCAAACACACAACAAATGGACATATTAAATAACTGCCACTGCTGATCTTGAAATCACAAACAACCAATCAGTAATGACCTACGTCACTTCCTCCTCAGCCAAGACAATACAAAAATAGAATAGACAGCATGCTTGTCTTTTTTCCATCAAAGTACATCAACACTAACAAATCCCAAAGTCTAAGTAGACAAGTTCACAAATAACAAAGATAAAAATATAGAAAGACATTAGCTGATTAATGTAGGTGTGTGTGAGTGTGAAACAGAGACAGAGGGAAGGTTCAAACCCACAACGGGACACACAGGTTTAAACTCCACTGGAGAGCACATTTTCTTTAAGTTTTCTCAAGTGCATAGGCCATTAGACATAATACACACTATTTAAAATAAAATAAAGAAACAGAGCATCTATTTCAAACATGGATATCAATTAAAAATAACATTTGAAATATACATATTACATATACATATTACATATACATTTATACATATACGTATTACAAAAAGCAATCATCTCCCATTGGTGGAGATCAACTCACATAGGTCACATGGCATTAATTCCTTACACTCACAAAAGCGGCAGTCCTTCAGTTGGTTTACAGGAGTTAAATGAAGCAGTTGTTTGTTTGGCCAGAGCTGAAGGGCTTGGGCTGAGGCTAAATCTGCTTCTCTCACCAGCTTACAAGTCCATGGCACCATTTCCCTTTGGGAATATATCTTCCCAATATTTACAAAGAAACTATCTCTGGCTAACAGATCCTCATGATGATTGAAAGGCAGGATATTGAATGTAATGGAAAGGAAGGGGAAAAGGAAGGTTGAAAAAAAGAAAAAGAAAAGAATGGAAATGCAAGTGTATTGTATGAGCCTGTTATTTTTCTTTAAAAGATAATTATGTAACGTTCTTTGAGTTTTTTTAAATAAAGCATTAAAGTGGACATTTTAAAAGTATTGCCCGGAGAGACCGTCAGGTCGAAACCATGGTTGTGTATTTTAATTGACCTCCTGATTTTTAAAGTTATATATATATATATACATATATATGTGAACAATCAAGAGTGTGAGATTCACTTTTGCAAGGAGGTTTCCAACTAGCATCCAATTGGCTGACAAAAATAAACTCCCTTGTAACTCAACACATGTCCCTCTCTTGAATACAGTAACAGTACTGTTGGATATTTATTGAGCATAATATTCACACTGGCATCATCAGCCAATCAGAATTTACAGAATAGGCTTGCCGGGGTAACAGAATGGAATCTCCTAGGCTGTTATATAAACAACCAACCAATTTGTCCAGCAGATTGACTTGGTCAGTCAGATTCAATTTCTATTACAGTCAAGTACTATCTTTGCTATTGCCAAACTCTACAATATATATATTGGTGAACTATTCAGAGGTCGCTGTGAGAAAGGAGTGTAACAGAAGTAAAAGCATTGCTTAAAAAGACCTTCACCTTATTTTGCATAGACTACTAATGTGCTCTGTCCTTATAGGATGTGGGAGACCATGGCTCCCCAAAACTTCCTATCCTTTGTAGCTCTTTGCAATGTTTGTGTTTTTATTGTCCTTCCAAGTTCTCCCATTCATTTTTAGAAGCTCATTAGGTAGGGTACTCACTGTCCCTCAACTGCTCCCCTTTCCTTCAATATGTCCTGTGATGATCAAATTTTCCAAATCCTCTTTCCTCATCATGTCTGCTAGAAATTTCAATTGTCTCTTTCTGATTCTAAGTAAAGAGTGTTCCAATAACTTGGACCGATTTTAAATGTGAATTAAATTTAAGTGTCTAATGATTTTTTTTCTTTTCATTCAGATTTAACAACTTAAGTCTTTGGCTATTTAAACCATGAAAAGATTAACAATCAAACAACGTGTTAAAGTTATCGAAGCCTGTTACAAAAATGGACGTTCAAACAGAAATGCATTTTGTTTTCATGTCTGCTACCGACCCAGTTTGTTTGAATTTATGAACAATTTTTCCAATTGCACTCTTGAAACTTTAACACATTGTTTGATTGTTAATTTTTCCATGGTTGAAATTGCCAAAGACTTAAGTTGTTAAATCTGAAAGAAAAAGAAAAAAATCATTAGACACTTAAACTTAATTCACATTTAAAATCGGTTCAAGTTACTGGAACACCTTTTATAAGTGTCCTTTTTGCTTTCATTCCACTTAAGTACTTCCTTATTGTTTGCATGTTCTGTGAATAGTGTTCACAGTATCCTTCTGTCAAAATACATCTCTGTTACTTAAAGTCTTCTGCGAGGAAATTGTCCAGCTGTCACTTCCAAATAGGAGGATTGCTGTTGATAAAGCTTGACATCAGAGTTTTCCAGATTGTCACCCCTTTTTTAATAAAACTACAAAACCAGTGATGAGGAGAAGAAACAGAGCTTCAACAAAAGTTCTTCCTATTTCACAAAACTTTGCCTCCAGCCATGGTGGCAGAACATGACTGCTACCCACCCCCCATTGTATTGTCTGTCTTATCAGCTATCAGCAGGCCTACACCAGAAATGGAACACCTCTTTGTTCCCAAAGTCAAAACAATTGATAAAACATATGTTCATACTTTGGTATATGTATGCTTATGTATGCATATATTTTCCTTATATACTTATAAAGAAGACATGAAAGGTAGGAGAGAATAAGTATTTTGATACTTGGAAAATATTTATTTCATATATTTCTTAAGCTTACACTACTTTAATTTTATGGAGGTGATATATTTTGATATAAATTTGTTTTTGATTGATTTGATTTTGACATTATCAACCCTTTGCAGGTTATTTAAGACCAGCACTTTTTTTAGGCACGGTGGTGTAATGGATAGCGGCTTGAACTGAGGAATCAGAGAGCCAGTCGAATCCATTACATTCACTTATGTGCTAATACCCTTGGGAAAAGTATGAATCCTCTTCTCTCTCCTTTCCCTACCTATGGTTAAATAGCAGGACAGACGGGGTTCTATAGCCTTGGATGGCAACTGGTCTAATGCAGAAAGAAATGGCAATCTACTGCAGGAAAAAAAAAATCTGCCTTGTCAGTCATGCACCATTAAGAAAAAACATTTTTGGAAGTATATTAAATAAAATATTTGCAAGTGTCAAAATATTTCTTCCTACTCTACTGTGTGGGTGTGCATTTATTTATATATATATATATATATATATATATATATATATATATATATATATATATATATATATATCAAGTATGGCTATGAATCCATCAAAATTACAGGTTAAAGAACAAATTGGAAACAGATTTCAATCTAACATGTTTAACTTCATTAAAGCTTCATCAGAGTTCAAGACAGAAATGATAAAAAATGATAAAAAGCAAAGAGACGCAGAGTAATGGTATGTTGTGTTTGGGTATTGGTTATTGGTTATTGGTTATTGGTTATTGGTTATATGTGTAATGAAGTAACAGATAACATTCAAATATGTGTAAGAAACATTCTGGACGCTAAAGTGTGTAAAAGTTAGTGAGATGTTGCAGGATGTTTTTAAAAAAATTGTTTTGGTTTGATTTTTCATTAAAGCATATCTCATACATATTTTGTTTATATCTTCATTGATTTTTATGTATTAGAAAGAGATTAGTTAGATTCATCTGTAGAAAAATGGTGAACTAATATAGTTTTTTAAACATGTGCTGATATATGTGTGTGTGTGTGTGTGTGTGTGTGTATATATATTGTGGCTGTGTGGCTGAGTGGTCTAAGGCGTTGCTTTAGAATCACGAGGCACCGAGTTCGAATCCTGGCTGGAATTAATTTTAGCAGCTATCGGACTCCAAGTGCAGGGCACCTTTGGCAAGTGTCTGTTCCATAGCCACGGGTCCACCAAAACCATGTGAGGGAATTTGGGAGAGGAAACTGTGTGGAAGACCTCGTTGGCCAAAGCTAGCATGATATCACAAAACACAGTGATTGCGAGTTGAGGTGACCAGCCTTGTTCATTTATGATCACGCTGGGTTCGCACCAACGCTCTAAAACTGTTAATTGGCTCTGCACACGCCAATAACAGTATAAACTGCAGGTGGGTTCTGTGGGCATTTCCCAGTTGGGAAATTGCAAAAAATGCCTGTGCAAATGTTGCAATATGCGCTAGCTAGCTGTGCATTGCAACGGGTGTCCTCGATATCGAGTGGCCAATTATTATTATATATATATATATATATACAAGTTTATATGTGTGTGTGTGTGTGTATATATATATATATATATATATATATATATATATATATATATATATATATATTGACTAAATGTTCACCCAATACAAGACCCAAGAGCCAATCAGGGTAGAGGGTTATTAAATTAGGTTATTGTATGAATGTAGGAGGGAGAAGTAAGTACCGATTGTGAGGACACATATGATAGGTAACAGTTGATCCTAGATTTGAAGAGGTTAAGGTTATTCTGTTGTGAGAAGCATCCTCTCAGGAGTCTGCTCCATAAAGTAGCAGCTATCCAAATGGAATTACCTTCTTACCAATGGAGACAAAATGGAAATGAACATTTATATGGCATGGCAGGTCTTAGCTGTAGGGTTTGAAACTTTTTTTGCTTTTGATAGAAATTGTTATATCTAATGCAGATAAAATGCTGTGTATGATTTGTAGCTGACTGAGACCACTGCTAAAATTACAAATTCCATCTTTGCTTGGAATTCACTCTTGGTATAACTGACCTTTTTAATTTAGTTAGCTGCTATACTTAGTCTTGAAAAAGAAATTTCCACATCGTTGTCGGTGATGAATTATATTCCACACTACAACCCTTTTCACACAGACGAAATGTTACAAGCCTTTCACTGTTCTATCACTATTCCCAGGGTAAGTATTCAGATGAACTGCATTCCTTAGTTCCACCAGTTCTAACCTTCATGGTTAAGACCAAACATGATGTGAACATTGTAGTGAACCACTCTCATTCATTTTGTATTCCATTAGTGAGATGTAAATCCACTAAAGCAGATTCTTCTCACAAACTTTGTGGAACTTACTCCCTTCTCTAATCACTACAATCTTAACCTGTTCAAGTCTATGATTAACTGTTATTTTCCCTACACTTCCCTATAAACTGTACCCCTTACCCTGTAACCCTCTACCTCGAGTGGCTCTTGGGATTTTTACAGGGTGAACATCATTGTAAAAAAAAAATTTGCTTCTTCTAAATTTCATCTGTTACTGAGATTTATAGTGTTCTGATTCATGCAAATAATTTTCACATGTAATAATTTTTTAAAAAGTCTGTACCAGGGAATAAAGTAATTGTTGTGCTAAGAAGAGAACTTTGGAGCTTAGTAAATATCAATTGTTTTGTCTTAGATTTGTCTAATCTCCACAGATAAGCTAATTGTTAAAGCAAATATTTCTATGGTAATTGTGTTGATGAACTTTCCTCTTTGATACACGCACTTTATGAATTTAAGTGCAGTACTAGGTTTGTAGCAAGGTCTAATCATTTTACAGTTGAAATGGCCAGATGTAACCATAAGTTCTATGCTAACAGTTTCTTTTCTCATACTTTTCACTTGTGGAACTCTCTTCTGGCATCTTTTATCTTCAAAAATTTAAATGCAATGTCAATTGTTATCATCTCTCTTCTTAATTCTTATTTTTTATTGTTCTTGCTCCTTAATAATGTTTTTCCCTCATATTCTAGAACACTCAGTAACCACTTGTGTCTTAGTGGTTTTATTACCTTGCCTGGGGTGAAATTTTTTTTTTTTTTTTTTAAGCGTATCACCCCAAGCAAAGCTGGTGGCCACTATCATGCATGGGGTTACAGAAGGGTTGGAGGAAGAGCAGATAGGAGTGGTAAAGGAAGGGATGTGGAGAAAGAGAAGGACGGAGGGTCGATCAAGGCAAGGGGGTTACAGAAGATTTAGAGCGAGAGCAGATAGGAATGAAAGATGAAAGGAAGTGGAGAAGGGAAGTGGATAGATCAAGGCAACTGGAGATGACGATTGATGCTACACATAAACCGTTGGAGATTGTATTTGTCAGGGAAACAGTAATAGGGAAGGGAGTTCCATAGGCGAGATGTGCGAGACATGAAGCAATTGGAGTAGAAGAGACGTCTTTGTCTATTTGTTTCTCACTTATTATCTATATATCTATATATATCTATATAGTCAGTAAATTGATAAATGTTGATTTGACATATCTTTTGTCCACAATGCTCATCATGGTTACATAATTCTATTGATATTATATTCATACTCTATATAAGAAACTCTAATCATAGACTCCAAACAAATTTAAAATTTGTACTATGATAAAAAATATTAAGAAGGTGACAACATTTAAATATTCAGATGTGCTACAATATGACTACACTAAAGTTCACTGGTGAGCACTTTCTTGGCAAAAGTTCTGCTTGACTTGAAATAAATTAAATTCTAGTAATTTTGTATAATTTGTTAGGTGTTATTGATTTGTGATGTTATATCTATATGAAAAAAGATAAAAGGAAAACAGATTGTTTCATCCTCTGAAGGACTTTATCAAGGCAAATGCAAGGATTTTATTATGTAACCAGTATTTATATACAAGAGCAAAAATGTTATTGGGGTTTCAAAATTTTTAAGTTTAAGAAATCTCATAAATATTCATCAGGTTTGTCAAAAAGTCAAGCAAGCTATGGAAGACGTGATGTAACACAATTCAATGTCTAATATACAAAAATGAGTAAGTGAAGTTTTTCTAATTTTTTCTTTTTTTAATGAAAATTAGTAATTAAATTATTTTAGGTTGGAATTAATTTATGCATGATATATTCTAAATAACATGAGGTTATGAATTTAACTTTTTTTTTCCATTTTTTAACATTTTTATAGTCATGTATGTTGGCTTGGGATAGAGGTAATTCTTTCAGGAATGGAGATATTGGAAAAATAGATTTATATTTTGATAAGATTCGATAAAAGTGACACTCTCAAGAATTTCTCTTTTAATAAGTCTGGCATTCTTTAGATCAAAGTTATGGTTGAATTTATTTCTATGTATAACTAATGCATTTGATAAAATGTGCATAACATCCCAATTGTGTTCACATATATGTTTTTTTAATTTCTGCAAGTTTCCCCAGTGTATCGTGAGGAGCAGTTCCGGAAGTTTATTTTATATATACCTGCTTCAAAATGATTATTGTTATGGGTATCTTCTGATCACATCCATGATAGTTTTGGATGTGGTTGTAATTATTTTGATATTTAGATTGGATAAATTGTTTTGGATAGTGGGTGTTATGGAGTTAGTAGATAGTATTATCTGTCTGCTTTTATCTAGTTTATGACTAATAATGTTATCTTTTTTGCTGTTGCATGCCTTTAATAATCACCTGATAATGTATAGGAAATACAAAAGTGCTCAATGTCAAAAGTACAGAGCAACATATATAATTTTTGCATGTCCTATATTTTAATTGGTGAAGATTATTATAATGACTCCTACACGTTTTGATGTACTGAAGCACTTTTTTACTAAGAATAAATGGGCACTTAGGTTTGTGCGTATAGCAAATACCTCAGGGAATTAAACACTTTTGCCTTGCAAATTTCATTTGCCTCTTGGAATAGATTAACTTTTTTTCTCTCTAATTGGCAAAATAAATATAACTATATTGAGACATTTGACATTTTAGCAGCTTGAACATTTTAATTATTCAGGTACATTGCCGTTTGAAAGTTTGTGACCCACCTCCCAGCCATGGTCATTGTTATTGCGAAAAAATTGAAAATAAATCTATTAAATGTGCATCCAAACACCATTTTGTAAAGTCAATTCAGTTAAGTGCCATAAAAGATACAAACTTGGGTGATCATGTATATTTTGATTCATAATTGACTAGGAAGAAAATTTTCCTGCAGTAGGTTGCTGTTTATTTCTGTGGTAGACCGGTTGCCAAGCAAAGCTATAGGACCCAATCTGTCCTGCTATTGAACCCATAGCTGAGGAGAGAAGAGATGGATTAATACCTTATCCAACTGAATGTAACAAACTCAGCTCCCTGATTTTGCATTTCAAGCGGTTATCATTATACCACCCGCACATCCAATTTGTAAAGTAGAATTTCCAAATAATGAACACAAATTGGAAATTTACTTTACAAATTACGAACACAAATAAATAATTTTATTTTGCTTGTGTTCATAATTTTTAAAGTAGAATTTCCAAATAATGAACACAAATTGCAAAATCTACTTTGCAAATTACGAACACAAATAAATAGTTTTATTTTGCTTGTGTTCATAATTTTTAAAGTAGAATTTGCAAATAATGAACACAAACAAAAAATGGATGTATTTTAATTATTTATTAAAAATGGATGTATTTTAATTATATTTATAATTTTATTTATTAAAAATGGATGTATTTTAATTATTTATTAACAAAAATGTGATTTACCTTTCCAAAGCATAAAGGTGCAAAAGTATGTGAAACCTTTTAGCTAGTAATATAGATGTTCAGGTAGCATTACAGTTATTGTACTGAAAGTAGAATAGGTGAGCTAAGTGCAAGTTACGGTCAATTCTGTTTCATTCACTTCACACTAATGCCCTTGGAAAAGGCATGACTTCATGTTATTCCAGTTATGCAGGGGAGCCAGTCTATGTGAAAGAAAATTGTGAAACTTTCTATCTTTCCAAAGGCATGTCATGTACTCTTGTTAGGCTTTGTCATTATTGCAGAGCAGTTAAGCACATTGAGAACCAAACATAAATGAGCCTGTTCAGAGATTTCATGGCTCATTGTACACCATTTCTTTATTATTAATTCTGAAAATGTGGCTGGTTTTATGTTGACTTTCAACACTATAGTCAAATCAGATGCATGGGTAGCCTGCTAGTTCAATTCTAAACTGAACTGTTAAGCCATCATATGTCAAAATTGATGGGAGAATCCATCATTAAGGAGAAATAACATTCACAACATTCGGTATGTATGCATGTATACTCATGTACGTGCATCCACAAATACACATACACATAGGAAGAGAAAAAAAAATCAACCTAATGCCAATAATTAACACATAAATTAATTTTTAACTTAGTATAAGAATAACAAAAATGAGAAAATCCACAGTCAATTCCTGATACCTCCTGACAAGTGAACTAAACAATTGCAAAAAGGTGCATCTATGAAACTCTAAAGTCAAGGTACTTAATATAACATCAATCAGCTAAGTGATATATTTTAATATATTTTCTGTTTATACGTTATTTTATAGATACAAATATCTAAGTAAATGCTCTGTTTATAATAAACAGTATTAACTACATTTACTGGCCTGAATATCTGAGAAATTTCATAGAAAACATGTGTCCTCTGACAGAAATTGAACCTGTATCCTTCACAGAACCGTCATATAATTTGATTTTACTAACCAGATGCTTCCTCAGTAGCTAAATGGTATAGCACGTCAGGCTATATGACAGTTCCGTATAGGATACAGGTTTGATTCTTGTTGGAGGACACATATTTTCTATAAAATTTCTTGGTCATTCAGGCTGATAAATGTAGTTAATACTGCTTATTATAAACAGAGCATTTACTTAAATATTTGTATGTATAAACAGAAAATACATTAAAACAACTGTCAGACTTACTCCATTTCATAATATATATATATATATATATATATATATATATATATATATATATATATATTGCACATAAATTGCTAATAAAATAAAAATATTTATTATTAATATAAATTATATATATATGTGTGTGTGTGTGTGTGTGTGTGTGTGTGTGTGTGTGTGTGTGTGTGTGTGGCAAAGTGATTAGAATGTCTGCTTTCTGACCATGAGATCCATGTTCAAATTTCACCATGTCTGATTTTGGTAGGAAGGTGACTTCATGACAAGGTCTGGAGAGGTAATCCCCACATTCTGCACCTTTGGAAAGTACCTGTAAACAATACCACAGGTTGATTCAAGCCTTGTGAGTCAAATTGGATGAACTGTTTGGATGATAATTCCCTCTCTCCCAGAACCCATGACTAAATTCCACTCAGCATAGTTTCAGTATATACCACAGGTAGACTCTGTTGAACAAGCATGAATAGCTTGAGCAAGCATCTGCAACAGGGAGATTAGCTAGCCAGCCTAGCATATAAGTGTGTTCAGAAACAAGTAACCAGACATTATGTTATATATTAATATATTTAGTGTATAGCAGCATTAGATCATTGTTCAAACATATTGTTAAATATAACAGACAAATGTCTATTATGTTTTAACATGAACATTTCCAAGTGTTGTATAATGGCTTTAGTTTCAAGAGAGAATAAAGACAAAAATTGGATATTTCTTAATTATATTGGTCATTGATCTAAGCTTTCAGCTCGCATGTGCCATCATCAGAGTGCTTATATGGACATTACAACAGAGATGTTCCCTGTCAAAGATGGCATCCTGTTTTGTTTACATAGAAGTTTGCTATGCAACAATAACGAAATATATATATATATATATATATATATATATATATATATATATATATATATATATATATATATATATATATATATATATATACACACACACAAGTTCAACATCATCATTTGATAAGACACCGGAGGTGTTGAAACAAAATGGTTATTTTTGTAGTGATTTTATAACATATTTACGTTATAATTTTTAAATAAACAATTATATATATATATATATATATATATATATATACACATAAAGAGAAATAAATATATTTAAGGATATTTTAGGACTTTTACAAGTATTTGATTGTAAATTTTATACGATAATTTTGATTCATTCATTTTCTATGGCTTATCAACCCTTTGCAGGTTATTTAAAGCCAGAAAACATGTTAGATTGAAAGAAATTTTGGGGAAATAATAATGATTTGGTTATACAAGTCATAGCTGGGGGGGGGGGAGAGTCATATTTTTCCTAAGAGTATTTGCATGTAAGTGAATATATTGAACCCAACTGGAATTGGATTTTGACTTTCTTATTAACAATTCTGAACTATTATTCATTACACCACCCGCACATCCTTGTATCCCCAAACAGTCACTCATCTATGTACTGACCAAACTTGTCATTGCTTAATTTGGTGATCGTACAGGAACCTGTACTTTCAATGTGATATGGCCATAAGCACTATAATTTTGATCATATCTTAAGTAAAAAAAATGTCTAATAACTAAATATCCACTTTTTAAATAAATACTTACTGAGGTTAGCTTAGTCTTGCAGAAGGCCAACTACAGGAAAGAGTGAAAGAAACAAGTTTTGCGAAATTTTTTTATGAAGTGGAGTGAGCCTGTCTGCTTTGAAGATATGCATATGAAATCTTTTTATATTTTTTCTTTTTTACACCGGCTGAATACTAGACAACAGTGCTGGTGGGAAACATAAATATCTCAACCACAGGGTAAATGACACTTTTTATAATGAAATGGCATTGGTGCAATTATGCAACTATGTTATAATGACAGATTGGAAATACAAGAATGTTTGGTTTGCTTACATATTATCATTTCAGATTCAATTTGCTTTTCAGATGTAAGTAAAGTAGAAACTTAGAAGGAATAGTAAATTTGGTTATTTTTTCAAAAGTTTTTGATTTTTGAAGTTTCAACCAAGAAATTCTATCAAAATGGGACGTAGAGAAAATTGCTTAACTACACTTCCTCTGTTAGTTCCATTTCCTCTTTCGTCAATTCCACTTCCTCTTCTGTCAGGAGCACTTCTTCTTCCATATATTCATTCAGCTCAGTTTTGTATAGCAAAAGTTAAAATGAAGGGAAATTCCACCAGGAAGATGATATTATATTAACCTCCAAATGGGGAGTGCCTGCCTGCCTACCTACCTAGAAAACAATCATTTAAAGTCCTGGTTTTAACCTGGGCTTGAACACTAAACTCCTGGGTATCCCCATGTATTAGATCATTGCAAAGGTTTGTGCCCAATTAGAAAATTAAAAACAAAATTTTACATACTCACAAAAGAAACACTTATTAGTCAAGTATATAGTTGCTATTGTTTTTAACAACTGTCTCCCATTGTTCTACAAGCTTGTTGGTGCCATTTTTGTAAAAACTTTGTGTTTTTTGTTGGAAGTAGATTGTGAGGTAGTTTTCAACTGACTGCCCAGAGTAAAAATTTTTGTCATTTAAATTGTCTGTAGTAACTGGAACAAATGAAAATCCAAAGGAGCCAAGTTAGGAGAATACAATGGTTGTTGGAGGGTTTCCCATTTCAACTATTTAAGCCTCTGCAAGGTCTGTTTTGCAACATGTGATCATGTGTTGTCGTGGTGGAAAAATGACCCTTTTTGATTTCATAATATCGACTGATTTTCTTGAATCCAAGTCTCTTCAAATGGAGAAAGGCAGTTGAGATATTGCCTTTCAAACTCTTAGCAATCCCTTCCATCAAAATCTTCAGTTTATTCTCCACAATTGCAAGCAGGCGTCTTCAATGACGTCAGAAGATTGCCCAGAGTGTGGTTGATCATTTAGATTAAAATCATCCTGACAAAATCTGCCAAACCACAAGACTGTCCTAAGAGCTGAAGCACAATTCAAATAAACCTTATGAATATTTTCTTATTACAGTTCTGACACTTACTCTTTTCAGTAATTCAAAAGTGTAATTGTTCATCCTCCATCTTTAAGGAATTCATTTGTGGACAAAATGTCAACATTCAACAAAAATCTGACTTGTAACTGAATGATGCAAGATTTCAATCTGGAACCAATCAGAAATTGGCACCAAAACAAACACCAGCATCGAGCAGAGCTCTGGAATCAGAGTCGTGGAGTTGGAAGCAATTAAGGGGTCACTGGAGTTGGAGTCGGTAAAACTACACCAAAGCTGACTCCAGTTGAATTTACACTTTATGCAAAAAGTTTTACATTATAGAATTTTTATTTTTATTATTTCTTCAACTGTATATTTACAATTTCCTTTAAAGATATTCATCTCAACTTCTTTTTTAAAGTCATTTTATTTTTTGTAGTTATTTTGTATTTGCAAAACTGTATATGTAAAAAAATCTTACATTATAGAATTTTTATTTTTGTTATGTCTTTTACATTCTGTAAAAGATTATATTTCTACTTCTGTTATAAAATAGTTTTATTTTTCATTCTGTATGTATTTCCTATTTGCAAAGATATATATATATATATATATATATATATATATATATATATATATGTAAAAATATGTAATATATATATATGTAAAAAGTTTTACATTATAGCATTTTTATTTTATTGTTATTTCTTCTATATCCTTTCAAAGGTTTTGTCTCTGATTCTGTTAGAATATATTTAAGAATGAATAGGTATGATACAAAAGCCATAATATCTTTATTCTTTGATATAAACCAGTCATAATGATATAGGCCTACTCAAGTTAGGAGCGTATGCATAGGCTTTATGAGATTTTTAGGCCATAATCACTTAATTACATAAAGAGGAGTCAGAGTCAGAGTTGGAGTTGAAGGCTTTGTTTTCCAACTCCACAGCCCTGGTGTCAAGTTGCAGCTATTTTATATTAACAATTAAAATTAAGCACAAACTTTTACAATGATCTGAGATGTCCTATTATTGAGTATTCAGTTAAGAATGGAAGTGGTTGCATTTTGTATTTTCTGCCTCGTAAAATCTTTTGCTTCCTCTAAGTTTTTCCCTTTTTTTCCATTTTTAAAGGGTGTTACCATTTTTGTCTTTGAATCCATGTCTTTTTCAAAACATTGTAACTCAGTTTTCCTTGTATCTGACAGTAATCCCTTTTTTGTAACCTCAGAAAATTGTTATCCTGCCATAATAAGCACGCAAAAGGAAATTTTTGTGCAACCTTGTCTCTGTACCTTTTCTTTTGTAATATTGTAAAATAAATGTGTTTTTTCTTTTTAAAATTTTGCACAGTGGTCATCTTGTTTTGTAATTCACACTTTTTATAGTGACTTGCTTTTTTTCTACTAAGTTTTGTGCTTAGCACAAGAACTTGGATTTGGTAGGAAATAAAATTTTTATACAATTACTCATCAAATTTATTTACAAGTAGTGTGGTCAATCAAATATAAAGCATTTATATTTCTATATCTTGTCATGTCCATAAAGAAATACATAAATAAAAAATGAATTATATTGTTACTACCTTGTGTCCATAAGAAATAAATAAACAAAAATTAATTGTAATGTCAAAAAGAATTATAATAAAATAATTAAAACGATTATAATTATCATTAATTCACTTTTCTAAACCAATGAGAATCAACCCCACTTTTTCCATGTCTCAAACACGTGACATTCTCACTGTTAGACAAGCAGTCACATGGACAGGCTGTCAACATGTGCATTAACAAAAATTTTGGCTGCTTTTCCTTTTTCAGACCATAATAGTAACATTTATCTCTTAGCACTCAACAAAAATTTGAGGTAACAAAATCCCAGATACTTGTATTTTTCCAACTAAATTATCTGTCCACTCATTACAAACATCTATAATAAAAACATACAAGAAAGACTGTATAGACTTTGCTTATTCTTTATCTTATTCTCTTAGATTCCAATCCATATTTGATCTACATTTGACCCCAAACTCACAATTATACTCAGTATTAATGTCTCTTGTGTCTCCAATATCACGTATCAGATAATAAATAATACTTGTTCTGTTGTTTCTATGTTTTGCTGTTTCTCATTTTTATTTAATATTTTTGTATATGTATATATATATATATAATTAAGTAATTCATCGAGTCTGAAACCTCAACAGAATGCAGAAAGCACTGTCACAGAATGCAGAAAGCACTGGACGGCCGTTTCGTCCTATATTTGGGACTCATCAGCAGTGCGCATCCACTACCGAGAATTGAAACCCTGACAGTTAGGTTGTCAAGCGAACACCCTACCAACTGTTCTACGGGCCTCGGTGACGAAGAGGTAGCAAATCAGACTCAATATAGCGCCGCTCACTCACATTATTCCGTGGTGGAACCCAACTGAGATTCTCTCTAACCATAGGAGTGTGTCCCCGGGAGCCACGACTACTATCACCAAGCCGCGCCAACTGGAGCTATTAGAAGCCGGATCAAGCAATGATATATAAGTAATAATTAGGAGGATTTGATAAATGTAATTAAGTAATTCATCGAGTCTGAAACTTCAACAGAATGCAGAAAGCACTTCGTCACCGAGGCCCGTAGAACAGTTGGTAGGGTGTTCGCTTGACAACCTAACTGTCAGGGTTTCAATTCTCGGTAGTGGATGCGCACTGCTGATGAGTCCCAAATATAGGACGAAACGGCCGTCCAGTGCTTTCTGCATTCTGTGACAGTGCTTTCTGCATTCTGTTGAGGTTTCAGACTCGATGAATTACTTAATTACATTTATCAAATCCTCCTAATTATTACATATATATATATATATATATATATATATATATATATATATATATATATATATATATATATATATATGTTATTCACAGACAGTACTGTTTCGCTGTATCACAGCTCCTCAGTGCGACTAGACTTCCGAATGCCTCAAGCTAGGATTGAAACACAACTAATTTGGTGTCAGCCAGAGCTATCTTCACTCGGTAGAGTTACACAACTAAATCTAGCGTATTGTTTTTACAAATGTAAACAAATGCCAATCAGCCAAAGTGCTCTATTCATTTTACTGAAGAGCTTTGCATTAGTATGTAAGGGGGTTATAATTATTTACACAGAGTTATAATGCCTCTACAATCTTTGTGAAAGTGAAGTTGTAGTAATATTCAAAAGTTAGTACTAGATTGGCTGCTAGGTCTCCTCATTTTACTGTTAAAATTGCTAAGTGTAAGTTCTCTCCTAACTCTTGCACTTTTCACCATTCAAACTCTCTTCCAACTTTTTGCTTTCCTGTCAATTAAATTCTCGAAAAATTTGAATACAACATCAATCATCATCGTCTGTCTCACTGAATCCTCTTCTTTTTCTTATTCTTCCTCCTCAGTAATGTTTTCTCAGTTCCTTCCACTCTCAGTAATCCTTTGTGTCTTAGTGGCTTTATTGTCTTACTTTAGGTGAAATGATTTTTAAAAAAACTGGCATTTCATGTTTTGCTAATCATTCCAATAAACAATCTAATAAATAAATTGTATTTATTATTTTTGTTGTCAATTTTCAAGAACAAAGAATATGTATAAAATTCATTTTCATATGTTACAAATTCATTTTATTACAATTCTGATCATCACTTTTTAAAACAGTAAATATTGCTGAGGAGTTAAGGTGGTTAAAATAGTAGTAGTGTCAATGGAAAAACTGTCCTTTCTGTTTTTATTGTGGGTCCGAATTTTAGAATAAAGTGTAAGAATAAAAAAAATAGCAACATTTAGAATCTCATCTAAGATATTCCTTAAAATAGCTGCTGTCACACTTATGAAGTTGGCTTTTCAGCTTACAGCCCTGATCAGGAAAATGTTTTTATGAAAGTTTCTATGAAGAAACGTTGTTGAATATCTGTTCAAAAAATGCTATCTTTAAGATGTTGACATTCCAATCTACTTTAAATAAAAGGTTAAGAAGGAAACTCCCACCATTACTAGAAAAAGTGATAACAGTGGATTTAATAAGCCTATTTTCCTGAAAAACTATTATAAGAGAAAGATTTTATAATTTCAACTGACAGTAATACTAACTGTCCATTCAATGAATGTCAAATGTTTCCTGTATGAAAATGGCTAATCTTTTTTTGTTTTTTTCTTAAGCTTATCACCCCAAGCAAGGCTGGAAGCCACTAGCATGCAAGGGGTTACAGAAGGTTTGGAGGAAGAGCAGATAGGAGTGGTAAAGGAGAGGATGTGGAGAAAGATACCATTACTGTTATTAGTCTGTCATCTTTTTATCAATCCACTTTGTATCCTCATGTATTGTTTGTCTATATATATTCTGTACACATGAAATATTTCCACTGCAACTTTGGTAGACCATAACATGAATTGTAACTGATACCTTTCATCAGTGTTCGGTGAAGATATTCACTCAGCAATATATAAACCACTATGTGGTTCCCTGGTTTCAAGTATAACATTAATCCTCTTTGGTGGTGTGGGGTTTGTGTATATTTCTAATTATTGGATTAGGGAACTTGCATAGAATCACCTCTAAACAAACAAATAGCAGTAACAAGACAAGATCAAAACCTTGAATGACAGGTGATAAAAAATTCTAATCTGCTTGTTATTCTGTTATTTAGTCAGCACGTGCATTATGTGTTGCCATTACCTCAGATAAATAATGGATCATTCTGTTTTGATTGTGAGAAAAGAAACTTTATAAAGCTAGATCAGTGGTTCCCATATTTTTTCTAGCTTGTATACCATCGTGGTTCCCAAGATGAATCTCTGTCACCCACCTCTTACCTTCTGTTGTGGAGTTATTTCCTCAGTGGAAACTGTATTCGAACTAAATGCGTCCTAAATAGGTTAAACGTACAGAAATGTTAGGAACTTGCAATAAAGTGTTATGCAGAGTAATCAAGTTGTGGTCGCTGACTACTTTCTCTTCTCTCGACTACTACTGACTCTTACTTATAATAGATGGGAGAGTCTATTATCTAGACAAGGTGTCTTTCACTATAACACCTTCATATGAAGACACGTCTTTCTTGGTATTAGGTATACTGCAAAGTCAAAATAACAAGTAATGTAACACTGTTAACATGCATATGCATTTCAGCTTTTCTTAAATGCCATGATCGGATGTTGCCAGACAAACATCCATGGCCGTCACTAACCCTACAGACCTAGAGCAATGGTTCCTACAGATGTCCAATGACTGATCTGGGTGGTTTTGGAATATACTGTGCAGATAATGTCAGTAAGAAAATCATTCGGTCTTTTAACTTCAGACAACAAAATAAAATAAAGTTATACATTTGTGTATAGCTGTTATTCTAATTGTATTCTTTGTAAAGTAAAATGTTTCATAATTATTTGGTTCCGACTCCATCCTGCCAACCCCTACCATCCTCTGTTTTTTAATTGCCTTCTTTTACCTCACTGTCCCCTTGGGTCTTTTAATCCAATCAGCATATTCTATACTCCACCAACAAGGCAGGCCAGAGGTCAGTGCTCAAGGACAGGTAAAAGCAAGGATTTATATGCTGATTTTCAAAACAAATTGTGGCTATCCAGTTAGAAGACTAATGCAACAGTTTTCCTCCAGTTTCAACCCCCAGGCCTGTCACCAAAGTGTTTTGAATGGATAGGTTGGCCTTTAAGTCAGTAGGGGTCATGAGTAGGAATTTGCATAATAAAATTAGTTCACATCATTTTCACAGTGGGGAGCAAATGATTTTTTCTGGTCAGGCCTTCTCTTGGCAACAGGTCTGTCACACACCCTTTTCTCATTTGTGCTGTATTTAGCTTAATAAATACCATAATCAAACTTTTTATGTTAGCAATAATAATTAATGAAAATGTGGTTACATTGAGAATTATATCTCAACTTCCAATCCCAAGTGATCTTCTCTAGTGGAACTAAAAATTTTGAAGATTATTTGGGCACAACAAGGAGGTGTGGGTGGCTTAATGGTTAGCAGTACAGAATGGAATCAGTGAAAATGTGTTCAAATTCCAGATGGGAGTGTTTGTGTTCATTTTGCACTAATGCCCTTGAGAAATGTGTAGTGGAAGGTTTGGTGGTTACCATTTATTTAATGGTGTTGACAGCCCAAATCAATCCATACAATTTTTTACTCTATGAATATGTTAAGCAAAATGCAAAAACAATAAGAGAAAACAACAAGAAACATTTGTGATAAAAGACAAAAGGCAAATATTTGAATAACAAGGAATTTTCAATATATTTTTGTAATGAAAATATTTTACAAAAATGTAGTGGATTTTTTTAGGTGAAATCTTATTAGTTTAATTTATGTTGAACTCAAGTTTAGTGAAAGATTAAATTTTGTTAATGAGTTCTGATTTGAAAGGATGTTTGTTAGAATCTGTTATTGAAGATTCTGTAAATTAACTGCAAGAGAAAAATTTACATTTAAAAATTTACTGTTCATGTAAGTAGTAAATGTTTGTAAAGTTGAATGGAATTTTTTCAAAGAAGTTATCTACCTTTGATTGTTTTGTGTAATACAATGTTCTCGAATGTTGAGAAATAAAGTTGATTTGTTAGCAGGGATTTGTTTAACTTCTGTGTAAGGAATTTGGTGAGTGAATGGGAATAGAGTTCACTGGTGAGTTTTGGTGAGTGAGTATGAATATCGTTAAGTTTGTATAATATTTGTATGAACAAAAAAATTAAGATTGTGTGACATGATGTTTAGTTGCAATTTGTTTGATGCCACAATGCTCACTGGCGAGTGTGAATGAGTTTCTGTTTTTATTTGCTTCGGGCAGCTCACAGAGACTTGGTGCGAACTTGGATTTCAGTCACAAGCTGTAAAAATTAGTTAAGTGTGGATGGATAGTCACGCCTACTTGTATATTTATTAACAAATGAGGGCTTGAGATTTTTTTGAAAGTGTATTAAGTTGAAAGTGTTCTGTGATCCACTTTTTGCACAGATTTGACCAAAATATTTTTGGGTATTGGAATAATGTAGAATTTTGGTTTTACAAATGTATGAATTTACATTCTCCCCATTTCTCCATCTTCAGTTAGTCAGTTATGTGCCATGCGTGATACACACTTAGGCAATCATGTATCTTTCGATACATGACTGATGAGGCAGATTTTTTCCCACAGTGGGTTGCCATTTCTTTCTGCGGCAGACCAGTTGCCACCTAAGGCTATAGAAACTGGTCTATCCTACTATTTACCCATAGCTGGTGGGAGAAAAAGAGGATTCATGCCTTTCCTAAGAGTATTAGCATGTAAGTGAATGTAATGGATTTGACTGGAATTCGAACTTGGCTCTTCAATTCTTCGCCCCCCTCCCCCCATCTTAGGGCAAAGTAAAACCAATCCAGCAGAAGGAGAATTATGAATTCAAAATCATGGAGAAAATAACAAGAAATCATTATACTGTCAAGAAATAATCTTAACAATGCACAGTTTACAGAAATTAACAAAGAGGTTGCTGTGTAGAACTATGGTCACCAATGTCCTTAGTGCACTTAAGGAGGAATATTGCTACACCAGGTATGTAGTATATTTCCAAGTTCATTTTCAGAGGATATTTTTTATTGGATTCCTATGTGTACTCTTGGGTGCCTAATATAAAAGGGAGTCTTAATAATTTGGGAGGTTCCCAATGTGCAATAAACAGGGGTATCTAGATAAAGCAAGGGTTGTAAATTTATTTAAAAGGGTCAAAAAATGCAAAATTTATAAACAGGCAGTTTTTAATAAGCTCAGGGTGGGAGGCAGATCTGGGCAATTTTATAAAAAAGGAATAAACATCTTCCCTTGTCTATTTTTCACCTAAAAGTAATAAACCAATCAATTTGTTTTAAAGGTGGTTATTTCAGTACAGTATAAGTTATGCAATATGACCTCCTATTTTTAGCATCACAAAAAAATAATTGCTAGCAAATGGTTTTTGGTCATGTGTACATTTGTTGATTGATTTGTTTGTTTGTTTAATGGCATATCAAATCCTTATACTAATGGTTTTTCTATAGAAATCCATTGAAAAATGAAAGAGAGTTATGGATTAGAGATTAATGTAAGTATTGCAAACAGAATATATACAGTACTTAGCATAATCAAATGATAGTGGAACAATGGTTCAGAAACATGTTAATGAATTAAACTTACTGAATTTGACTCAGATTATTTCTGTCTGAATTTCTGGGATGAAGAGTTATCATTATTTCTATTCTTTATATTTGGACTCCAGTGGCCTCTCATGATGCCTGCAGTCAACCCATGTTTTGATCTGGCACTGACACACTGCTAAGACTGTGAGAGCTGGAGGGACAACATGGATCTTTGGGCTCAAAGCCTTCATGGCATGAGATTTAGCTGCAGCAGCAAGCACATTTGGAAGAATGTCCTCGTCTTTGTTGTTATTCTCACAATGTTTCAATCATTATGCTGTCCAGCCTTCTTCAGGTGTCAGTCAAAGCGTGTAACCACCAGGGAATTTCAAACTAAACACTTTATTTAATTTACATATGTAGAGTTTTCTCATTTCACTGCACATGTTTAAAGATGTTTTACCTTGTTCCTTTTGCTTTTGTTACTCTTCAGTTAGTTTGAGTCTGAACTATCTGGTCCAGGATGTAGTCCGTGATGGGTATGATGATAAACTACATCCACATCCTGGGTAAGACAATAAACTACATTCAACAGCAAGGCCTTTGATCAGGAGGTTTTGAGGAGTGTGGAAAACACCTCAATTGCTGGTGTTCCCAGGTCCACCCTGACCTGGGGTGGTAGCACCTGTTAGGGTCCCAGCTATAGGCAAATATAAACTGGGGTCAAAACACCATGAAAGTGTAAAAAATAGGTTTTAATGCCAGAAATACTTCTGTCCTGGGTATGACAATAAACTGCATCCGTGTCCTGGGTAAGATGATAAACTATGTCCAACAGCAAGGCCTTTGATCTGAAGGTTTTGATGAGCGTGGGACCACCTATTAATTGCTGGTGTCCCCAGGTTCACCCTGACCTGGGCTGGTAGCACCTGTTAGGGTCCCAGCTATGGATAAATAGTTAATCCCCAAACTGGAGTCAAAACACTATGAAAGTGTAAAAATAGGTTTTATACTAGAAATACTTTGTAAAAAATTATTACCAGCGATACATATTAGAAGAAAAAAATATTACCAAAAATAGATTTTTGAACAAAAAATATTACCAACAAAAAAAGTTTTGTCAGCATTAAAGAACCCATTGAGGTTGATATGCCGTAAAACAAAACAAACCAGAACAAGGATGCAGTAGTCTAGTAGATTGAAGTGTTGTTTGGTGAAATTTTTGGCATAGTAATTGATAGTGAAATCCATGTGCCAGATAGTACAAACTCAACAGAAGCAAGATGAGCAATATGAGAGCACTTCTAAAAGGAACGAGACAAGATATCCCAAGACATGGTTAGCAGAATAAGAACAATTTGCACTCATAAAATAAATAAAGGGTTTACTTCCAAATTCCTAGACAGTTGCTAAGATGTATATATATCTGAAAAAGCCTGGTAACTGTGATAGTAAAGAACTATCGTGGCCTACCTATTTCATTACTAATCATTGTATAAAAGCTGTCTAATTACTAACAGTTTAGTTTAGCAGAATAAAGCTTCTAAAGTTGATATTCAGCATTGTCTACTCATTACAATTTATTCTGCTAAAACTTGCTAGTCCAACATAATGATGAAATGTGGGCTCTATCCAGAGAAATTGATCCCAGTTTGCCAAGGAGTATCAACACTGGTGAAGAATCTTTAACCATTTTCTGGAGAACGCTCACTGCACTATTTGCAATAAACTGCATTACTTAATGAAATTCATATCTGCGAACATTTTTTAATTCTTTTCCAAAGCAACTACCTTCAAAGATGCTCTGGGAACCCTGGATAGATTTTATATCAATAAAAAAACAAAATAATCTCAAGACACTGCACTATTTGCAATAAGTTTCATTACTTAATGAAATTCATATCTGCGAACATTTTTTAATTCTTTTCCAAAGCAACTACCTTCAAGGATGCTCTGGGAACCCTGGATAGATTTTATATCAATAAAAAAACAAAATAATCTCAAGACACTGCACTATTTGCAATAAGTTTCATTACTTAATGAAATTCATATCTGCGAACATTTTTTAATTCTTTTCCAAAGCAACTACCTTCAAGGATGCTCTGGGAACCCTGGATAGATTTTATATCAATAAAAAAACAAAATAATCTCAAGACACTGCACTATTTGCAATAAGTTTCATTACTTAATGAAATTCATATCTGCGAACATTTTTTAATTCTTTTCCAAAGCAACTACCTTCAAGGATGCTCTGGGAACCCTGGATAGATTTTATATCAATAAAAAAACAAAATAATCTCAAGACACTGCACTATTTGCAATAAGTTTCATTACTTAATGAAATTCATATCTGCGAACATTTTTTAATTCTTTTCCAAAGCAACTACCTTCAAGGATGCTCTGGGAACCCTGGATAGATTTTATATCAATAAAAAAACAAAATAATCTCAAGACACTGCACTATTTGCAATAAGTTTCATTACTTAATGAAATTCATATCTGCGAACATTTTTTAATTCTTTTCCAAAGCAACTACCTTCAAGGATGCTCTGGGAACCCTGGATAGATTTTATATCAATAAAAAAACAAAATAATCTCAAGACACTGCACTATTTGCAATAAGTTTCATTACTTAATGAAATTCATATCTGCGAACATTTTTTAATTCTTTTCCAAAGCAACTACCCTCAAGGATGCTCTGGGAACCCTGGATAGATTTTATATCAATAAAAAAACAAAATAATCTCAAGACACTGCACTATTTGCAATAAGTTTCATTACTTAATGAAATTCATATCTGCGAACATTTTTTAATTCTTTTCCAAAGCAACTACCTTCAAGGATGCTCTGGGAACCCTGGATAGATTTTATATCAATAAAAAAAATGAAATAATCTCAAGACACTGCACTATTTGCAATAAGTTTCATTACTTAATGAAATTCATATCTGCGAACATTTTTTAATTCTTTTCCAAAGCAACTACCTTCAAGGATGCTCTGGGAACCCTGGATAGATTTTATATCAATAAAAAAACAAAATAATCTCAAGACACTGCACTATTTGCAATAAGTTTCATTACTTAATGAAATTCATATCTGCGAACATTTTTTAATTCTTTTCCAAAGCAACTACCTTCAAGGATGCTCTGGGAACCCTGGATAGATTTTATATCAATAAAAAAACAAAATAATCTCAAGACACTGCACTATTTGCAATAAGTTTCATTACTTAATGAAATTCATATCTGCGAACATTTTTTAATTCTTTTCCAAAGCAACTACCTTCAAGGATGCTCTGGGAACCCTGGATAGATTTTATATCAATAAAAAAACAAAATAATCTCAAGACATACTTGTTACCAGGTGCAAGTAGCCTCCCAAAATCTGCTGATAATTTCCTCAAGGATCTCAACATACTTAGTAAGAACTGTACCTTTACAGCTGTCTCATCTGAGCAGTATAGGGCAGAATTGGTGAGAGATGCTTTCATTAACAAAGTATTATCGGTAAACATCCAATAGAGCATCAGAGGAGGCCCAACAAAATGCAGCATTCATTACCTCACTGGGTTCTGTAACTACAACAGATGCAAAACCTATTTCTGCATCCTTCATCATCTGGACCCCATAGAAAACACAGAAGCCATGGTCTCTGCTTGATGTGTATGCTTTTTCTGTATGGGCAAAATATAACCATGCCTAAATGTCCCACTAGAGATGATAATTGTCTGTCTTGCAGAAAGAAAGGTCACTGAGCCAAGCTTTATAAAAGCAACAAAAGAAAAATTTCTGTACCCTGTGCCTTCTTGGCCCAATTTAGTTGCTTATTGGATGACATCATAAAACTAGAGGCCAATGGCCTGCCCCAAAATGCTCTGGTGTATACAGGCAGCTCTGAGAACTACATTGATTTGAAAATAGCAAAAGCTAACTGGTGGAAAATCTTTCTATGCACCAGTGTAGTAACAATGGCCAACACTACATTGTCAACACAAGTACTGGGATTTTGCTATACAGAACTAAAAATAAAAGGAGTTATTTACAAAAATGTAAAACTTCTAACAATGAAGACTCTCTGCAATGATATAATATTGGGCCATAATTTTTTTCAACCACATTCCCATACTGAAATACCATTCAGGGGCCCAAGCCACCATTAAAATGCAGTTTTACTAAAATTAACATGCCTTACCCAGCATTCTTCACTATTCTTACACCAGACTCTTCTCTAATCTTACACCAGACCTATCGCAGTGAAATCAAGGTGTTACTCCAAGGAGGATCAATCATTCATTAGTGGAGAGATCAAGTGAATGTTAAAAGATAGAGCCAAGCAACTCTCCTTGGACAGCCCATCTCCTGATCACTGCTATGGAAGATCATAAGAAAAGAAAGTTGTTGATTATTCACAAGCCATCAACAAATTTACATTACTTGATGATTATCCTCTACCTCACACAAATGACATGATCAGCAGAATAGCCAAATATGGTGTATACAGCACTCTCAATCTACAAAGTGTTTATCATCAAGTAGCTATTAAACCCTGCAATAGACCATATATGGCCTTTGAAGTTGGAGGCTGCCTGTATCAGTTTCAGAGGATTCCATTTGGCATAACTAATGGGGTAGCCTGTTTCCAGAGAATCATAGATAAATAATCGAGAAAGAGCAACTAAAAGGCATGTTCACCTACATTGATAATGTGATGATATGCAAACAGGATGCAACAAAAATCTGAAACAATTCATGATAAGCTGTAAAAAATACAATTTGACATTGAACCAGGATAAATGCTTCTTCAAACAGAACAAAATGAAATTGCCTTGTTATATCATCTTATATATCTATTTATTGTCAGGTACTTTGAACATTCTTCACTGAAGGTAAGCCTCCGACAAGTCCAACTTTGAAAACACTCTACCTTCGCTTAATTTAGTGAATATATCCTCCAGAGATGGTAGAGGGTATACATGGTCTTTCAAACAGTCATTTAAGCCTGTCGAGAAATCAGCACACACTCTAATTTTTCGGTTTTTCTTTTTTTATATATATATGGTTGGAGACGCCCAATCCAAGTAATTGACCTTTGAAATTACGCCAATTTTTTCCAACCTTTCTAATTCCTCATTTATTGTGTCTAGTGCTGAAAATGGTATTTTTCTCTTTGGTTTAAAAATTGGTTTCACATTTTCTTTCAACTCGAAGTTGACTTCTGTTTTTGTGCACAGACCTAGTCCTTCTGAAAAGATGCGAGGGAATTCACTTTTCAACTCCGTAATAAATCTTTCTTTTTTTTTCCTCGTCTTACTGTTCTCTATGACGTTAACTTTGTTACAGAAAGAATTTACCGGTAATTCTCACAAGTTAAAAAATATGATCCAGTCTGAACCAAAGAGGTTTACTGAACCAGGGAGCACATACATTTTCGATTTGTGAATTTTTCCCATGAACGAAATGTTACATTTTAATTCACCTTTAAACTTAAGTCTTTTTCCTGACACTCCCCTAACAATTTTGTCTGTGTTAGTCAACGGTGGGTAACCAATTTTTTTCCATGTTGCTGAATCAATTGTTGTTGTTGTTGTTGGAATTGTTGTTGTTGTTGGAATTGTTGCTGTAAAGTGACTTGTAACACCTTAGTTAATTCCACAATTTGTTCCATTCTGCCAACATATCCACAAGAAAAAATTTTGCTCCAATTTATGTAGACAATAAAATTTTCTAAGTCCAAACAAGAGGGGGGCAGTTTCTTACTTTCTGTAAGCGTTGCACAAGTTTTTCTAATGTTCCTCGTCAATAAGCGTTATAACAAAAATGAGGGAAAAATTACTTACTTTCTGTAAGCGTCGAACAAGTATTTCTAACATTCTTCGTTAGTAAGTGTTGTTGACTGTATTTTTTTCTTTTGTTTTAACTTGTGAGGTTGTTTCGAATCTCATTGCCAACTGATATGTCCCGGAAAGGGATATATTTGTTCGAAGTAGCTAAGTGGTTTTGGCTACTGTAACCGAGTAGTACAATCTAGCAGGTAGCAGTAATGGACGGGTAATTGTCGTAGTCGTATGCAATATTCTTAGGCAATAGGCGTAGGCAATAGGTGTAGTCCAATGGCGTAGTCAGTGGCGTCCCACATAGCTCCACTTCAGCCTATATTTATGGCTGACACCAGCCAATCATATTCCTGTGAGGGGGAATCCAAGTGTATGCATATTCATTACATCAGAAACTTACCTTTCTCTGTGGAAGATATACAAGAAACTATAAGGAACTGTTAGATATATGCTGAACTAAAACTAAAATTTCATAGACCTGACATGGGAACTGTAGTAAAAGCCACGCAACTGTATGAGAGTTTTACCCTGAATTTCAAGGGCCCACTCCCATCTAAAACTAACAACAAATATCTATTAACAATAATAGATGAATTCTCATGCTTCCCATTTGCTATTCCCTGTACTTATGTAACTGCAAAAACAGTAATTCAGACTCTTTGTTCCCTCTTCTCTGTATTCAGGTAACCTGCTTATATTCACTCAGACCAAGGGAGCACTTTTACGTCTGATCAGGTCAGACAGTTTCTACATGAACAAGGAATAGCCACTAGTGGAACTATCCCATATAACTTGCAGGCTAATGTTCAATGAAAAAGATATAATGGTGCAATTTGGAAAATGATTGATTCTTGGGAAAGTCTAATTTTGACTGCTTTACATGCCAAGAGATCACCACTATCCACAGCTATGAACGCAACTCATCACAAGAGATTTTTTCATTCCCAAGAAGATGCTCCACAGGCACTTTTCTGCGATCATGGTTGTCACAAGCAAGAACAGTGCTATTAAAACACCACATATGCCGGAATAAGCAAGAACTATTGATAGAGTGGAACTGATTGAACCTATATGCCTTAATATGCTCCCCTGACGGAAGGCAAAATTTGGTCTCTCTTAGAGACTTTGAAGGGAGAGGTGAACCAGAAATCTTTCAAGAGCCCAGGAAACTCTGATACTCTAATGTAATAAAGTGAGATCCACTGATACCTTCAGTAAAAAGACAGCACTGCGACTTCCTCTGAACCAGAGGAAGAAAATCCGGAAGATCCTGACAAAGTCGAACCACCACGAAAACCAAAGAGGACACAGAAGATGCCCGGGCATCTGAAAGATTTTCTCCCATACAAATAAAACAATAGAGGGGAGAATGTGATAATAAAAAAACTCTCTTAACCTACCTATTTCAATACTAATCACTCTGTATAAAAGCTGTCTAATTACTAAGTTTCATTTCTAAAGTTGATATGCAGCATTGGATATTCATTACAGTAAACACAACAAATGAAAGGTTGTGATAATAACAACAAAGATGAGGAAATTAGTCTGAATGTAAAGAATGAAGAATGTAAGTAATGATTCGGCAAAAATTTTCAAATCACAAAAGCTAGAAAAATTACTGTTGTATTAAAAATATTTGTTATATCCAGAAATATTGTTGTGATGATAACAACAAAAATGAGGACATTAGTTTGAATGTAAAAAATACATGTAATAATTCAGCAAAGATTCTCAAAGCATAAATGCTAGAAAAATTAATGTTGTATCAAACGTATAGAAAGAAATTTTCTTTATACCTCCTTAGTTAGAATGAAGTCTCTTTAAGAACAAAAGTCTCCATAAATTTTCAGTATTGCAGTAAACTCACCAGGATTGCAATAAGACAATTAAAATGGCATCGGAAACTATAACAATTGTTTTTCTTTTAATCTTTAGATTTCTTCCCCAGCCACAATGTCAGGAAGTACTACCCACTGTGATTTCACACCTGCCCAGAATGAGCTTTCGTAAAGACTTCCGTTCTTAGAATATAACCAAAATAAAAAAAAATGACCAGAAAAACAAAAAAAAAAAGCAAAGAGAAGAAAATTCTCTTACCATGAATTAATTAGAATTATGACATTGAATAAAGTCAGTGTGGATTCAATAACTAATACTAGCTCAATGTTTCATATTACAACAATTGAGTTACTTGCTTTTTCAACATATATTAACTGTGGAACTATAAAAATAAAATGAGGGTTTTAAAAAATAATTATCAGACCAACAAAAGGAACAGTTCAAGATATGAGTTATGAATTGGAGCTATCAAAATCAAGCAAGTACAGTATTTTAACTCCCGGCAAAGTGTTTGAATCAGAAATACAGAGGTGCATTGAAATAGCAAAAGATGTCTTCCAAAATGTAAAGTATTAAAAAACAGGAACATTTTGTTAGAGACAAAGAAAAGAGTGCTGAACTGCTATGTAGTATTAATGCTTCTATACGACAGTGAATACTAGATAATTTCCTTAGAGAAAAGGAGACTTGAGGCAAGAGAGATGTTGTTTTACAGAAGGATGCTGAGAATATCATGGACAGAGCATGTTGGCAACAAGGAAATTTTATGGAAAATGTAAACACTTATATTTAGAATTAGAAAGAGATATTTCTGAAATTTTGGGGATAGATAATGAGAAAAGAGTGCTTGGAAAATCTTCCATTCACAGGGAATACCAAAAGCAAAAGGAAACCTATCTAACAAGATTGTGTAAACGGGTAGCAGAACAGAGATTGGGAAAGATAGTAAGACAACAGACATTACTTAGAGATACAAAGGGTAGGAAGTTGTGGAGAGCCAGTTGTGAAGGGGTATAGCATATAATTAAAATACCAGCCTCTGGTTGGCTATAGAAAAAATTACTTCCTTCCTCTAAATCTGATTATAAAATAAGTCTTTTTATTTATCAACTTTTATGGTTTTATTTTTGCCAAAAAGAGTGTTGGTAATATTTATTCATATAGATTTTCATGCAATATTTATTCATATAGATTTTTATGTAATATTTATTTATATAGATTTTCATGTAATATTTATTCATATAGATTTTCATGTAATATTCATATAGATTTTAATGCAATATTTATTCATATAGATTTTCATGCAATATTTATTCATATAGATTTTCATGTAATATTTATTCATATGGATTTTCATGTAATATTTATTCATATAGGTTTTCATGTAATATTCATATTGGTTTTCATGTAATATTTATTCATATAGATTTTCATGTAATATTCATATAGGTTTTCATGTAATATTTATTCATATAGGTTTTCATGTAATATTTATTCATATAGATTTTCATGTAATATTCATATAGATTTTCATGTAATATTTATTCATATAGATCCGGCAAGCCTTAGAATGCTCATCCACAGAAAGTGAACAGCACAGCAAAGTTCTATTTTCCCTTATTTTCATCTAGTTATAAAGGCTTTTATTTGACAATCTTTATGAATCTGGCTTTCTGCCACTTACTTCACAGTCTCTCAGCCTAAAGGAAATAAAAATTCTTCATCAGGTTAAATACTGATCATGTAGCAGTCAGCGTAAAACCAAAATTTATAAATAGAAAGTGAATACTGTAATTTAACCTTATACACAGTGCTTTTTTTATATTACTTTTGCTTGCTTTCTCTTTTTTGTTCTGTGTCACTCCTTTCCTATCTCTCGAAAACACTTTCTTATACCTCCTCTACAATTCTTAGTTTTCATTATTCTTCCTCTTTTGTTTTTTCTATTCTTATTTTCATCTTTGTTTTTTTCTTTCTTCTTTATGATTTCATTTTCTCACTATGTTTTGTGCCTTATCTTTCATTCTATTCCTTTCTTTTTCTCTCTATTTTTTTGCTTCTCAATTTTTTTCTTCTTTCCTGTCTGGATTTTCTTTTATGGTTTCCAATTTTATATTCTCAGCTTTCATACTTCACTCTTCATTTTTCTTCATTTGCTTTTTTCTTTCTATTTCATTCAATCTCTTTCTTTTTTATTGTGATTCTACCTTACCAACGTTTTTTTTTCCCTAATTCATTTCCATCCTTCCATCTTTCAATTCCTTATTTCTTTTTTTGCCTGTATCCATTCCTCATTTTATAGTGTTTTCACTTTCTTTCTGTTTCATTCAATCTCTTTCCTTTTTATTGTAACTATACCTATCAAACGTCTTTTTCTTTTTCCTAATTCTATTTCATCTTTCCATATTTCAGTTCCTTATTTCTTTTCCATTCCTCTTTTTATAGCATCTTCACTTTCTTTTTATTTCATTCTCCTTCTCTTCTTACTACTGAGCATCTGTCTCTTTTTAATTTTACTTTCTATTTCCGCAACATTCTCTCCTTACACTTTTTCTCTTTCTTCAGACAAAAATTATTTTGGTAATGTTCAACAAACATTATTGAACTCTTTTGATCCTAATGAGATATATTATAGCATGTGACTCATCTTAGATGATGCTAAAATAGATTTTGCACTTCGGGGGAAGCCAGATGCATTGGCAGGTTGACCTGAGAGATAACCTCCTAGCCACTAAATGCAAATCTGTGTTTCACCCAATGTCAGTGATGGCCACTGATATATAAACACATGGTCGGCTCAGAAGTGCCTAGGATGTGCATGAGGAGGAAAAAAACTTGACAAGTAGGTGTATAAGCCCCCACCTGAGAGAGAGGGGGACCATTACATCTTTGAGAGAGTCTCTTACATGAGAATATAGAATCCATATTTGCAGAGGACCCTAGGACCAAACAGCCACTCACTGAAAGGAGTTGAAAAATTCTAGAATTGAATAAACAATCTAATGTTACATATGAGATATTTGGTCTCATGTTCTTACTTGATGATGATAATGTTATAGCCGTAAAGATCCCACAAAAATATCTTTTTATAATATCAATTGTTAATTTACGTAAATAACACAGAGCAACATAACAAAAAAAATGTCATTACTGCTAGGCACATGATCTTCGAAGAAGACAAACTTGAATAAAACAGTTGACTACATGGAATTGATAAACACGTGTAAAGTGCTGTTGGATTACCACCCACTGATGATAATCACAGGTGACATGATACTTGAAAGACTCTTCCTCTTTTCTTTCTGATATTTGGAGTGACAAGACATGTTTCCTTTCACTCCAGTAGACATGAGGCATGTAAGTACTTCAGAGACACAGACTGAAGATTGTATTGAACTGTTCATAACTTCAACTCCGTTTCCTTCTTTATCCTTCTGTAACATGTCTTGTTAATACATTTATTAATTGTTGTTTGTTTGAATTCTAGATTTTGTGCCTTTTTTATTTTACCTGGACTCACATGAGTTTGCCAAATATTGTTTGCAGGAGAAATGTACCAGGAGGCATTCCATTCTCGTAACAGTGCGGATAATTACAATGGTGAAGATTGAATTCAAAGAAAACCTAATAATAACAACTAATAATTTAAATAAGATAACCTTGCCTATTATTGTGTTTGATATACTTTCAATAAGAAATTATATTCTCATATATATATATATATATATCCCTTCCCTGAATTGTGCACTGTCAGTCATTGGCGTGTTTATTCACAAAGTACATAAAAATTCACCTTTCTTTCAATCATGCACCGATGGCTTAGGGGGAAAATCTCCGACTGTTGCCAAATCAGTTGGGTTTTGTTCTCAGCTTGAAGCAATCAGATGTCTAGCCACACTGATGAGCTGTGAAACAGTGAAACAGTCTGTCTGTGGATGATAATATATATATATATTTGTGTGTGTTTTATTCAAGTTGTTTACCTTCAGGACAATGTACCTGATAAACACTAGTCATGGCTATTTTATTTATTTCTTATAAGATTACTAAATACACACCCCTACTATGGGTAAACAGTAGGAAAGACTGAGTTCTATAGCCTTGGGTGTACTTCATTTTTTGGTTTGCCTACTGTTTAATGGACCCACAGTCCTGGATGAAGACAATGACTTAAAATAGTTGAAGAAAATGGAATTGATAAACACACACAGAATGCTGATAATTATTTAAGACTAAATTCAAAGAAAATCTAACAATAACAAGTAATAATTTAAATAAGATAACTTCACCTATTATTGTGTTTGATCAGCCTTTAATAAGCAACCTAATATCCAACCTAGTTCAAATATGGTGGTCTGATTATTCTATGAGGCTATTTTATTAGGCTTACTCCATTTAGTCAACTGTTTTTTCAAGTTGTTGGTTCAAGTTGTTGGTTACCTCCAGGACTGTGTGCCCTGTCAATGGTGGTCAAGCCCTAAAACTTTTTATCTGCTACCCAGACAAATAATGCTGTTTGAGACAAAATCAAGTTTGCTGATTCTGAATCTCTACTCAGAATTGTCTAAGCCCCTCAGATTTTGGGGGGGGGGGTGTTCAAAGTAAATATTACATTAGTAATGTGCAGCAATGAAAGTAGACACTTTCCTCGGCAAATAAAACACCCACATGTCAAATGTATTCTCTGCCAAATCTTTTTTAAAAAGACCCATCTTTAGTTCTTTTATTGTCAAGACATGCAAATTTTGATCTGACCATCTCATGTGTCTATATAAACTGCAACATTTGAGTGCTAGCAGCCAGTATTTCCACTGCTCTTGCATGTTCTTACGGGTTAATGCGTTAGTGACCAGTGGTATCGATAATTGATGTATTTACGACCATTGGTATTGACTGTTGGTGTGTTAGCAACCATTGGTATTGACTGTGCAAAAGCAAAAGAAAAGAGAATACAGAGTTTCTTCTGAAAACTGTTTTTTTTTAATGTAAAAGTCTACTGCTGCTGCTATAATGTATACCTGCTACAGCCAATCATCTGTATCCCCTGCTGCTATTGTAGCATAAACTTACTCATGTTACAGACAGAATATGGCTATTATATTTATATTATGAATGAAATGCTGAGGACATTACCATAGAATGTAATGTAAATGAGTTTACTACTTTTCTTCTTAATTTAATTAGTTAAAATTAGCGTTGCTAATTTTAATTAATTAAATTAAGAAGGAAGGAATTATCAGTGATCAGGAATTCATTTTATGAGTAGAAAGGGCTATTATATGTATTATCTGAAAATAATTACTGAATATAATAAAAATTTATTTTACAATGTTTGAAAGAGAAAATATCACCAAATTAAAAATGAAATTATTAAATTTGCTTAAAATGTTATAAGATCTGCACATTAGCACTTTGTATTTTTTTAGATGTTGTTAAAACTAAAGTAATGGTTGTATTATCTAACATAAAGTGTATTTGCATAATAGACATGATATACAACAATCTCTTTGAGAGGCAAAGTTGGAGGAATGAATAGGAATGCCATAATAGCAAAGGTAATATTAGCCATTTCCTTATTTCCCATTTCCTTATTCATTGACCAACCAGTCAGAAAATGCTCAGTTCTACTTCTAATAACTTAATAACTAATAATTAATTTCTAATAACTTAATAACTATACATGTTTAAAAGTTGAAACTTTGCAGATTAATAAGTTAATGTATGTTTTTGATGCTGTGTAATTTTAATCGTTCTCTGTAAATTATAATTAAATTTTAAGTTGGTATCCACTCAGAAGGAATATCATCTTATTAATAATTTTCAATATTTTATTTTGTCTGAAACTGATTAATAACAGAATTTGTTCTAATAATGTCTCTACTATAATTGGAATCTGCCTGATTTATGTCTTACCAAATTTTAATTTATGGAGGTTTTTTAATATTTTCTTCAGAAACACTACAAGTATTAAGTCAATTATCACTATCTGAAGATTATCAGATTATGTTTTTTATTGCTTTTTGATTTTATGTAATTGGAGAGCATCTGTTTATAGTAAAAGATTAATAGTATTTTTGTTGTTGTTTAAATGGGATTTATTATGTTTGTATATGTGAGTTATGCCAGGAAATACCAAATCATCTGAATTAAATTTAATGTCAATAAGGAACCTTTGTTCTAAGAGAAGTTGATCTGTGGTGACCCCATTATGTACTGGGCATACTCTAATTCATGTCAGCAAATACCAGAAGTCTGAGTCAAATTTAATATCAATAAGGACCTTTTGTTCTAAGAGGAGTTGATCTGTGGTGACCCAATTATGTACAGGGTGTACTCTAATTCATACCTGGACATACCAGAAGTCTGTCAAATTAATTATCAATAAAGACCCTTTGTTCTAAGAGGAGTTGATCTGTGGTGACCCATAATGTACTGGATGTACTCTAATTCATGCCAGCAAATACCAGAAGTCTTAATTGAATTTAATGTCAATAAGGAATCTTTTTTGTAAGATGAGTTGATCTGTGGTGACCCCAATATGTATTGGGCTCACCCCAGATAACACCAAAATTGAATTTGCTTTCAGTGTCACACCAAAGTATCAGAGAAGCTGTGTATATCAGTAGATTGACCTGGAACGTGTTCTCATAAACACCAGGTGCAGAGTCACACCTTACTGGATGTTATGACTGACTCAACATGTAAAAAGGTAGCTATGCTTAGAACGTGAGACAACCAGATGACAGGAAAATATATAGGCACTCAACACAAGAGAAAAAAGATAAAGTGTTTCTCACATCTTAGTGAGAATGAGATCTAAATTGAAAGTAAACACTCAAAGCCACAGACACCAATTCACTCATATTGATCCAGATAAATCCAAAGGTGAATAAACAATAATTCTACATATGACAGATTTAGTCTTTTTTTTTATTAGTCTGTGTAATAATAACATTAAATATATGTTACTTTTATGAGTCATAAAAAAGCGTCTGTCACTAGAATAAATAAAGAATTCAGGTTTAAGTTGTAAAAAATCTTATGGAAAGATCATTTGAATTAATAATTGATCTTTTTCTCTCTCTGCAAAAATGTCAGCAGTATAAACTTGGTTCTGATCATAATGCACATCTGGGAGAGTCTTAGTTAATATTCTAGCACAAGAAATGAAAACAAGTATGTTTATGGGTGACAAAACTGGAACATGTTCGTTTATATAAAGAATTACAGGAAATGATGAATAGATTATGTCAAACTTCATGTGAAGAAGTCATAAAAAGTTCATATCTCTATCCTTCTATCACAACACCTTTTTAAAATTTTTGTTCTCATTGACATATCTGGACAGTGATATATATATATATATATATATATATATATACCAGGTGTAACAGCAAAACTGTACAAATCATGTAACAGCAAAATTGTCCAATTGTTAGATTAAGATCTGAACCAGTGTATCTTAGAAATTATTAAAGATATTTTACTGGAATTCTCCGAGGCTTTTAAAACACTATTGGACTTTACTTTGAGCAATAACAATATATAATTACTCTCCAAGCTTAACAGAAGAATCATGATGAATTTGATCATGAACAAAAATAACTTGTTCATCATTAATTAATTATAGCTAAGGATCAGAAGCTCATGAAGGATTGAAATTAAGTTCAAATATATATATCATTCCAGGATTATTTTCCAACTTATTCATGATGATCTTCACCCTCTCTAACCTTCTAACTTTCTGTCCTGGAGTAACAAGATACCGCACAAGATTCATGTACGATTTCTTTTTCAAGTCTTTTTTCACTGCTCTTTGGACTGTCAAAGCTGAAACTACTCCCTCACATGTCAAATGTCTTATGGATTGAATTGAATCTTTTCTAATTGATCTCTTTAGCTCTAACTTGAAATGATGATCCCTCTTCCTATTGTGACCTCCTGATCCAGTTTTCCTCTCTACTGTTCCCTCTTTTTAAAACTTATTCACCATTCTCTTGATGGATCTTGAATGGACTTTGAAGATGGAAGCCAGAGTATGAATGTTGATACCATTACTAATGACCTGAATGATCGTTTTACTGTCGCCATTGCTCATTTGGGAAGACAGTGGGGCTGACACAAAACTATTTTAAACTGTTCTCTTTCTAGCTGAATAACTCAAATGGTTTTTCATTGATCCTTATGAAAAATGGTGTCACAATGGCTAAACATCTTTTCTGAAAATCTGGGAAAAAGAAATTTAATTAGTTTAGTGGCTTTTTAGATATTAAACATTTTGTGGAATGGACAATTATGCAGTAACATGATTTGGACAATTTTGCTGTTACACCTGGTATTTGTATCTGACTTCTATATGGATGCTATGCATAGTGCCAAACCCATTCAGAAATGAAATGATGTCATGAATAGGTTACATCAACTTCCTGTAAAGAAGTTATAATAATCAAAGTTCATATTTCTATCCTTTCACCATAATATTTTTTTTAAATCTTTGTTCTTTGGGACATATATATCAGTGGCAACACTAGGTCATCAATGTTTGTCGGGTTCATTATAATCTTTAATAAAATATACTATTGATACAACTTAAATAAAATGATTTCTTTACTCTAACTAAAATAAATAATTTAAAAAATATCTAGCTAGACATGTTTTATTTTTAAAAAATAACATGTGTATCTATCTTGAGTATGTGTTTGTAAATATGTCTATGCATTAGTGTGTTTATGTATTTGGATTTTTAGTTTAATTTATTGTACATTATTGGATCAGTAATTGTGGCTGCTGACTGATATCATATTTCCTCAACACTACCTCAGTCACACTCCTCACCCCAACTCTCCAGTTGCTGAGTTACAAGCTTTATTTGATTTTCGCTGATGTTATTTAATTTGCCCTTTTTCAGTTGATACATTGTGTTAGAAAACCTTATACTGTACAGAATAAATTATTTAAAATAGACATTTGAAAGCAATGTTGAAATAAAAAAGTGTTCTTTGAAAACCAGAGAATACAAATTTTTTAAGAGATTATTTATAAAATTAAAGCAAGAAATACATTACCTATTATGTTTGTCCCCAGCTCAGATAGGGCTCAGACCTATGCAGCCCAACTAGCCACGTTAATTTTATTTCATTCTTTTTTTACTTACTTTCTGTTTTTTCTTTCTTCTTTATTATGAACAATATCAACAATTTCGGTCAATAATTTTGGATCCAGCTGAAGTCAAGAATGAAAACGACACACTATGAAAGATTTATATTTCTTTGAAATAGATATAATTGAATGTTGACTCACTTAGGCTGAACCCATTCAGAAATATCTAAACTCTCAGCTGTAGACAACTACTTGATCAATGGTTAAAAATAGCTTTGTGTGAAGGAAGCCTATAGGTCTTGGTGAAAACCATACTTCTTCGAACTTTGTGGATTAGCGCTACAGAATCAAAAACAAAGAACTGAACCAAATAATAGAATCCACATCACTTGAAGATTTTAACAACTGAAATGGATAGCACATGTAACTCAAAGAAAAAATGATGACATGATCAAAATGTTGATGTTCTACACTACTTCAAATAAAAGGTTAGGAAGTGAAACCCTCATCAATACTGGAAAGAGCAATAACAGTTACTGGACTTGAGAAACCTATTTCCTGACAAATGGTTTTAAGAGAAAGATTTTATAAATTTCAACTGGCAGAAAGGATCCCCATACGTGGCTATGTCAAAGAGCAGAGTCTCATCTTAGGAAACAGCTACCTGACCCAGTTTTACATGGGGTCTATGAGGAATTTTTGGCCATGCCTATGGGTTCGGATAGCCCACATTAAATTTGGCCTTGTGCCACATCTGACCACATGGGGTGGTCGGTAAATATCCTGCAGTTGGAGATTCGTCTCCAGCTGTGCTGGTCAAACTTTCTGTCTCCGGGCAGAGAGAATCCCCAGACGAGGCTATGTCAAAGGGCAGAGTCACATCTCAGGAAATATCTACCTGACCCTGTTTTATACAGGGTCTATGGGGAATTTTGGCTGAGCCTATAGGCTTTGATACCCTCCATTATATTCGGTTTTGTGCCACATCTGACCACATGGGGTGGTTGGTAGATATCCTGCAGTTGGAGATTCATTGTGGAATTCACTTAACTCACTTCTAGCAGTTGACTACTACTTCTACGTGCCACTGGTGAATCTTATATATGTTGTTCTTGTCCTAAGTATTATCGTTCATTACCAACCTTTGAGTGATTATTCTATTCAGTAACCTTCCCTAGGTTACAACAAAACGACAATATATCAAGGAGACAAGTCTGAATGATAGTCTGAGTTAAAGGCAGATGTAACAGTCCAAGTTTAAGTAGTAAGAGGAATAAGTAAAGAATCTTCAGATGTCTACTCTGTTTCTGGTTGTATGAAATCTTTTTTCATAAGCAGAAACTGAACTAAAAAAATAAAAATATCACATACACAATGATTCTGGTACTGTTGATCCAAAGCAACAACAAAAATTCTTAACAAGGAGGAAAGTCATGCGGAAAAAGGACAATGATTATTATTATTATTTTTATTGATATACAAGTCTGCTTTTAGGTAGGTGACTATTATAGTCACTATAGTGAATATTATAGTGACTATTATCATTTTTGTGAAGAAAATCTTTAAAAATCTGTGTAAATTAAGATTCAAATTATAGTGAACACCTTATTAAAACACATTCTATTAATTAATCAGTTTGGGCCAAAATAAAACCATTTTATTGAAAATTATTAATATAAAATATCCCTACTGAGTGGATGCAAACTTAAAATACAACTTAGTTAACTTATAATTTATGGAGAAAGATAAAGATTACACAATATTTAAAACAAATATTGACTTATTAATATGAAAGTTCCAGCTTTTAAGCATATATCTTTCCTTCTTGTATGTGTTGTGTCCTTTCAGGAGTAGGCGATCATGGCTCTCAGCCTGTCCCTTATTTTGTCTTTTTGTTATTTTTCCCAGACGCTGTTCTGCTATCCATTTGTTAAGTATGTTATGTGTTGCTTTCCCTTGTCCTTCTTTTCCTCTATCCGCCCTGTGAGTATCAGATTTTCCAAGCCCTCCTTTCTCATTACGTGCCCCAGAGATTTCAGCTGCCTCTTCCTGATGTGAAGTATAAGTTTCCTCTTAGTTTGCATCCTCTCCAAAACCTCATTGTTGCTCACAAATTCGGCCCATGGTATCCTTAGCATCCTTCCGTAGAACCACATCTCTGTTGCCTCGAGTCTCTCTTTTATCCTTGAGGAGACCACCCAACAATCCCTACTGTAAATGAGGAGAGATATCACATAGCAGTTCAGTACTCTTTTCTTTGTTACCAATAAAACTCTCCTATCTCGTAATAATCTGCCTAGCTTTGCATCTTTGGCCATCCCAATGCATCTCTGGATTTCAGTGCTACACTTTCCATCCTCTGTCAGAACACTTCTCAGATATTTAAATTTCTGCACCTGTTTGATTATAGTATCCCTGACCTAGTTGTTAAGTTATTAGAAATGATATACTCTTCAAGTAACACACTTTAAAAAAGAGTGTACAAATTTTCTGTTAAATATTCACATATATTCTTGTGTTTAATACTAGGTCCATGCATTATATATAAAACAAAGTCAATGTATCAAGTAGTGAGTCCAAGTAACTGATCTGGTGCTCCTCATATGAACTTAGAGATTGTTGGCAAAATCCTAAGAATCTGCTATGTTATCAGCCCTGACTTAGCATCTCAGCTTCAATCACTTTCCTACCTCCGTAATGTAGCTTCCCTGTGCTTGCCTATAAATATTTTCATGGTGATTGTTCTGATGAGCTTTCATCTTTGCTACCTCATCTTCATGCATTTAAATGCAGTACTAGATTGGCAGCTAGGTCTTATCATTTTACTGTTGAAATTATTAGATGTAACCATAAGATCTATTCTATTATTAATTTCTAAAGTTTCAGCTTTTCATGTATAGTTATTAAGTTATCAATTTACACACTTTAAAAAAAGAGCCTACCATTTTTCTGTTAAATATTCACATGTATTCTTGTGTTTAATACTAGGTCCATGCATTATATATAAATCAAAGACACTGTATGAAGTAGTGAGTCCAAGTAACAGTCCAAGTCAAATTAGTAAGAGGAGTCATTAGGAAATCTTCCTATGTCTAGTTTATTTCTTGTCATTGGTAGTTAGGTCTCATAATTCCACTATTAAAATTGTTAGTTGGAACTGTAAGTTCAATGCTAATAGATTCTTCTCTTGTGCTTCTTGCTTGTGGAACTCTTATCTGGCTTCCTGCTTTCTTGTCAACTATGATCTTCAAAACGTTAAATGCAATGTCAATCATCATCTTCTGTCTCCTTGAATTCTGTTCTTTTATTTTCCTCTCTGTTTCTTTCACTCTCAGTAATCCCTTGTATCATAGTTGCTTTTATTCTTTTGCTTGGGTTGAAATGATTAAAAACAAAAATTATTAAAACAGTCTTCAAATGCATGAAAAATATCAACCGAAACAATTTCCAGAATATAAAAGTTTTGCATTTGCAAGTTATCGACTTTTGTTTCCTTTTTTTTTTTTTGTGGATGAGTTGAATATTTTTACAAGGCCAAATTTTCACCCCCTGAACCATTCACAGATTCATCATATATTACAAAGAATTCAAAACACTCAACCTTGGGGTTACATATATTAATCATACCACATTTCTAAGAAGTCTGACCTGTCACCTCTCCAAGCAAAGTGTCATGTATAAACACTTAACACAAATCAACTGTGCCAATTCTAATTAGCATCAGATTAAAACAATAATACAACAGTCCTCTGCCAATTCAACTGCAAAAATGATTTAAAATTCAGGTTGCTATTTAACAACCCACCAGCAATAAAATTTGTTTTACTCTCAGTGTGCATGTATTAAAATGCTTTTGGACCATAAAGTCATTTTAGTCACATCATACTAAAATCTATTCCAACACCATAGTGCATTCATGACAAACTTAGAAAGAGAAAGAGGAAAAGTTTACAGAAAGAGAGAGAATAATTGAATATTTGAGTTTGTAAAAATTTTCCCATCAAAACCTGTGGAATGTTACTTAAACCATATCAAAGAGCTGCTTGACAAATGGCAACAAGTAATTGCAAAAAATGGTGAACATATAATTGAAGAATTATTGTACTTTATTTTTTTAAGAATAATTTGGTTTGTTGGTTTAGTGGCATATCAACCTCTATAGGTTATTTAATGCTGAAATCTAAATATTTTGAATGCAATTGCATGCCTTCAACTAAAGATAAAATGTATTGTTGGTTATTTTACTGTAAATATATACTGTTAGTAATTTTACTATAAATATGTATTTTTATACTTTCATAGTGTTTGGGAAGAGGGTCACTATTTGTTCATAGCAGGACCCTAACGGGTGCTACCACCCTGGATCAGGATGGATCTTGGAACAACAGCAATTAAAAGATAGTTCTATGCTCCTGATCAGAGGTCTTGCTGCTGGATGTAGTTTATTGCCATACCAAAAACTATTGAAGAATAAAGTTGATAAACAAATGCAGAAATTATTTATGACTTAGCCTAATATGAATAAATAAAACAAGAAGGAAAATTTTTCCTTACTATATTTCATCCCCTGAGAGACTTTATCACTGTAAATGTGGAGATTTTATTTTGTGACTATCCCATCAGAATGTCTGAGGACCAACTTCTCGAGAGTCCCTCTCTGCGGCTGCTCGGTCTCACGCTGTCCGCTGATCTGAGATGGAACAAATACATCGAGTCAATTGCATCATCCACCGCAAGAAAAGTTGGTTCCCTGTGCCGAGCCAGGAAATTCTTCTCCCCGGAATCGATCCTCCAAGTCTATAAGTCTACCATTCGACCTTGCATGGAGTATTGCTGCCATTTATGGTCTGGGGCCCCTGCGTGTTGCCTCAGGGTTCTTGATAAGATCCAGAGACAGATATGCAATGTGATTGGCCCTGATCTGTCATCTCGTCTGCAGTCGCTCTCTCATAGACGCGATGTTGCATCGCTCTGCCTTTTCTACAAGTACTTCCATGGTAATTGCTCTGAGGAGTTGCTTTCGCTTGTCCCTAAGCCTCGTGAATTTAAGCGTCCTACAAGGCTGGCATCCCGTTCCCACCCCTTCACTGTTGAAACTGTTAGATGTAGACGTCTTTTCTACTCGAAAATGGATGTAGTTATATCTAAGAAGTAAAAAAAAACAGTTTGGATACGTCTCCAATTGCTTCATGCCTCGCACATCTCGCCTATGGAACTCCCTTCCCTATTACTGTTTCCCTGACAAATACAATCTCCAACGGTTTAAGTGTAGCGTCAATCGTCATCTCCAATTGCCTTGATCTATCCACTTCCTGACATCTTTCATTCCTATCTGCTCTCGCTCTATATCTCCCGTAACCCCCCTTCCTCGATCGACCCTCCGTCCTTCTCTTTCTCCACATCCCTTCCTTTACCACTCCTATCTGCTCTTCCTCCAACCCTTCTGTAACCCCATGCGTGATAGTGGCCACCGGCCTTGCTTGGGGTGATACGCTTAAAAAAAAAAAAAAGTATTTAAAAATAGAAGTAAAGTAGAAGGAAAATATTCAGCTTTCAAATATTTTTATATTGAAGACCTAGGCAAAGTTTAATAAATAAAAATATTTCTTAAATCCCCTGAAAAGTATTATCTTAACACCTCATTAATATTAACACCAGCATTATGGACAGGTCAATATCAGCTAACTTTGTTTCTGAAACCAGATACTTGGAAAAGCAATAACAAAAGATCACAGATGCTCTGCCAAAAGTGAAGGACAATCCCAAGTACACTGATTGCACTCCCCAACCACTTACAAAACTTCATATAAACACAGAAAAAAAAGAGGGCTTTGACGTCAGTCTTCTTTGCCCTTTCACCAGAAAACTGGACAGGCTGTTTCAAACTTCTAAACACCAAAGAGCTAACTGGGATGACTGCCTACTACAAAGAAGGTTGAGTCTTACGGTCTCTGTCACTCTCTTTCTCCCTGTTCCAACATACAACAAGCTACATAGTCTGCCTCACAAGAATAATACAAGTTTGTATTTGTATACAAAAGAAAATAAACCTTACAAAACAATGTTTGCTAAGTGTTCATTCATTTTGAATGTAAAAGCCACCATTCTGCTCCAACCTCCACAATATATATATATATATATATATATATATATATATATATATATATATATATATATATATATATATCCACAGACAGCCAGTTTGCTGTTTGTATCACAGCTCATCAGTGTGGCTAGGCATCCGATTGCTTCAAGCTGGGATCAAAACTCAACTGATTTGGCATCAATCGCAGATTCCATCCCTAAGCCATCGGTGCACGACAGAGAAAGGGAATCTTTGAACATATTATATACGTATGTATATAAACTCTAAACCAGCAGCCAGAGCACTCAATTCTGATGAAGTGCTATATTGTTGCCTACATATATATATATATATATATATATATATATATATATATATATATACACATATACATATATATATATATATATATATATATATATATATATATAAGCAGCAAATATTCATCCTAACAAGTTGGATTAAAAAGAACTAACAAGGTCTGTTCATTTAATTTTTATTGTATTTTTCCAATTTTCAGTTAAGGTGTTGAATATTTCACTTGAAGTTGTGGATATACTGTCTGAAGTCCATATTTTTTTTTATTTTTGCTAGAGTACTTTCAACTTTCAAAGTCGTTATCATGCTATATCGACTCCATATTCATATTAACAAACAGCTTAGAAGAAATGAAAAAAACTGAAAGAAACCTTTGAGAATAACTCTGTCCTACACTTTATTACAAACTCAACATTAACAATAAAATCCTTTTCCTTGACACATTAGTCTATACCAATAGCCATAATTTTACCACCACTGTTTATAAAAAAAAACACTTAACAGAAACTCATGTTTACTCAACTAAAAAAGTGAATGTCCTCACAGACGCAAAATAGCTCTTTATGAAAAACATGATTTGCCAATCCAAAGTAATTTCTTCTTTGGACATATTCTATAAGGAACTTAGCAACATTAAACAAACCCTAATCAATAATAATTTCCTTAACCATGTTGTCGAGGAACAAATATAATTAGCCTTAATGAAATTTAGAAAAAAAGACAACATACAAAAATACACAAACAAAAATAAACACGCCTCTAACTTATTCTATCATAACCAAAACAGGATGAAAAAGCAATTAAAAAAATAATTCACAGGTACATATCACTCAATGATCCTAACAAACACTTAAGATTTATCATCTACAAAAGGTTTAAAACATCTAACTTAATTATTACCAACAACACCGGACATTATAAATCCTCTGTATGTAAAAATTTTTATTGTCTATGAACTCTTATGCCCCCTTGGAGGTTGTATCTCCAACACTAATAATCAAAAATAACATTAAATACTTACATTGGGCACACAGGCACCACACTCTCTTGCAGATTGATCTGTCATCTGTCAAAGCTACATGGACATATTGATCAGCACATCATGAATGACCAAAGTACAACTATGAACATAAGATAAATACTAGTAGATAACGCCAAAATACTCTACGGCAACCAATGCAAGTAAAAGACTCAAATTTCTAGGCACTAATATACAAAATAAACAGTATGCATTAAATAAAATATCATTCACCACAGGAGAAGGTATCTTGAAATGCATTTGATATAATATGATATAATATATATAATAATAACTAGCTGTAAAGCCTGGCGTTGCCTGGGAGTAAACTTCCTCCGAATGGAAGGTCATAACTGCCATACTCATTTTGTACACTCATGTAAGGCTGAAGTCTAGTAGAACTGATGGCTGTCCATGTAAAAAACGTAATGTGTACAAGTTGTTGGTATTCATCAGCACAACGAAAGAAAAAATTGTAAGGCTTAAAAGGAAACAATGGACAGTCATGGTAGCATCAGCCGTTTGCCATTACTAAGACACCTCCAATTAAAAGTTGTCAAGTTCAGTATGAACACGGGCCTTAGGAAGTTTTTGGTGAGTTGTGGCAGATGGTTTTGTATTCCAATGGGATGGTTTTATTATCCATGAGTGCAAGACATTACATGAAGCTCTGTGTCAGTTGCAACGTAGTAAAATGCAATAGCGTGAAAGGTAGACGTGTCTTTTGCCCAAAAGACAGCGCTGTCACTACCACAAACAGAACCACATAACAGAAGTATGGGAAGGTGCCTGGGCAAGTACTTGTAAGTGGCACAAATTTTTTTGTAGTTTTTAATAGCCAGTTGAGGTGAGCATGAAGCGTACGTAGCATTACCTAAAGCAGCCTTTATGGTAAGAGGAGAAACACACCAACGGTGTACGGCAGAGAATGCATATTATAACTCTGCATGCTGCTATTCTTTTATTATCCCACTTCTTTTTGCTGAGGCCTGAATTGCGTGGACGTACTCGACTTCTCTGACAATTAAACGAATCCACCTTCCCACGTATTGGTTTTGTGTTGCAACTGAATATGGTTACGTGGTCGACATATAAGTGCAAATGCAGCTATGGTGGGGTTTAAGTGATAAGGGAGCATCTGGTGAGCAAGACAACCTTTAATTAAATGTCTTAGTAATGGCAAGTGGGTACTATGACGACCTTTAAATAAACCGGGTTCTAAAATGAAGGAACCTACGATACAACTGACATAAAGATGTGTACATTGCATTTAAACATGACCGACCATGGGCTATAGGACTTCTGCATAGGTAATATTTTTAGCTTTGTTTGTTGGAGAGTAAACTTGGGAGCAGCCTACGTAAAGCTGTCCATGCTGAGTGTCTGTCTTTGCAATTTGGTCATTGTTGTTGAGCCGTGCTCGCCATTGCTCACCGTACCCCAGGGCTTTCTGAAGCTCTGGCAGATGCAGTAGATCTGGAATTCCTCAAACGACAATTAGCGGGCTGCACAGGACTTTCTAAAGCTCTGGCAGACACAGTAGCACTAGCATTTCTTAAACAACGAATAGCGGTTTGTTGAGGTTGTTCTGAAACCCTGGAAGATGCTGTAGCCCTAGCATTCCTAAGACAATGCAAAGTGGTTTGTTCAGGGCTTTCTAAAGCTCCAGAACATGCTGTAGCACTGGCATTCCTTAAATGCCGAAGGATTGTCTGTGTTGGGGACTCGGAAGCCCTGGCCCTAGAAACACGTATTGCATCCTGTGAATTCTGTACTAAACGCTCTTCAGTTGAAAGTCTAGTGCATCATGATGACATAACTGTTGCTACTGATGCCAGCCTTTCACTCCGTTCAGTGGTACTTTCTATGGAGATGCAGGCAGCAGAGCGTGAGGCCATCTGAGAAGGGCGCAATGATGTTTGCTCTGTGGTTTCACTTGCCCTTGCTGCTCTTGTAGCGGAGGCAGCAGCCATGCACCATTTAAAAAGTTTTCTTCTCTTAGGTGGCATTTTAACCAATTTTAAAAAGACAATAAAAGGTATGTAGGTTTCTTGAGTGCAAAAATACGTGTAGTCTAAACATAGGCAGGCTAGAGGGATGCCAAAAATGTATGTAACTATATCAAAAGGGGATCGAAGACAAAAAAAGTGAAGTTTAAAAAATTCAACTAAAGCTAAAACGGTAGTAGGTAATTTGGGAAGTAAATTCGATAAATGCGGAAATGGATGTAGTTATATCTAAGAAGTAAAAAAAAACAGTTTGGATACGTCTCCAATTGCTTCATGTCTCGCACATCTCGCCTATGGAACTCCCTTCCCTATTACTGTTTCCCTGACAAATACAATCTCCAACGGTTTAAGTGTAGCATCAATCAACATCTCCAGTTGCCTTGATCTATCCACTTCCCTTCTCCACATCCTTTCACCTTTCATTCCTATCTGCTCTCGCTCCAAATCTTCTGTAACCCCCTTGCCTTGATCGACCCACTGTCTTTCTCTTTCTCCACATCCTCTCCTTTACCACTCCTATCTGCTCTTCCTCCAACCCTTCTATAACCCCTTGTGTGATAGTGGCCTCCAGCCTTGCTTGGGGTGATACGCTTAAAAAAAAAAACAAAAAAAAACAACTTGCATTTTCCGTAAGAAGTGAATGAAGTTAGCCAAGTGCGGGACAGTAATCACAGAAGTGTGAATACACGTGCGAGTTATGGTATAAAGAGGTGGTTGGGCAGTTGACCTTGAGCACACATACTAAGGTGATGTACAAATGCACGTGCACACGTGTGCGTAAGAGAACTGCTCACGCGTATGATTGGATGGGCCCAAGGTTAAATGCTTGCAACCATGCCAATGAGCTCACAACAATCTTGAACAGTTGATGTGATTGGTTAACTTCCAGCTGGGTTAGTCAAAGCAGTGCACAGTAGCAGATGACATTTCGAAATAGTATCTGGCGAATTTATTGTATCGGGTTTTTTATTGATAAATATGAAAGCTATATAGTTCCTTATCCCAAAATAGGCATTGCCTTTTTGATTGACGTTGTCACCGATGTAGCGCAGTCTCTCAAATCAGCCAATCAAAAAATGGGATTTTCAAGCTTCATTTTTCTTTGAAAATTTTGAGCAGCCAGGAGATATGAGGTAGTTTTATTGATCAAAAGTTGAAAATACAAGTGTTTTTATAGTTTGACAATCAGGTCTCTTTTTTTAATATGTGGCCACCTAGCTCTCCTAACTTCTAATCCCCAGGACTACTTTCACTGAAGTGTCATTGAGAGGGGGAGACTAGACAGTGGCACTACAATAACAGGGCCTCATTGAAAGCTGCCATCATAGATGGACAAGATGAACAGGAATCACTTGATTCATTAATGAAGTCACTTTGAGGTCACATTAATGTCATTGGCAAGACTGAGAGTGGTTTTATTGAATTACTTTTTCTGTTTTGCTAAGTAAAATATGTACAAATATTTTGAAAATATACTCATTTTTTCTTTTGAATATTTATATTTTTCATTAATTAAAATAATGCAATGACATAAAATACATAAAAATGATGAGAATTTAATGTATTTTAAGGCCAACAGAATTTTAGTGAAAAGTAATGCTTAGATAATGGGGCATCTATTTTAAATACAAATTTCCACCATGATATTGTCTGAAGTAATAATATATATATATATATATATATATATATATATATAATAAATTATAAACATTAGGTTTGCTTATTTTGATCATAATACTTTCATATTCACGATGATGATCTCAGAAAGAGATGGAAAGTATTTGGGAAATAAAAGTGATTCTCACTATTACATTGCATTTCTTGCCTTATTTAATTGTAATATATGGAAAAATATTCATGAATATGAAAGGATTATGATCAAAATAAGCATACATAATGTTTGTAATTTATTCAATCAGACATGCCTAAAAGAGAATTTGCTGCCTAAATACAATATATATATATATATATATATATTTCATTAAAGATGACAGACAAGGTACTACAATTGAGCTTTTGATTTAATTTTTCTTCTGTTCATACAAGTGTTTTCTTTTCTAGATACAAAGTGTGTAAAAACTGTGCAAAAGTTCTGCATATCTGAGTACTTTTGGCTATTCTTTTAGTCAAGGGTGATGTTTATTTTTTATTTTTAACTAAATATCTGGGTTTTTATGTATGGGCCTAAAAATTATAGGAATGTTTTATCTTAAGAACATGGTTGACACATTGTGGCCATGTTCATAGTTAATGTTATTGAGTGTTAGCTATTCCTTTTTTATTATTAGAGCTTCCATAATTTTAAAACTTTTTTACATGTTTATACTTGTATTATCAATTACAAAAAATTTTAAAAAGCTAACCTTATCATCAAAAATAACAACACACCTTCAAAATCAAAACTACATTGAATGAACATTATTTACAAGTTCAGATGACCCTTAAGGAACTGTGTTCCTGATCAAACCAAACTCATAAATAATTACATTGGTTACATTACTAAATGCCTATCTAGACGACTTACATTGCACCTACCCAATCATAGCTCCATTAGGACTCATTTAAACACACACAAAAACCTACCAGATGCCATCTGAAACATATTAGTAGAAAATACTCAATCACAGTGACTTGTACTTTTTGCTGTCACAACCATCAATAACAGTTCTATCAACCCAATTTCACTTACATATTTTGGGTCACTTTTCATGGTACTGCATGCTGGGATTGCCTTCCCAGACCAATATAATTAAGAAGTTATCTCCTTGACAAATCGACTATGTTGAGAATTGAATCTGGGCTTCATGGTCAGAATGCTAATATTCTAACCACTTGGCCACATTCTCACTATATTTCTCCATTAAATTTCTCAATAGAGGTGTACCAGTTACCAAGATAAAAGTAACCAAGTTAAATTGGCAAAATAATCAGAAACAAAACTTGTAAAAATTTCAATCATTATTGCTTTTCCCACTGAAACTGTACAAATTACTAGCACAAAGATATAAAAGCTGGATTGGTGCTATCTGAAAAAATGTGAACTTTAATGGTAAGCTTCTGATAAAACATTATGCTTTAAACTTTCCCCTCAGTCATTTGGCAATATAAAAATATAAAAATTGTACTTGCACAATAATCAGAAAAAATGTGTAATATTCCAATATCTATGATCTTCTGCCTTTAACTCCAACACTTAGTGACATAAAAATATCAATACTGAGTTGGAAGAATCAAAAAAAGAAAATGCACACCTTAATGGTAAGATTCTGATAAAACATTATATTTTAAACTTTCCCCTCAGACATTTGGCAACATAAAAATATCAAAATTGTATTCACACAATAATCAGAAAAAAATAGTGTAATATTCCATTATTGATGATCTTTAACTGCAAAACTTAGTGATATATAAATATATCAATGCTGGGTTGGTAGAATAAAAAAAAAAGAAAAAAAGAAAGTGTACACCTTAATGGTAAGCTTCTGATAAAACCTTACATTTTAACCTCCTCTCACTGTTAAGATCACATAGTGACCTTTTATCTTGTTGATTTTAGATTTATGCTGAACTATCTTGTGTACACTCTAATTCAGAAGCTCTGTTTGTCTTTTACTTGAGAAATCCTAGTTTACTCCCTGATAATAAACAATACAACAATATTCACTTTATAGACAAAGAACAAACCCTCAGGCCAAGGTGGAGGAAAAAATGACCTTCTCAAATTACAAACATTGATATAATATACAGTGGTAATTTTACAGTTGAAATTGCGAGATGAAACCAAAAGTTCTATGCTAACAGTTTCTTCTCTTGCATTTCTCACTCGTGGAACTCCCTTCCAGCATCTTGCTTTTCAGCCAACTTTGATCTGCAAAAATTTACATGCAATGTCAACAGTTATTTTCTGTCTTCTTAATTCCTGTTCTGTCTGCCTCCCTAATAATGTTTTCTTTTTCTCATATTCTCTAACACTCACTAACCCCTTGACTCTTTGTGGCTTTATTACCTTGCTTGGGGGGAAATGATTTAAAAAAAATAGTGTTTACTGTATTTTATACATACTTAAGCTATTTAGCAATCATTAAATAATAAATGAAAGTAGGAAAATTCCTACTGGTATTTAATGGTTATCAATCTGTTTTTCCTGTCAGAACTGAATTGAAGCCAATGGTACACTCTAAACAGCTGCTTACTAGGGAACTGAGAAATAACTTAATGACTGACCATAAAATGCAACTTTTAGCTATCTGGTGCAAATAGATGGCATATTGATTCCTTCACATTAAAAATTGACTATGTGTAACATTTTATCAAGTAGCATGGCAAATTAATGGTCAGCAAACTCATCTTGCAAATCAATTTGATAGTGTATGGACAGAAAAAAGAATTATCTCCCCTTATATATAAAATGTCATGTGAGAAAACCACACAAGTAGGAAACAGTTTTCAACTTACCAGTGACTAAACAAATGTCCTTTTTCTTATCTCTCACAGTTTGAGAGATACCAGCTTCATATGGCTATCTCTGGTTAAATTCTGTGACATTTAAGTAAGTTCTTTTCTTTCCTTTGTCAGCATATCTCTTTGACTATTATTCCCAATATTTGAAAAACTTACTTGGTAACATGGGCAACTTAGTTTTTAATATCTTCTGATAAGATGCTGTTTTATATTTCTATGCAGTATTATGCCAGAATGAAATTTGCATTCGTATCACACCAAGTCCTCAAGTGAAGCCGGGTTTGGGTTGGCCTGAAGGGAATTCCCAGCCACTGAGTGCATACTTGTATAACCTCACAGTAGCATCTGCTTTTGCTAGGTGGGAAGGAAGGACATGCAGGAGAGAACTGTATACACAACCAGCCCAGAGAGGAATTGGGCTGTCTCTCAGATATTGCAGATGAGAATGTAATGTTTATGTTTCCGACCAGGGGTGACAAGGTCACTCACACACACAATGGCTGAGTGTAATTGATGAAATAATAGAATGAAATCTAATGTTAAATATGAAAATTCAAGTCTTGTGTTATTCATTAGTCCACATATATAAATGTTGTATTTCAAATGTAATATGGAGTCTCCTTATCTTTTTATACCATTCAGTTGTCAGCAAATTGTTTCTACAGATGCAAGCTAAGAATTGTTGCATGTAATATTCTTTTTCCCCTCACTAATCCTTACGTATCGTAGTAATTTTCCCATACTGGATGCCCCATAATTGTGGCTTTGTAACAGGCTAATAAATAACTATGAAAATAAAGTCAAGAAATAAACTCAAATATGGAATGAACTCACTGATGGAACTTCTCTGGTGTGGTGAGATGACCATACTCTACAAACTTTATTTCCAAGCAGTGATATAAAGAACAGAAGTGAGTGAGAATGTTATAACTTAGTGTGCATGTGTGACAGAGTTCAAGGTCACTCTGTACTGAGTGGCTTCACTCTGCATACTTTAGCTCTGTTACCATAGCAACCATCCTGATACTTTTTGATCAGACGTTATATATATATATATATATATATATATATATATATATATATATATATATATATACATACATATATATATATATATATATACATACATACATACACACACACACACACATATATATATATATATATATATATATATATATATATATACACACACACACACACACAAGGTCTAGAAAGAAATTGTGTAGAGTGTGGTCATCTCAACACACCACATAGGGTCCATCAGTGACCATGGCTTGTGCAGCAGTTTTTGGTCAAGCAAATTTGCCAGATCTGACAACCACCATATTCCACAGATCTCGCCCCTTGCGACTTTTTCCTCTTTACAAAAATCAAATATGGAATATGGTTTCAAAACATCAAGGAAATCCAAGCGAATGTGACATGGCAGCTGTTTGCTATCCCAGAAATGGAGTTCCAGGAATGCTTCCATGAATGGGAACAAAGCTGGATAAAGTGTGCAGCTTCAGACGGGTACTATTTTGAATGAGATTAGATACCAAATTGATATGTGTTGTAGTTTTCTTTTAACAGCATAAACCCTGATACTTTTTGATCTGACCTCATATACATATATATATATATATATATATATATATATATATATATATATATATATATATTCTCAGATGGAGTGTATCTGTAAAGACACAAAATGAGTAAAAAAGAGACAAGAGGAAAAACTATAATTAGCCGACATGTTTTGTCCTCTGACAAACTTTATCAAGGCTTGCCCTCAGAGGACAAAATGCATCGGCTAAGTATAGTTTTTCCTCTTGTCTTTTTATTCATATATATATATATATATATATATATATATATATATATGAGGTTTGAAAGAAAAATGTGTAGAGTGTGTGAACCCTTTATGTTGTTCACTGACTTCTATAAGAAGCTCATTTGCCATCAGTGTATTATTAATTAGAACAATGATGGATGACTCCTGAACTGTTTAAGGTAGGTATCCATTTCAATTTACTACTTTAATGGTCAATTTCTACAAGTCAATGGTCATTGTTTAGTGTTCATATCAAGTAAATAGGGTGTGTGGCCAAGTGGTTAGAACATTAGCATTCTGACTATGAGACCCTGTTTCAAATCTCACCATAGTCAAATTGTCAAGGAAGTGACTTCTTGATAATATCAGACTGGGGAGATGATCCCAACATGCAGCACCTTGGGTAGTGCCTGAAGATCATACCACAAGTTGTCTCAAGACTTGTGAGTGAAATTTGATAGACAAAACTGTTTATGGCTGTGCTAGCACAAAATTATTTTCCACCTCACTACTCCTTACCCGCAGACAAAACGTTGCAAGCCTCTTGCTGCTCTATTGCTATTTCCATGGAAAGTATTCAGATGGACTATATTCCTTAGTTCCACCAGTTCTAACCTTCACAGCTAATACCCATAATGCCATGCACACTGAAGCAAAAAAACCTCAATCCTTTTGTATTTCATTGATAAGATGTAAGTTACACTCGAGCAGCTTCTCCCTATGAATCTCTATTATGACCTCATATTTGAATGCAATTTTCAGCTCTGGAGATTATGTCCAAGCATGAAACAGACTGTTGACCTCAGTGTTTGCTTTTATACATATATATGAATGTGGCAATAAAGATGCAGACAACAGTCCAAACCATGTAAATAGTGTAAATAGTTACAATACCAAATCTCAGAAATATAGACAGGTGTGGTGTCCTGTTTAACAGTCCCCATGCATCTGTATAATTTATTATCCTTTTGACTAACATCTCAAAAGATAGCAGAAACTGAACATGTGGAACACTGTTATGTCCACTCATTGCTCAGTTTCAATTTCCATGATGGATGGATTCATGCATCCCATTTAGCTGCTATGAATATCACAGCTAAATGGCTATATTTGTCAAAAAAGAGTAGCGGCCCATGTATCATTGAAAAGAAATAACCTAAGTTTTGATTTTCTTGTACCATATAATATGCCTTCATCTATAATATCCACACCTAAAATTGTACTGAAAGTGTGGGAAAATGCTTCTACTCACGCATAATATGCACCCTTTGTTTTGTAATCAAACCCTATAAATTGTACCTCTCCAATTTCATTACGGCCATCGTTTCCTACTCTTATTAAAAAAATAGTTTTAAACATAGAATAATATTATTCTAATTTAGTTTTATGAGAAATCTTATTTTATTTTACATTTGTAAGTATTGTTAGGTACATATGTTTGTATTTGAGATCCTTAGTGTCAAACTGTCGTATGTTTGTAGTGAGTAGTCATTTCGCAAATGTTTGTTTGTTTTGTTTTGTTTTACGGCATATCAACCTCAAGGGGTCATTTAATGCCGATGGCTTTTTTTTTTTTTAATATTGTTTTGTTAGAAAACCATTTCTGTTTCTCCCTTTTTTTTTTTTTTTTTTTTCCTTTTAAACGTATAACTTTCTTTTAAATTTTCTGATAGAGGCCGATTTTCTTGAAATACGAAAAAATGATTTGGGGGCTGTTTTTTTTTTCAAATATATCTTTAATATTATTTTCTTTTTAGAGATTTTTTCTTGTTTCTGTGAAATCAATGCAGTCTGTTAGAATGTGTTTAATTGTGAATGGGGTTTGACATGGTATACAGAAAGGCTGATCTTCTCCTTTCAGGAGATATGAGTGGGTTAAAAATGTATGGCCTATTCTTATTCTTGCAAGTGTAACTTCTTCTTTTCTGTTTAGCTTCGTATTATGTTCCTGTTTTTTAACTTTTGGCATGATTTCGTATAGTTTGTTTTGGCGAAATCCGTTCCAGTAAGTTTGCCATTTTTTCCTTGTGTATGTATTGATGTGTCTTCTAAGATCTGTGTAGGGAATTTTAAAGTTTACGTCAGTTGGGATATTTAAGGCAGCTTTAGCTGCTGAATCGGCTAATTCATTTCCTCTGATACCTGTATGGCTTGGAATCCAGCAGAAAATAATTTCTTTTTTGCTTTGGCTGTTTAGTTGAAACGGCAATTTTTTGTAGCTGTGCATAATATGCACCCTTAATTTTGCTTATTAATTTTTAGAAAAAATGTGTATTATACATGGGGAATTATGGTAGTTGATGTTTGCTGTGGTAGGTGAGCTTGTTAGGGAAGTATGTTACTTTATATGGGGTTAACTCAATAGATTAACTAATATGAAAAACTGGGGATTGTTTTTAATAGTGAGTAGTTAAGCCAAAGATTAGACCAAGAACAGATTCAGTCAGTTAAGTGCCATATTTGATTTACGCTTGGGCGATCAAGTCTCTTTCAATTCATGACTGACTTTTCCACAGACGGTTGCCATTTCTTTCTGCATAGACTGGTTGCCAACCAAGGCTATAGAACCCAGTTTGTCCTGCTGTCAAACCTATAGCTGGGAGGAGAAAAGATGGAAGGGTATTTGTGTGTAAGTGAATGCAACAAACTCGACTGGAATTTGAATTCAGCTCTTTGATTTCTCATTCCAAGCTGATATCTATAAAACCACAAATGCACATATTTGCTCAATCCTCACTTTTCAGCCTTTATAAAGTTAAAAATCTTTGACACTGTCATTTGTTTCATATGATTGTTTAACCAATACAAGGCCCAAGAGTCACTCAGGGTAGAGGGTTACTGAATGAGGTTGTTGTAGGGAAATCGGAAGTGCAGATTATAAGGATATGTAGGATAGATAACAGTTGACCCTAGATTTGAAGAAATTCAGATAGTAGTACTATGCCATGTACATTGTAGCAAACCACCCTCATTCCCTTCATATCCCCCTGGTGAGATGTAAGTTCCACTCAAGCAGCTTCTTCCCACAAACCGCTGCCTTGTTAACCGACTCCCAAGAGGATGCTTCCTTGATCACTACAATCTTAACCTGTTCAAGTCTATGGTTAATTGTTATATTCTGCATGTATCTGTATAAGTTGTACCTCTTAATCTGTAACACTTTACCTTGAGTGTCCCCAAGGCCCTGTACAGGGTGGACACCATTGTAAAAAATATATATATATATATACAAGTTCCATTTGAGATTTCATGTGAACTTGTGTCTCAATAGATGTTCAAAGCAAGACGTCACATCAAGAGCACAAACATTCATCCTGACTGAAGAAAGCTCAGGGTATGCTTGGTGGTGATGAAACATGACTAGTTTGATTTTGGAGGGGTTGAATGTTACAAGCCAGTTCCTCCCCCATTGAATTGTGAGAACTAGGTCAGAAGATGGATCAGTGGCCAGGCTCTGATCATATATACATATATATATATATATGTGTGTGTGTGTGTGTGTGAAAATATATAGAAAATAGGAAAGAACTTGTTAAGTAAATAATTCATAGTTCTTTAGTATTTTTGTTTTTATTTTTTAAAAATAGTGCTTGATACAAAAGTAGAGCCTAAATTATAATTATTTATTTAAAAATATGATTCCTCTGCTACATAAGAGTTCTCATGTTTCAAAAATAAGAGCTGAAAACTTCAATATAATTATTAGAATTAAATTGAATTAAAGTACCAAGCTCTGTTTCACCTTCAAGCAAAATTTTTGGAATTTTGCTTGAAGGTGAAACAGAGCTTGGTATATATATATATATATATATATATATATATATATATATATAGATGCACCCATAAACAGAGATATCATTTGCACATATATTTATAAATGATCTGAGAAGAAGGAGTGACTTGTTAATTTTAATGCCTCAAAAATGATATGGCTCTCTTTTAATCATTTAAGTCAACCCTTTTTACTTTTCATTGGTATGGCTGATGCTAACCCCCAAGAGAGTGACTCATTGCATCTTCTCAGACTAAAATTTTCAACTGACATGAAGTGGAAAGAGTATATTCAATTGCTAAGTCTTCAGCTAAGAAAGTTGGTTCACTATGTTGTGCTAGACAATTTTTCTTGCTAGAATGTATCTTACACATTAATAAGTCTATCATTTGCCATGCATTGAATATTGCTGCTACATCTGGTCTGATGCTCCAGCTATATATTTATAGATTCATGATAAAATCCAAAGAAGAATCTGCAATGTTATTAGTTGTGAGCTGGCATCTTGGTTTCACTCCCTTTCCTACTGCTGTAATGTAGCTTTCCTGTGCTTTTTCTATAAATACTTTCATGGTAATTGTTCTGATGAATTTTCCTCTATAGTACCTGGACTTTATGAATTTAAGCACAGTATTAGATTGGTGGCAAGGTTTCATCCATTTACAGTTGAAATGTTGAGATGTAACTGTAAGTTCTATGCTAACAGTTTCTTCTCTCACCTTTCTCACCTGTGGAACTCTCTTCAGGCTTCTTGCTTTCCAGTCAACTTTGACATTCAAAAATTTAAATGCAATGCGAATCGTTATCTTCTGTCTTCTTAATTCTTATATTGTCCTCTCTCCTTAATAGTAGTTTTTCTTATATTCTCTAACACTCACTAATTTCTTGCATCCTAGTGGCTTTATTGCCTTGCTTGGAGTGAAATAATTAAAAAAAGAAGAATGTTCTTAGGCAGATAGTTAATATAAAGCAGAAAGTGGGTAGGACTAAGGAAAGAGCCCTGGGGGTATGCCTGCATTAATCACATGAGCTTGGGGCTGGCCATTAATAATGACCTTCATGGACCTACCTGATGTGAAAGATTTGAAAGTTGAAAAAACTCTTTCAGAGATGTCATAGCAAACATCTATACCACACCTTGTCAAAGGGCTTTGAGATATCTAAGGTGATTGTTCTCATGAATTTATTATCAAGTGCTTCACTGATTCTGTGTAACGACAATTAAGACATCTGCAGTCAATCTAGAAGGAGGAAAATACATACTATTTCTCATTTACAAGGTTGTTTCCATTGACGTGATTGACAAGTTTCTTGGGGAAATACTTATTTTCCTCTCCTAAGCTGGTTTTCTCCAGATGCAACATGGTAACCCTGCTGCTACTCTATCATTATTTCCCTAGTAAATGTTCAGAAGAATTCCATTCTTTTGTTTCACCAGTTCTGACCTTTACAGGTAGAACATGCCATGCTACTTCTGCATGGTCGAAATATCCTCATTTCCCCCATATTCCAAAGATAAAAAGATAGTTCCATTTAGACAACTTTTTCCAAGAACTGCCACTTAGTGGAACAGACATCCATGTGGGTGCTTCTATAAACATTACAACCATAATCTATTCAAGTAAAGAGTCAGTTGATATCTATTCTCCTTATCCTCATAATCTCCACTTCATACATATATATGTAACCCCCTTAAATTCTTCAAGTAAAGAGTCAGTTGTTATCTATATTCATTACCCTTATAATCTTCACTTCACCTCATTCATCATAACCATAACATTAACCCCCTTAACTTCTTCAACAGTAAATTGTTATCTATCTCCTTTATCCTCATAATCTTCAATTCCTACCACCTCCTTTTTCATTCAGATCACACACCTCATTTATTATAAATATTTTAACAGTACCTCCTTACACTACAATCTTAACTTCTTCAAGCAAAGTGTCAATTATCTATCCTCCTTATCCTCATGATATTCACTTTGTACCACCTCCTCTTTCATTCATATCACATACTTCATTCATCATTAGCATTTTAACAGTAACCTCTACCTTGATTGGTTCTCAAGCCCTGCATTGAGTGAATTCTATTATAAAAAAGTTCAATATCCACTATTGTAAGTAGTAGAAACAGGTTTATGTTTTGAGTGTAATTAAATGGCATTCATGTTTCTCAACTGGTTCATGATGGGACCCATTTAAAGAATGGTTGTAGATGGTGTATTGATTGATGTAGTGGGGTGTAGCTTGGAAAGCCTTAGAGAACAAGGTTAGGGGACTATTTATCAATATTCACTTTTGGGGCTATTTCTCAGTATTCACTAATAGGAATCTATCTGAATACTGATATACTTGATTTTCTATGATACTCTAGAACTTGCATATAAACTAATGCATGAACTGTGTCACTGAAGAATTCATAATGCAGGACTGAACTATATAGCTCTATGAAGTTGGAGATGCAGTTGGTATCTTTTTCTGATTTCTTTCTATTATTTCTGTATGTTTCATTTTTTTAATATCTTTTGGACAATATGACATCTTTGTGATGCCTTAAAATTTTGGAAATTTGTGCCAGCTTTCCCACATGAAAGGGTTAAGGTTAAATGCAACATAATTGATAAAAGTAACAATGGCTTGAAAGATTAGAGAGGACAATTCTCTCTGTTAGTGAGTAAGTTGTTCTTAAGGAGTTAACACTCACATAGATTTCTTCAGAGCTCTTGTTGAGGAGGAAACTGTCAGAAGATCCAAATTTTGTAGTTGATGGAGTTTGTAGGCTGATGACAGGAATTTCTAGGTGCATGGAAGCAGATCTCAATTAGTTTTTAGTAGAGGGCTGATGTTCTGTCTATAGCCCAGCAGGTAGATCTCTTTCTTGTAATAGGTTCCAAAGATGACTGGTGTTCTATCGTGGACCTGTTATCTCAGATGGTGTCAAGTACTCACTGACAAAGAGGTGCATATTCTCCCGTATTTATCGAGATTAGAAGGCTCAGAAATATCTTTTCCCTCCAAAATTGTTATACACTCCCCCCCCCCCGGACCTCTAATTCGTCAAAAAAAAATATTCTTATCTCTGATAAGAATCAAAGGTTTGAGAGCAGCTTTTTGGAAGCAAGGATGGACAAGTTGTGTGACATAACCCCCCCCCCCCGACTTTATGGCACCATAGTTAGGGTAAGGATGGTCAAATTTGTTTTTATATTTTCCAGCTCTCTCCTTCCTTAGAAAATATATTCTTATCTTTGATAAGGATCAAGGCTTTGGGAGCCGGATTTGAAAGCAGGGGAAAAAGTTGGTCATAGATCAGAAAAGAGGCAAGAATGTGAACATGTAAAACATTGTAGTAGTGTTTCCCAAATTAAATTCTTATAAGGCTATCAGAGCTAACCCCTGAAATCCCTATGGCCACAGTTAGATTATAAAATTTGATGAGATAGGCATATGTGTGTGTTGTAAACTTTAAAGCATAAAAAACGTTTTCATGTTTTACAATTACATCAAATGTAAAAGTCTAAAAACATGTATTTTATTATTAGAAAAATAGTGAGAATTTTTGCTATGGTGCAGCACTCCTATGACATTTTAAAAGATTAGTCAAGGTGTGCATTATTGACCTTTAATCGTATCTCTGTAAAGAGGATGAAGAATTTTAAAATAGTTTTTTTGTTTTAGTTTTTTGATTCATCTTATCTAGCTTTTGAATGAATTTGATTTATTTTTTCTACCTTCTGAACCAACTTGAATTTAAAAAAAACAAAACACTTTTTTCTTTTTTTTACGAAGGGGGTGTGCTGAAATATTTTCAGTCCATATATCTTTCCTCAAAAGCTGGTTAGTAGAAATGACCAAACTTTGTTTTAGAATCCCTTCTTGATCGGCGTGATAACTTTTTTTGGAGCGACTGAGGCGGTACATATAAGATTTTCCTTAAAAGAAAAAAAAACGCCTCTGCAAATATTTAAACTGGATACTTAAGAAAAACGGCGAAGAAAGAAAAACGAAAAAGCGCGCTTCTCTCGTCGGAACTCATAAGAAGGTGACATTGAATCCGTGTAGATTTTGTGTGACGTCATAAGATTTTCTCGATCGCTGCTGCTGCTACATTTCGACAGCATTGAGTTGCGCTCGAACTTTTACTCGCACTCACACTCGGTCGAGTGAGTGCAGCAGCTAGACACCGTCTGCTAGCGCAAACATCAACAATAACAACCACTGTCATCTCTGTTTCAGCATTTTACCATTTTTTAAAAAAAAGGCAAAACGTTATCATGTCGTCCCTGCGAGCTTTCGGCCGAATCTCAAAACTGCTGCAGGGTCCGCTGAAATGTCCGAGTCGGAGCTACTATGCCGGTACCATGGAACCGTTTCACCCGTACCCGGATCGTGAACCCAATTGGGTTTCAGCCGAGGAGGCCGTCTCTGCTGTTAAATCCGGTAAGCGAACAACAGCATAACAAAAAGAAGAAAAAAATTATTAGTAGTACTACGAGTTACTATGATTTTTGTGTGTGACAGTGTCAAAAAATGTCAGTGAGAGACTTTCCAAGAATTTCTTTCAATATCAGTTACAGATAATTTTTATTTAAAACTTCACCATTAAAAAAATGTTCTTTCTAAGGGAATGCTAATCTTTCTTAAACACCTTAATTTAAGAGTCTTAAATAATAGAAACATTCATTAAAATTAGGAGTATTAACTAAACAGATATTTTTTTTAACTAAGTTAACCATGTGACCATCTTTAAAAAAATAATCTCTATAGAAAGGGAATAATATTTGCACTAAGTTTTTTTGATTTTTCTCTTAAATAAAAAACTGATTCTGTTTCTTTATGAAACAAAAACTATCTTATAACCCCTTGACCCCCGCCCTCCCCCCCAAAACTGCCAAATTTTGAATTATGACAATTTTCAATTGATTTCTAAATTATAAGTAGTTTTGTTTTAATCAAAAACATTTTTTTTTATTTTTAAATTCTCCTTGAAAATCTATTTTTCAAGAAAAATAAGATCCCAGTAATACTTGAAAACTTTTTTTTAAATACTCTTCTCTTGGCTAAAGATTTTGGCATTAAAAACATGAAGACGATGAAGCTCCCTCCCGTCTTTTTCCCACCAAAGAAACTTCAGGTTTTTTTACGCTCTATAAAAAAAGCGGGATGACTGGAAAAAAAAAATGTCGTGAAATTTAGATATATTTCACAGGCAAAAAAAAAAAAAGACAAGAAAATAAAGAAAGGAAAAGCTAGAAGCAGAGAAAGATATTTTAATTTATTTGTAATTAAATAATAATTCATTTTTTTCTTTTTTTAAGTGAGTGGAAAAGCGGTAAAAAAGAAAAAAAAGATCGGTAAACTAACACAGAACAAAAAAGAAGGACGATATTAGAACTTGATAATGTGAAAAATTATTTTATAAAAATCTTTAGTAAACTTTTCAATTCTTTGGAAGAAATCTGAAGAGGAAGAAGGGAACAATTTTTTTCATATTTTTAAATTTTTTTATGGTATTTAAAAAAAATCAAGAATTTTAGTTTTAATTCTAATAAATTTTTAAATTATTTAAAATTAAAATTAAAAACGTTACTTAGTTTTATGTTTTTCTTTATTAAACGCTCGACTTTTTTTTTATGATACCGCTTAAAAATTATTATTTATTTAGTCTCCCATATTTTAATTGTTTTTCACAGTTTAAAATAAATAATAAATTATTACTGAAACTAAATAAAGACAATCGCTGGATAACGATTTTTTTAGGACAAAAAAAGAAGTACCTATAAAATTACATAACATAAAAAAATGTGTGCCTAAAAATGCCGATTTTATTTTATGAGAACAAAAATGTAAAAAGAAAAAACGATTTTTAACTCTTGGATATGGTTTTTATTTAAAACTTTTAAATCATTTAGTTCTGAGTTCAAATATGTACAAAAAAGTCTTGAATTAAAACTAAAAAAGTAATAAAACTTTCTTCTTGATTAGGCAGACACATTTTAAATTTAATTCTGAAAAATTAAAAATTAAATGAAAATAAAATATTGATGACAAAAATAAAATTCTCATCTTTTTTTACTGGACTTCGTCAGTTATTAATATTATTTTTTATTTTATTTTATTTTTTTTTAATAAAACAATATCTATTTTTTCCAAATGTACATAGATAAAAATTTAAAGAAATAACTCGCTGAGATTTTTATTTCACTTAAATTCTGTTAAATCTGCAGAATTTTTGTGTATTTGTATTTTTAATTATTTTGACTTTTTTATAGTTGGCTTTGACGTTTCAAACTATTTTTGAAATTTTGCATAAAAATTAAAAATGAAATACCCAACTCATTTATGGACGTAGATGCAATATGTATTTCAAGCATTTTTCCGCGAATGAAAAAAGTTTTTTAATTCATTTCTGATCAATAAATTTCAATTTAAAAAAACGAGAATAAAATTAAAAAAAAAAAAAAGAAAGAAAAGTAAAACTAAAGTTAGGTTCATCTGCACTAGAAATAAAACGATAAATACCGTAAGGGAGATAAACCAGTATTTATGAAAAAATCATTTGAAACGCTAAAACCAATTATCACATCAGGCTCTCTGCATTTGATAGATTGACGCAACCTAGTCTTCTTTTTTTAAATCTCATGTCCCCTTTTCTTTGGCCTTGTATTTAAAAGTGTATTTTTACTGTTTGAGATTTTTCAAGGAATTGATTTTTTTTTAAATGTTTAAAAATCAATTTCAAGTCAAGACTGGAATTTTGTCTTTTTATTCAAAGTTTTTTTTATTATTTTAATTTTATTTTTCAATTTTTTTATATAACTTCGCGAAAGAAGAAAGGATTTTTCTTATAAGGAATTGTAGCTAAACAAAAAAACAAAAAACAAAACTTAAACAACAATAATACATGACAAATTTCAATAAAATTTGTGAAGGATGGTTAAGTAAAAGTTCCTGCAAATGTGCACTTTATCGAATTTCTCAGCTAGTCAGTGCTTAATAAAAAGAAGAAAAATGCATATGGTATGATGCAGCAGATTCAATTATTCAATCAATGTTACCCAGAAGAAATTTGCATTGAAAACTGGCGTACACATGTCTAATTCTGTGAGGCATTCATGATATATGCCTTTTTCAATGTTTAACTTTTTACTCCAAAACCAAAAAACACTCTAACTAGCTTTCTTTTCATTGATAAATTCTTTATTCATCAAGACAAGCTTCAAGTAGTAAAAATATTGTATTTTTATTTACTGTGATGCATAAGTGCTACTAAATAACGATTATTATTTTTATTCAATGTTTAGCTTAAAAAAAATATACTCAAAATAAAAAACAAAACACTCTAACTACTATAGCTTTATTCATTAGTATGCTAATAGTAAATTTATTCATGAGGACAGGCTTTTTTGTATTTTTATTTACTGTGGCGCATTCAAGTGTTACAAATAACGATTATTATTATTTATATGTTTCACTTTCAGTAACTAACCTGGATGTGGAATGTATTATTCATATCTACTGTGTAGTGTGTAGTTATTTTAAAATTATTATTATTATTTATTTTTTTTACTTTCATTTTTATGCTAATTTACGTTTTCTTTTATGTCAAACTACCTTCAAATATGTTTTTAGTTTTTCTCTTCTTGCACTTGGTACAGTTGAAGATGTTAGGACGTAAATACCAGACTCTCTAAAAATAAAATGTCTTACTCTTCTTCTCTCAGCTCTTTTTAAATACTAACACTAACAGTTAAGTAATTAATACTAAAACATGGCATCCTGACAATATTGTCATTCAATTCGTTGTTTGAAAGCTTGAATCACTTGTGGTGTTGTGGATAATATTGATTTTTATTTTTTATCTATTTATCAATTAACGCGACGAAGATAGACAAACCACACAAAAAAAACCCTCTGAACCTCATTCTAACTTTTTGTTAAACAGAAACTAGTTTTAAAATGTCAGGTTAGAGATGGTTGATCTGCTGAAACAAGTAATATTTAAAAAAGATTTTTTTGATAAATAATGTCAGTCCGAGTTCATTCTTCTCCTGGATATTAAAAATAAATAAATAAATAAATGAAAGTTATATTTTAATTTTAGACAAAATGTACAACACTAACAGAAATACAACGTGATTCGAATTTCACATTGAGAACTTTTGAAGGGAAGACTTAATGAATGAGGCAGATACACTGACTGACTGCCGATTTAGTTAGCGAAAAAGAAAGAAAAGAATGGTTTCACGCACCTTTTTTACATTTTTATATTATTTATTTTTGTTGCGCACAGTAAAGTGCGCTTACAAAAATGATTTTTTCTGAGAAAACAATCCTCTACACAACTTAGATTCCATTATTTTATTTTTAGCGTTAACTAAAAAAAGCAATTAAGTGAACTTTGTTCCTATGTCAACCTGTGTGCGTTAGTAATTGTGATTCTACTTATGTTGAGGCCGACTGGCTGCTTGCTAGTTTTGCTAGACTCTTTTTTTTTTTCTTTTTGGTCCACGAACGTCCTGTTTAGTCTTCAAACATAGCCAGCTTGAGAGGAAAATTGTTTTTAATTGCTCTTTTTACCATTCACCATTTTTTCTCCATCAAAAAAAAAAAAAAAATGAGTGTAAAACAGTTGAGGAAATTATCTCGGTATTTTTTCAAGTGTAGAAAAACGAAACATTTTAAAAATAAAATTTGAGTTATTTGATAAAAATGTTAGTTAATAATACTTAAACTTACATTTTGTTTATTACCCATAAGTTTGTTTGTAACATGAAATGAAGAAAAATGCTTCTCCAAACTTTAAAAAAATCTCTATCTATTTTTAAGGGGATAACTAACAAATCTTGACAGCATTCTCGAACATTTTCTGCATTAAAGTTAATTCCTTAAAGAAAGACACTTGTGACGTTCAACATAATTCAAGTGAAATTATAAAAAAATAAAAAACATTTAATCTAAGTCGTATTTTCTTCAATTACTGAATTCATGTTTTTTCCATATTTTATCTTTTAAGGAAGGGGGAAATTAAAAAAAGCTCTTTCTTTCTTTATGCTGCGTTTTTAAAGGAGATGGGATTTTTAAATGTAAAACAACCTTGTTTATTTATTCATATTCCTTTTTAATTCATAATAAATTTTTCATTTGGTAAAAAATGTATGCCCCAGTGAGAAGAATAAGTAATAAGTTGTTAACTAACACTTCCTCTTACTAGATTTTAGAGAATTGGGTAGTAGTATGTTCTTTTAGGCTTGTTTTCAAGAACATCATTTCAAATATCTTTGACTACCTTCATTAAGAAAAATCTTTCCTCTATTTGCTATGGTTATGTGTCAGTCTCTCCCTCATATATATATATATATATATATATATATATATATATATATATATATATATATATATATATACACACACACACACACACACACACACATACTACTTTTCTTTCTTTGTTCTGTAGGAGACAGCAAGTAAAACTACTGCTAATAATAATAATCCTCATGTGCTAGCTACAACTTGATCAACCTCTTGACATTTAATTGTGCATGTATGTGTGTAGGAGGAGAATTAGGGAGGAAGGTATTTTGGTTGATGACGGTTAGGCCAGTTACGTAATGTTGTTTAAAAGCCTTACATAACACTTACCTACACAATGAGGCCACCCCCACAAAAGGCCCATAGATAGGGCAGCTGCCAGGATTACAACCGTTATGTAACCCCCGCTTCTTCATAAAACATATACACCCAGGATAAAAGCTAATAAATGTTATAGTAAGCAATGTATTAGCATCGAAAAGATGTTTGTTCCCTTTGTCATGTAGCATGAGGTTAACCTGTGAGATTAGTTTGATGAAAATGAAAAAATATCCTTAACATTTAGTGTTTCATTTAATTTCTATATGTCAAGATGTGAAATATTCTGTAGATGTGAATTGAATATTCTAACTGAAGATATATTTCAAACTCAAAAAAAAAAATTATCCAAAATGTACTGAGATTCTTTAGATTTTAGATGTTTTGGTTTGGATGAGTCTCCAAAAAAGAAATACAGACTACCATGTACAAGCCTCCCTTTCTTTCTTAGTAGCGTGACCTACTCAAGTAAACTTTGAGAGAAGTCCTTAACTTTCAAAACTATTTACTAACATCAATTAGTCTTTTGACAATGCTTGTAAAATTGTAAATGGGCGTATCAAAAATTCAGTTGTAAAATTTTGCTATTTTACAAGATAAATTTAAGTTTAAATATAGAAGCAATGATAAAATTTATAACTTTGCTGTATAAAGCAAAAACATGATTTTGCTTTTGCAGCTTCTGTTCTTCCATAATTTTTCTTTCAGTTCTTAGCTTCACTTATGGTTTCTTGTTGATCTTTTTTTTTTTCTTTTCTTTTTGCAAGTGTTTAAGAAGTATTTTCTCCGTTTCTTTGTATACGTGTCATGTTGACAGTTGTTCCCATGTTACTTAAAACTGGTCTGGATAGAAGTAGCTTTAAAATAAAGTTGGTTAGTTTTTCTCTCCTTTGCCAGCAGTTTTGTCATTATAATATAATCTATATTAGCCTTTATACAGGAATCTCTGGATTAGTGCGACTAATGTGTACATTGGTAACTATTAAAAAAACAATTTTCAATTACTATAGTTAAAATGAAGAATGTTTTACCACACTAATTGAGTATTATGTATCGAATTTTGGTATGTAAAAATTTTAGTGCACTAATCAAAAATGTATTAATTGAATGTGTATTAGAGGGATCCCTGTATTGCACCATGCTTTCTTTTATTAAATAGTGAATAATATGTATTCATACAGGCGGATACATGAGTTTAAGCATAACTCTTGTGTAGGTGCCTCCATAGAAACGTGACAACTAAGGTTTAAAATGAAAAATCTTTCTTAAAGCTTTTATTTTAGTTTTAATTTCAAATTAATAGATTAAATTTATTATTTCCAATAAGCAAAATACTTTTTCTGTCTTTCAAAACTAATTTAAATTGGCTGGAAGGAGTTTTTCATCATGCAATGCTAATTTTTTAGTGGATCAATGGAGGTATCTATGCTTGTATATTACAATTTTAAGGTTTATTTAGTTTCTCTAAACTTTGAATGTCATTTTAGTAGGTACCACCACATCCAAGGTTACAGTGTTTGGTATTCCAAAGTGGTCACCCATCTAGGTATTGATCAGGCTCAGTATCTCAATTTTGGCAATTGTATGGGAACTGGTGTTTCAACATGGTATGGTTTAATTGAACTTAATTAGAAAAATATAGATTTTTTTACATGTTTGATGTATATAAAATGTTTCTGATTATTTTCTTAGCTAATAAATAAAGTATTAGAAATACTGACCAGCAAATGAATTAACATTCTGTTAGTACTGTGGGAGAAATACTATATGACCAACATCAAAGTCCTGGAAAGAGCCAACAGTCAAAGCATCAAATCACTGATCATTAAGCACATGTTCAATGGTCAGGAAATTTAGCAAGAATGGAAGAGTTAAGGTTTCCACGTCAAGCTTTTTTTCATTGGTCTCACTTCAGGGAAAAGACCATGGGGTTAGTCTTTTCCAAGATACAAGGACCAATGCAAAACAGCACTGGACTTGAGCCTAAATTGTTTGAAATGCAAGCACAAGACTGTACTAACTGGTGATGTTCCATCAATGTTGGAATATAAATCTTTGAGACCACCAGAAAAGAAAAGGAAGTCAAATGACAAGAGAGAATTGACTTGACAAAATCAAATTTGCCCTCCACCAACATTACTAGCAGTCAATGCCTTCGGCTCTTCCATGCAAAAATTGGTCTACTTAGTTATTGACGCCATCATCATAAAGGAAATGATCAGAAAAGAAATTAAATTCTTGGATATGAGATAAAGCCGATGAGGACTGTGGAGCATTGTTACAGTATAAGTACCATGGTGGTTGAAAACAGCCCATTTAAAATAATATATTTAGTTCTTAATGTTCTTGTTAGATAGTATTTTGATTGTTCTTTTGTTTTTTTTATAGGGTATATAAAAAACAGTTTTATTTGAAAAATTGAATTAAAAGACCAATATTAAAAAAATGTTTCTTGTTTATTGTATCTGGCTATAAGAGCAAAATAAGGAAGCTATAATCATGGAAAATTACAAGTTATTTGCAGAAATAACTACTTAAAATTATATTCTTGCTTATTATTGCATAATTAAACTAATTTAAAAGGCATGCCACAAAATCCCAAAAGAGAAAAAAAAGTAGAAAATCACTCTATTCATACTAAGAGAGGATGTGTGGGCGATATGATGGATAGCATCCGGGAATGAGAAATTGAAGAACTCAGTACAAATTCCAGTTTGGGAAAGTTATGAATCCATCTCTTCCCACAGCTATGGGTTAAATAGTAGGACTTGTATCTGGAAAAATCATTGTTATTCTTGAAAGGAAAAAAAAACAATTCAAAATATGTTTCCGCTTTTTAAATAACACTAAGAGTTTAGAAGTCATAAAGAAAGAATCAGTTGTACTAAGAGATATTTTTGCACCTCAAAACAGATAAAACTGCTTGTATTTCATATAAATATTAAGACTAAAGCCAGAAACTCCTTGTAAATTACTTGACAGAGGTACTCATAAAGCTATTTCACTAATCATGAAAATTTGACTTACCACTTGCTAAATATTAAGGAAAAATATTTTGTAGGCTGTTCAAAAATGCTAAGCTATGAACGGAAAGTTAACCAAAGACATAAAATCAGGGGAAAAGCAAATACATTTTTCAATGAATTTTCTGTTCTTGTTTATTGAAAGTGAAGAAGCTTTTTAATGTCCTTATATTGTTTTCAAGTATCTGTTTGAATATGATCCTAACAACAAAGTATCATCTTTTAAAACGATTTATAATCACTCTGACTCCTATATGCAGAAAACTACATGACTAATTATGAAAATTTGACTTAGCACTTACTAAATATTAAGGAAAAACATTTTGCAGTTTGTTCAAGGACCCCACAGTACTAAAAACATCCTTTATTGCATAAGTTTTCTTAGTTTTATTTAATCAGCATTAATCAGCTCTCTTTCTTTTTTTCCTTTCAATAGCATAGACTTTTGTAAATCCCTAAAGAATGCTTTAATTAGTATTACCACACTATTTTTGACCAATATTTACTCAGATTTCATCTTTTAATAACCTTTCTATCTCCTCATTCCCAAAGTTTCAAGACGCTCTCATATAAAGCTTATCTTGATTTTATTCAGTTATTGCAAAAGTTTTTACTTAAATTTTTTACTTAAATACTTATTGCTTATACAATCAATCAACTATAGTGAAAATTCAGTAGCAGAGCAAATGAATTCCATACAGACTTCCAGAAACCAGCATTAGTAAAGAAATGGGCTGGCTGTTTGTTTCTGAGTATGCCTGCCCATTAAGGGTGGCTATCTTGTCATAGATACCCACTTAGGCATGTTTGTATTTCTTCACCCACAGAGCCAGCCTGTGGTTTGTAGTGCAGCTGTGCTGAGCGAACCGTAGTTAGTTTCTGGGAGAAAGTGTATAATCTGGTGTGAGGCTGGTATGCACAAAACCTTCATCATGATGACTCGTGACTTTGTGCTAGCATAACTATTGCTAACTTTTGAACAGCTTTGTCTACTCAGTTTCATCTACAAGGCTTAGGGTCAACTTGTGATATAGTTTTCAGGGACTTTCCAGCATTGCTACACACTGGGATTGTCTCCCAAGACAGATATTATTAAGAAATCACCTCCTTAACCCTATCCATGGTGAGCTTTGAACATGGGTCTCGTGGTTAGAATGCTAATGTTCTAACTATTTGGTCATGTGTCCAAACCAATATTAGTCAGTATTTAAATCCTTATGTTAGTGTTCAGTAATAAAAGAAAGTTGTTTGCAATGGAAAATAGCTTTAAGGCTTACAGACACATCATGTTGAAACACCGGTTCCTGTACAATCACTGAAGTTAAGCAACATCAAACATGGTCAGTAACTAGATGGGTGACCACTTGGAAATACTAGGTGCTGTAATCTTGGATGTGTGGGTAGTGTAACAGATAATGGCTCAGAATTGTTAATCAAAGAGCCGAGTTCCAATTCCTGTTGGGTTTGTTATATTCACTTATGTACAAATACCATTAAGAAAGGTATGGATCTACCTTTTCTCCTCTCAACTATGGGTTAATTAGTAAAACTAAAAAAAAAAAATTACAATGTAAAAATATTTTCTGGCTTTAAATAACCTGCAATGGGTTGATAAGCTGTAGAAAATGAATGAATGAATCAATTAATCCAAAATAAATGGCTTTATTGCAAGAATTCAAAATGAAGAAATTTATAGCTAAATTCTAGAACAGTTTTCAACATCTGTACCTAAATGGAATATATTGGGTGGAAATGCTTTGTTTAATAGATCCCCTCCACCCATTAACCAAAACATTTCAAAGAGAATTCTTTGTTACAAATTGATAAAACTTGGATGAATGGTGATACTGTAATACTCCAGGGAACAATATGCTCCTTTGAATTAAGCATTGGAAGATTAAAGACAATCTTTATTTTTCTGTCCATAGTAGTCAACTGTATAATAACACCTATGCACCACACACAATATCCCATCTACCTTCAGGCTATCATTTCTTTTGTTCAACACTCCTGCTGGTCAGCTAATCCAACAAGCTCAAGACATCAGAAAATTCCTTAAGGAATCCCTTGATTCAAAACTAGAATTGTTCTTTCATGATCAAATAATGTTTTTAGGTTAAAGTTAGTGCTAGGTCATAGAAACCTTGGAGGAGAAATACTTTGAACGATTTGTCATGGTATGAGAAAAAGATGTTATCAAAGAAAAAACTTTTGCATCAACACCATAATAAAAAAACTATACTTCTAAAACATAAACTGTATTATATCAAAGAAATATTACTGTTAATATATATATTCAGTAATAACTATGTAGCCTATAATGAAAAAAGCATTAATTTTAAAGAAGAAATATTTATTCCTCAACATAATCTCTTTCCTTGTTAGTGCACTGAATTCAGTAAATATTAATGACAGATTGAATATTATACAGTAAAAGTTATAAACAGATCACCCAATTTGCCATAAAAGATTCCATACTTTTCAAAATTTACTGGTGCCTGTCTGCTTGCATTTCATAAATATTTGATTAACAAACAAGTGGTCATTAAGAGGGTGATTAGTTTTCTTTTATGACCAAGTTATATCACCCATTTGCCCTGATAGATTCCATAGTTTACTTTAGAAAACCTACTTGTACGAAACTTTTATAGATTCGATTACTTTTGAAAGCCTACTAAATTTAATGCTACTAAATTTAAAATTTTGCTACTCATATTTTGGAGCTGCTTTTTAAAATATGCTAGACTAACTGAGGTTACTAATGACAAGAGAATCGATTCAAAGTTTAGTAGTGCTGTATTTTCAAATTTAGCCCAATTCACTACTTGTAATCCAAGTTGGCAACTTTATTAGCTATGAGATTTGTTCAGAACGTCTCCAACCATTTTGAATATCTTGAAAATTAGTTGTGCCTCTTTGGTGTAACTTGGTAATTAATCAAAAAGGACCTTACAACACATGAAGTCATTCTCTCTTGACATTACTCAGTGGCAGTGATATACCATTGAATGAGCTTGGGTACAATGTGATTGTCACCTTCATAATGATTGAGTGAGCAAATTCTTTGTCTTGTGCAAGGTTTTGACAGAAACCTCACATTCATTCCTATCCCAGTTTGTCAGCGCCTCCTACAGTGCTCTCAGAAACTTCTGGATTTTCCTAAAACTAAAATTGCGGTTAAAACTGTGGGGATGATTAAAGAGAATATGAGGAGACAGCTGATGGTGCTCCTGAAAAGATTTTGTAGATTGTTTTTAAAAATTGTGAGCATCAAACCTTAGTATTAGTGGGTGATGTCCCAAACAAATAAACAACTTTGAAAAGACTAAGGTGCCTTTATCTGAGGAAGGCTATTTTATTATTATTAAATAACTGAATACTTTTCTACCAAGCCTTTTAGTTACTGTATTGAATCAGTAAAAGTTAGTAACAGGTGGCTAAAGTTGTTTTTTTCCAAGAAGTTAATTGATAAAAGGTGAAAGTAAGTTTTAAAAAAAAGGCTAAGTCTACATTTGTTGAAAGCAGATGTTGATTTCTAAACAATTGTTAGCCATTGCCAAATGTGCAAAAATAAATAAAGGTAAACTGTGTGTGAGTGGGTAACATACATTGATATATTGCATGATTTGGGGGGTTGTATATTGAACACTAAATAGTAAGCTTTAAACATTACTGTCAAGTGCCATATGTACAGATAACAAAGTGTCTATTTAAATCAGTGGCTTGCAACCTTTTTTTTTACTCTTAATTATTTTTTGGTGAGCATCCATAACCATTCAATGAAAAAGAAGCTTATTTTATTTTTTGCTAATAGATAAGTTTAGGAATTGTATTATAGAAATAGTAAATGTATATGGTTTATTTTGAAGTAAAACTAATTTAATGAAAATAAACTTGTATTTAACAATTAAATTCTATGGAACATTTATGTACACTAGTAAAATAATTTATGAGAAACCATTTTAAAATATGTGAGTAATTAATAAATTAAGGTGCAGATTCAATGAAATGTGGTTGATGCTGTTCTGTGAGGTTTTTTCTTTTATATTCACCTCCGTCGATGTCAATGTAATTAATTTATATTAATATATTAATATTTTATTTTATTAATGTTTGAAATTAATATTATTTATTATTAATATATTAAATTAATTTATATAATAAATTATAATCTTTATATATAATTTACTTTATATATATATATATATATATATATATATAAAATCCTTCCTTTATATAGACTTCTCAGTTTTTTTTTATTCAACTTTTACAGTCAAAACATCTGGTAGAGTAAAAAGGACACTAACTTACATTGCTTGATCTCATTTTCTCCAAGTCTGTTTTTCTATTTTTAGTATTTTAATATGTTGTAGATTATTGTAGAAAATCCAATTCTCAATTGGAACAACCGTTGCTCGATGGACCACTAAAATATTACCGTGGATCCCCAATTTGCTATATTTAAAAAAAATTTTTTTGGGACCCCCAGAATCCATATGGACCGCCTGTTGAGAACCACTGACTTAAATAAACTTGAGATTTAATTTGCCAGTGTTAAATTTTCTATATCATTTTTTTAGCTTACAATACTGAAGGAAAGAATATTTTTATTTATAAACTCTGTTAGAATTTATTTATAATCTTGAACAGCTTTGAACTTTTTATTTTTTTCTCCTTAACTATCACACAGTCTATAATACCTGAAACATTTTTAAGTATATTTTTTGTTTTTTAATGTAGCAGTTAACTCCAGATTTTCTTGTTTTAAAAAAAGAAACAAATAAATAAAATGTTTTTATTGTATTCAAAACAATTTTTTCATGCAAATTGATTTTCATGTACAAAAGAATATGTAATAAATGTAATATATACATAAAGGTGCTAAAATATTTTAATTTTAAATGAGTATGAAATATTTTAAAACTTGGATCTGCACTTGCTCCATATCCTCCTAGTGTCAGTTTAAGCTGATGCCTTTTTTCCATGTATTTTGGCCATTATACTTGAAGTTCATATCTTCTTGATTTCACATAAATTTTCCAAACATATTTCATTGAATTTTCCACTTTCCCAAATTATAGTTTACGACAATACCCATGAAAATTTCATTGTTTTTCTATTTGAGTTTTCTAATGAATCTTCATTCTTAAGTTAAGGTTCGAATAGGTTCATAGCAAGTTATGATAAAATATCCATAGAAATTCCCCTATCACATTATTAAATATTTGAGCTTAACAACTTTAACAAAATATTGCAATAACAATCATAAATATTAATGTTGGCCATGATTTAAAGAAGTCAGGGTTATAAATGAAAGGATTTGAAATTGACAACTTTTTCCATTTCACTGAAACAGCCACTAAACGTATAATCACCTCTTTTCCTTTTTTCTTTCTTTGATTTTCTCACTGAAACCAAACAGCATCTCTGATATGTCTTTTCTGTCTTTACTCAAAATGATCAAAATGGAATAGTTTATTATTTATGAGGTACTAGCAGGGCATATCGTATGCATGTACTGACTATAGAACTAAGGGAGTTACAAGAAGATATATGGAAAAAAAAAAAAAGGTCAGTTTAAACTGGAACTAGCCTCTGCGCTTTTTTTATAAATACTTTCATGGTAATTGTTTGGATGAGCTCTTTGCTATGATACCTAGACTGTATGAATTTTAGTGCAATACTAGACTGGCGGAGAGATCTCATCAATTTACAGTTGAGCAAGCCAGATGTAGCTGTAACTTCTGTGCTGACAGTTTTTCTCACATCTCTTGTCTGTGGAACATCCTTCTGGGCCCCATGCTTTTCATCCAACTTTAATCTGCAAAACTTTAAGTGCAATGTCAATTGCTATCTACTGTCCTCCTGATTACTCTTTTCTCATTCTACTCATTACTAATGTTTCTGTTCCTAATTCTGCCACACCCTGTAACCCCTTGCTTGTTAGTGGCTGTACTGCTTTGCTTGGGGTGATACTGATTAAAAAAAAAAAATATGGGTTAAAGCACAAAGTTTTGCAAACATTCACTAATTGCCCTATGACCAAATATGCAAATTTTCTTTACACAATTTTTTTTGTTGAGATTGTTTCACCCCAAGCAAGGCAATAATGCCACTAGGACAACACAGGGAATTACAGGGAGTGAAAAAGAATGAGATGACTTTAGTGAGGAAATGTCAATAAAGGAACAGGGTTTAGGAAGACAGAAGATGGTGATTTAAATTTTTGAAGATTGTAGGTGGCAGGGAAACAAGAAATTGGAAGAAAGTTCTACAGGTGAGAAGTATGAAAAAAGAATAAAAGTGGTGGTTGCATTTAACTACTTTAACAGTAAAATAGTGAGACCTAGTTGCCAATCTAATAGCACGCTTAAATTCATGCAGTCAAAGCACCAGGGGAAAAAGCTCAGAACAGTTGCGATGAAAATATTTGTAGAGAAACCAGGTCACATCAGTGAGAAAGTGACTGAAGTCAAGATGCCTGGTCAGGATCAATTACATTACAAACCCTTTGAATTTTGTCAAGAATCTCAAGATATACATCAGGAGCTTGTAAAAGAATAATACATTATTGTAACACTAGTTATCTCATCCATACTATTAACTGGTTAAGAAGCAGAACTTTTATATATGAATGTTTTTCTTAGCCTGAAATGCATCAGAAGAATCAGTGATCTAAATTTTGTCAATGATTCTTACAAAAAAAAATGAAAAAAAAATGCTTTTCTATTTGTTTTATTGATAGGTTATATTCTGTATACATATGATTAGATCAATAAAATAATATGCTTAGAGATGAGTATTAAGTGCAGGCACAGCCTTGAGGTATTTGTTTGTCGGTGATTGATTATCACATAATCTGTCTTTATAAAAGGAGACAATATATTTCAAAGATTAACTTTCACACACAGAAATATTTTTTATAGTTATTTTCTATGCACATAGAGATAGGAGTTGTCTTTATGAATTAATTTTTCAAATGATTTTTTGATAAAAAGGAAGTGGATCATGAAGTTGTTAAGCTGACAAGACTATTTAAAATTAAATTAATCATATTAATGGCAAAGGTATTTAACCATAATTTAATTTCTTTTAAGACACATTGATATCATATTGGTAACATGGATTTTACAAGTATGAGACTACTCAGATTTTTTTTCCTTGCATTAAGAAGCTTCAATCACCATTACTCATAAAATGAAAACTATTTATTTGGAATTTATATATTTCTCTGTGTAGAAAGTTAAGCAATGAAGAGCTTGGTCATTTCCAGTAGGTAATCTTTTAAAATACCAGCAGAAACTTTATTCCTGTAGAATATGGAAGCAAGAAAAATAATGGTATGGATGAAGAAAAAAAATTGTTTAAGTAAATGGAAGACATGTTTGTCTTTATCTGATTGATTTATACTTTTTGTTTATACAATCTATTGCTCTCACCAGAAGTATTTATTGAAGAAATATATCAAAACATTCATTATTCAATCTAATGATTACATATATAGGTGACATAAAATACTAAACACATATAAAGGAAGTAGGTGGACTTGATACAAAAAGGCAAAGTTCTTTCGCAGATTTCAAAAGAGGAATCTATAATGACATTGGTAGTTAAAAATATAATTAACCGCTGAATGTTTTTAGATTTTTATTTTTTTTAACACTCAGTTTGTAAATTGGACATTGCAAATCAGTAATGCAAGTGTTACTGATTGAATAGAGCTATTATATGAATAATAGACAATTCTATTGACAAAAGGTTTTAGTTCTTGTTTGAAATATTTCTTTTAATATACTTCGTTATCTTCTATTATCCTATTCAAGTCAGATTGATCCACTAATAGAATGCAATAAAGGTTTTCCAAATATAATAATCTTATGCATTTAATGTGAAAGGAAATTCTGCTGATTATCAAATCCTAGCCAAATAACAGAAAACACAAATAACAAACTTAATTCACTGATTGGTTACAATTACACTTCATATTGAGGGGTAACCCCTCCCCCCCAAAAAGAAACCACCCGTTTGCCGTAACCATGTTTTTTTTTTGTTTTTTTTAAGCGTATCACCCCAAGCAAGGCTGGTGGCCACTATCACGCATGGGGTTACAGAAGGGTTGGAGGAAGAGCAGATAGGAGTGGTAAAGGAAGGGATGTGGAGAAAGAGAAGGACGGAGGGTCGATCAAGGCAAGGGGGTTACAGAAGATTTAGAGCGAGAGCAGATAGGAATGAAAGATGAAAGGAAGTGGAGAAGGGAAGTGGATAGATCAAGGCAACTGGAATGACGATTGACGCTACACTTAAACCGTTGGAGATTGTATTTGTCAGGGAAACAGTAATAGGGAAGGGAGTTCCATAGGCGAGATGTGTGAGACATGAAGCTATTGGAGACGTCTACATCTAACAGTTTCAACGGTGAAGGGGTGGGAACGAGATGCCAGCCTCGTAGGACGTTTAAATTCATGAGGCCTAGGGACAAGCGAAAGCAACTCCTCGGAGCAATTACCGTGGAAGTACTTGTAGAAAAGGCAGAGCGATGCAACATCGCATCTGTGAGAGAGCGACTGCAGACGAGATGACAGATCAGGGCCAATCACATTGCATATCCGTCTCTGGATCTTATCAAGAACCCTGAGGCAACACGCAGGGGCCCCAGACCATAAATGGCAGCAATACTCCATGCAAGGGCGAATGGTAGATTTATAGACTTGGAGGATCGATTCCGGGGAGAAGAACTTCCTGGCTCGGCACAGGGAACCAACTTTTCTTGCGGTGGATGATGCAACTGATTCGATGTATTTGTTCCATCTCAGATCAGTGGACAGCGTGAGACCGAGCAGCCGCAGAGAGGAGCTCTCGAGAAGTTGGTCCTCAGACATTCTAATGGGATGCAGGGATGGGTCCTTGTGGTGGTTAATGGAGAGCAGTTTTGTTTTAGAGGCGTTAAAGTTGACCATCCATTTCTCTCCCCAGTCCACAACTGATTGGAGGTCCTTTTCAATTTGAGTTGCCAGGTTAATTTTGTCCGCCTCACTAGATTTGTGTTTGAGGCAGGAGTAAATAGTAGTGTCGTCAGCGTAGATACCGACTTGGGAGTCTATGGCGTCAGGAAGGTCGTTTATAAATATGAGGAACAGAGTAGGGCCAAGGATGGAGCCTTGAGGAACACCAGCGTTAGTGGGATAGGAGTTGGAGATGAATCCACTGAGAACAACCTTCAAATCCCGGTTTGACAGAAACGATTGAATTAGGTCAAACAATCGACCTGTGATATCATAACCCTGGAGCTTGCGAAGGAGGCCGGCATGCCAAACCCTATCGAATGCTTTGGAGATGTCAAGGGCCACGGCACGGGCCCTTTTGACTCTAGTACAAACGACCCATATCTATCTATCTGATGCTTTTCAAAATGTCTGAACACTGTAGTCAATTTCAAATATTCTAACAGTTAATAGAAAATTTAAAAATATATCTATGAACAAATATTACCTATGTATAAGTTTTGATTTGTTGACGGATATATTTTTACATTTTTTATTATCATCTATATATTTTTAGTTTAATATAAGTTAGCGAATTATTCTAAGAAATATTTAACTTTCTACAATTTCATTGTATTCATCTTTTTTCACTTAGGATCCGGGAAAGATTTTTAAAATTTGGTAAATATTTTAATATTGCAATTATTTTTACTTTATTATTTTAATTTTTTTCAATAGAATTAGTTGAAGTTTTACTTATGAATGTCATACCATAGACATCTGACTAACAAGGAAGACCTTAAGAAAATAAAAAAAAACTACAAGATAACTTACAATCAAAAAGAGACATTTGACATTTCTGGGACACTGATAATGAGAAAAAAATGCCTGGAGAATTTAACACTCACAAGTCATATTGAAGGCAAGAGAAGCAGGAGTGGAAATTGTGAGTAAGCTATTTAGATTTTTTGTGAATGGGTAGCACGACAGGGTCATAGAAGTATAGTAAAGAGTAAAAAATATACTTAGAGCAACAAAAGATATAGCTGTTCAGATCCTGTAAGAACTTGGTATATAAAAGATGATTAGTGGGAAATTGAATTTTGCCTTCTGAACTGAAGACATTAGTCTGCCTGACTGGATATAGTTATTTTTCTTTTAATTTTTCAAAATTAAAAATATGAATTTCAATTTATATACTTATGAAATCCTCTACTATAATCTTATATGGTTTATTAAGAAATATTTGCAGAGCTTTATTTTAATTGCTAAAAATACATTTTCTTTTTTACTTTTCACAAAAAATGATGTGAATCAAGATGAATTGTCAGCCTGGTTAAACCAAAACACTGATCTTTCCCTAGGCTAGTGATATAAAAGCAATCATGAAGAAATTGCTGATTGTAGTAAATTCCTCAAAGCAACCAAAGAAAAAACAGCTCTAGGGATTGCCTACATCCTGAAAAGATATGGCACATAGAGAGATGAAATTACTGTTTTATCTGAAAAATGGTGTTAGAAGGCCAGGGAAACTTTGATGACTGAATAATGAAGCTATATGAATTCATATGAATGTAAGGTTTTGTCAAAATTTTGGAAACTTTTGCATCAACCTGTTATAGGCAGCTACATTCGACCCACCATCTTCTTTTCTCAAGGTGTTGCGATCAACATTTTGACTGTTAAAAATTGTGCCAGCTCAAAAGCACCAGTTAAAGTGTTGTCATAGCAACACATCCTGACTGTTAGTATTAACATACTTATTATAAATAGCAAACTAATTGTTTTAAAAATTTTCTTCTTTTCCCCAACTTTGGACTTCATAAATACGAAATACAAAATATTTTAAGAGATTTATACCATATAAATATAAAAGTGGAGCTTCATGAGTGCTGTCAAATTTTACTGGAATAACTACCCTTGTTTATTTGATTTGTTTTTGTTCTTTTTTCATGCAGTTTGAAATTTTCATAGTTAAATTGTATACCAAATGATCAATGACTTAATGGATTTTAACTCTCGACTAAAACTGATATGGTTTTATAATGTTTACTAATAGATGGCTCATTCTTGTGTGGTTTTAGGTTTAAATGAAGATTGGACAATTCCTTTTCTATTTGTTTTTACTGATTGTTCTAATTATTATAACTAGAGCAGCATTCACTACTTTCGAACAATCGCAAGTCTGTGATTATAATGTCAAAATGAATAGGTTGTTTTTGGGCGACTGTTGGAATTGTGTGCTTTTTATCTGAAGCATTTGAGAGAAGTTACTCTTGGCTGATCTCGATCTAATAGATAATTGTACTATTACCTTCCCTGTCGTTTATACTTAATTATGTGCTTGACTTGTGTGTCATAGAAGTTCAACTTGCAATTTTTTTTTTATTTGAACTGTCTGGAAGACTAAGACTCTGGCAGTATTTGTACTTGTTTCTACAAATATAGATAAGAACTACTACAAGACTTTTATGTAGATGTGCTGCCTTGTTGTATATTATGTTGTACTGTAATTGAACTGGTGCTTCGCATATGTACTTAGAGATTCTTGGCAAAATCCTAAGAATCTGCAATGTTATCAGTCCTGACCTGGCATCTCAGTTTCAGTCACTTTCCCACCACCATAATGTAGCTTCCCTGTGTCTTGCTTATAAGTATTTTCATGGTGATTGTTCTGATGAGCTTTCATCTTTGCTACCTCATCATCAAAAATTTAAATGCAGTACTAGATTGGCAGCTAGGTCTTATCATTTTACTGTTGAAATTATTAGATGTAACCATAAGATCTATTCCAATTATTAATTTCTAAAGTTTCAGCTTTTCATGTGTAGTTATGTTACACACTTTAAAAAAGAGCCTACCATTTTTCTTTATGTGGATATTGATTTCAGGTTTTTATACTAAGACTATGTTTTGAGATTACCAGACACTGTAAGTAAAAACTAGCATTTTATAAATTTTTATACATTGCAAGATCAACTTGTCAGTATGTAATTAATAGAAAAATCTCAGGGTCAACTGATAGGTAAATGAATGACCTGAAGATCTTTGAAAATTACACTCACAAGCAGAAATCAAAACTTTTTTTTCCACTCTTGATCTTTTTGTTCAACAATGATTTTCAAATTTGAATCTAATCTTTAGCAAGAAGCTCTACTGATTTTTAGCTTCTAATAACTATTAGAAAAATATCAAAAACAGTTATTGATAAGTGTAATGCAGAAACACTTTATTACTTCATAAGATTCTTTGTAAACCATTTGTGAAAGATTATTAAATCAGGCCCTAAATGTAAGAGTTATTAGAGACAGTCTTCTTGACTGCATTCACAAACCTTATTAAATTATTAGCCAATCATCAGAGATGCATTTCACTTGGTGATGTCATATATAGATATCTTTACGGCCATATGATGTTAAAACATTGGTTCTCATCTGATTACTAAAATTAAGCAATGATCACTACCTAGATGGGTGACTGCTTGGGAATACCAGATAATGTAAGCATGCATGTGTAGATGCTGTAATGGGTAAAGGCTTGAAATGAGGAATCGGAGAGCTGAATTGGAATTCCAGTTACATTCGCTTATGCACAAATACCCTTGGGAAAGATATGAATCCAGGTCTTCTACTCCCAGCTATGAGTAAATAGCAAGATAGACTGGGCTCTATAGCTTTGATTGGTAGCCAGTCTAGGAGAGGGAAAACTCTGAATCCAAACTACTCTTGAGGGAGGGGGTTGGCAAAATCCAGAAAAGAAAACACCTGTACACATACAAGAAAGACAGTAAAAAAAAAACAACAAAAGTACCTTGTCAATTTCGTTCAACAAAACATGTATTAAGGAGGAATTGTTGCTCCAAAACACAATTAACTAATTAAATATTAAAAAACCCCAAAAGACAAAGAAAATAATCTCATTTAATGATAAATTAACCATAAAATCAAAGCTTGTGTCTTTTATTTAAAATATAAAACTGTGTAGCTATGTATATTTGAAATCCTAAAACAAAATCCAAATAAGCAAATCCTTTGCTGTTTATTTGGAGAAGAAATATTTAAGAAAGATACTATATAGAGAGCATAATCTGTTTTGCCAATGCACTTAATTCAGTGGTGGATATTGATTACATGGATCAAACATAATGAAAATCTCAGATAAAAATTAAACAGCTGTCAGATAACATTGAATCATTCCCGCACATTATATATACAGTTGTAGTAGGCATCCATTTATCTTGCAAGATAAAGGTAGCACACAGTTTATTCAATATTCAGTCTTTTGGTAGCAAAACTGAAGAGACCTCTCCAAGGCGCAGGTCTGGGCAATGGTATATAGAGGCCATGTGCTGCTCAGTCTACATTGCCCCCCTTCTTGGCCTTATCAAAAAAATGCAAAGGAATACAAAGCATTAAATTTGGGACTGGTTTGGCTGCAGGAGTTGCCAGAAAGTTGTCAGTATTGACAGCCAACTGTCTTCAGGGCTCCACCCCAGGTTTTTTATCTGGATTTACTTCCATAGGCTTTTCCGTGTTTTTAAAAGTTATATAATGTGTGTGGTGTATGCCTGCGCACATAATTAATGTTATATGCAGAAGGTATCTGGTGGCAAATCTCTTGCTTGGTATTTTTGAGGAGTGAAGATTCTTTTTTTAGTAGTTTTTTCTCTTTTTTACTTTTTTCTTTTCTTTCAACAGTTGCCATTTTTGTAGTGTATTGTTCCAATCTCTAGACATGCCACTGATTTGAATTTTTGGATGTCTAGCTTTTTTTTTTAATATAAAGATAAGATAAGCTAATGGGAATTTGAAAAAGATATATATATATATATATATATATGGTACAGGTAATAGATCCATTGGTATATAATCCAAGTGGATCCTAATAATATCAATTGATCCCCAAAGAGAGCTCAATGTATTTATTATAACAGAGCATATAAATTACATAGCAAAAAAATCCAAAATTAACTCATTTGGGTATAAATTTATTTCAGCTAGTGGTAAGTATGTTGGCCTTGTTCAACTCTGGTGAATGGACTCTTGCCAGTCTATTCACCAGGGTTGAATAAGGACAACATACTTAGCACTGGTTGAAATAAATTTATACCCACATGAAGTAATTTGGGATGTTTTTGCTATGTTATATATATATATATATATATATATATATATATATATATATAATAAAAAGACTTAAACACTAATATTCCATGGTCATAATTTATTCCATTGGAATCGTAAAAACGACCCAATTCATCAGACCTACAGATTCAAAATGAAAACGGAAAAACGACTCCGGGAGAAATTGGTGAGGGTATGTGTGATAGTGTGGGGGGACCCGTGATCTATATAGAGGGGTAATAGACGAGAGAGACGGGGCGGACTCAAGGTGGAGAGGGCACTAAAATTTAACTGAGGGAAGATTTAAAAAGGGATTTCAGTGATAAAAGGGTGCGTATTTTCAAAGATATACCGGAAGAGTGTACATTTCTTGGTGACACTCACACCCCTTAGGCGATACAGTTTTATGCTCCCGCCCAGACCCCTACAACGCATACGTACACACACTAATAAGATAAAGGGAGAGTTTAGATAATCTAACCTTAGAAGGGTTTTTAGAATTCCCTAAAGTTAAGTAGGGACGGCGTTCTGAAACGTATTGTCTAGCCGTTTCAAGTCATAAACTAACAATCTCTGCCCCCATAAATTTATCGGACTGGCCAAATCATTCTCGGGCGGTCTGTTTTCATCCCGCCCCCATCCCAAACGAGACCATTTGACCAACACAAGGAATTTTGGGGAAATCCTGCTGACAAGATAAAGGCTGATGAAAACTTGTAGACAAAATTCCATTTTCACTCTTTGTACCTCCGGTTGATTATACATACCTGCGTACGTTTACACCCATATACCGCTATATGATTACATATATATATATATATAGATATTTCGAAATATGCACACACACGCATAAATACATCTGCATATATATCTCTCTACCTACGTATCCACACGTTCATACATGTAGGTGTACACACGCACACACACACACACATATATATTCATGTACTTACCTACATACACCCATATATACACATATCTATGCGTATGCTTTTATATATAACGTCTACACACCCACATGCGTACACCCACATGAACGCACATATCCATTTCTATATTTAACCCAAATCAAAGGTCCATTAAAACATATATAATATTTTAAATCCTTACTCTGTCCTGGACATCGAGTTCTACCTGGATCATATCCTCTTGGAATTATTTTTATACATATATGTATGTGTATATATAATTACATATGTATGTGTATATTCACCACTAATATTGTCTATATATATATATATATATATATATATATATATATATATATAATCAAATATTTGGAGTAAAGAAATGTATCTACTTATTTTAGGAAGTGGCTACTTAGAAGTCTCTCTCTTCCACTCTTTCACAACTAAAGAAAACTATTTATATATGGTGGTAATCCTATAAACTATGGATTTTTTTAACAGGTTTACTGCCACATGATGAATATGTATCTATTCTTTGGGGGGGTATTTAAGGAAATATAAATAGATGTCAAAAACTTTTGTTATTTTATCTTGTTTATTTTTATTTATCAAGTTGATTTTGAAAGTTGATCAAGAAAGGCCAATGCAAAGAATGCACATTAACTTCATTCTTTAGTTTAATAGATTTATTTAAAATTAATAGTCTTTGTGGATCAATTGATATTATTAGGATCCACTTGGATTATATACCAATGGATCTATTACCTGTACCATATATATATATATTGTTATACTTACCAAGAGAACTTGCTTTTTTTATAGCAAGTTCTCTTGGTAACTATAACAAAAACCTAGATGGCATAATTGTAAGGGTTAAAATATCTACTCAGTGAATGTGTTAATACCATTGGTACTCAATGCAATTCAGGTACATATCAATCATCACAAACAACTAAAATACAACTATTAACTTAAGACAAATATTAGTAAACTGCTATATAGCACTAACTGCAAGGAAAGACCAAAAAATGCTCAAAACTATTATTACTACCCATGTTAAATAAAATGTCTTTCACCACAGGAGATGGTAATTTAAAAAGTGCATAAAATATTTAATGTGTATGCAATAATAATAATAATAATAATAATAATACATATAAAATTTGATACATTCTTTACTTATGCTTTGTGAAACTGTTTTTTAAACTGTTGTCACTTATATGATATATGTATATATGAATTATATTTGAATTGTTGCATTTCAAAAAGATGTAATGATGTAACCAATAAGATCTTGTCTACCATACTGACAACATCCAATTCTTGATAATGGTTGAAACAGTTGAAAATATTTGAACAAAAACAAAATATGAATTTTGAACTGTTTATGCACAATTTTGATTTAGAAATTAAAAAAGCAGAATAAAAAAAATCTACACTTTGTTGGTTGAATTTAACAGAACTTGTTTAAATGAATTCTTGTTGCACATATATATAATTATTTATTAAAAAATTATAACATAAATATGTTATAAAATCACTACAAAAATAGCCAATGTCTTATCAAGTGATGGTGTTGAATATATATATATATATATATAATATAGTGTGTGTGTAAAATAAAAATAAAACATAGCATGTTGAGGATTTGGTACTCTCCACAGTTTCAGCTATCTGTTTGTTTCTTGAAACATCTCTGCTATGAATAAGGAGTGGTGACTACTGCAGTTAAGTTTATTGATCAGTTCTCTGTTACCGCTTTGATTAATTTAGATCAGAAAAAAATGATGCTCTCTTATCAACCACTTGAACTCTGAACTCTATTGCTGTCATGATGAAAAAGATATTTTTCTTTCTTAATATTTAGATTTAATGCAACTTTGATTCACTGACTTTTCTTATAATTATTATAATAATATTTCAGTCATGTGGCTTTTAAAATTTGATTGTGGATTTTTATTTTCATATAATGAATCTCTCTCTCTCAATACTTTTGTTCATTGTAAAGCAGTCCTGACCTCAGTTACTCTCCACTTTAATAAATCATTTGCACTAGACACTGGCTTTTTGAAATTAGCTCAAGTTGTGAAACTACATATTTTTTTTTTTCATTTGAGTTATCTTGTGTATGAAAACCTTATACAAAGAGAGAGAGAGAGAAAGCAAAAAGAAAAACAATTTTTAACGAAATGTATATTGCTATTCATTTTCCAACTAGTATTATATGAGGTGGTGGTACTGAAAAGGTTTCAGTCAACCCATTTTCCAAAAGCAGTATTCTAATATTTGTTCATTGAAATACTGGTTTTAGAGAAGTTGATCAGACTGAGAAATTTTCTGCATCTCCTTGTATAAGGAGCTTAGACAAAGCAAGTTTTCTGGTTACATGTCTTTATTTATATATGTTTATATGAACTTCATTTTCATGTAAATATATACAAACATTAAGGCACAAATACTATTCTTGTTATCTAATAAATTCATATTAATTAATCAAAATTTAGTATCTTGATTTTAAGAACATTGACAAAATTAACAATTAAGTCAGTTGAAATATCATTGCTTTAAGATACTGACAGTATCAGATGTCTTAAGCAAAGCTGAAAAACTTTACATATTTTTTCATTTGAATTATGTTTCATATGAAAAACCTTATAGAAAGAGAGGGCAAAAAGAAAAACAATTTTTAACCTAATATATATTGTTATTAATTTTTAAGCTAGTCTCTTAATTTCCATTACTTCTTATTTCAAATTCTCAAGCCATTATTCTATGGTTGTTAGTAACCATTCGCCCTTGCATGGAGTATTGCTGCCATATATGATCTGGAGCCCCTGCTGTTTGCCTCAGGGTTCTTGATAAGATCCAGAGATGGATATGCAATGTAATTGGCCCTGATCTGTCATCTCGTCTGCAGTCGCTCTCTCACAGACGCGCCGTTGCCTCGCTCTGTCTTTTTTACAAATACTTTCACGGTAATTACTCTGATGAGCTGCTTTTGCTGGTTCCCAGGCCACATGAATTTAAGTGTCCTACGAGGCTGGAATCCCGTTCACACCCTTCACCGTTGAAACTGTTAGATGTAGACGTCTCTTCTACTCCAATAGCTTCATGTCTCGCACATCTCGCCTGTGGAACTCCCTTCCTTATTCCTCTTTCCCTGACAAATATAATCTCCAACTATTTAAGTGTAACGTCAATCGACATCTCAGGTTGCCTTAATCTATCCACTTCCCTTCTCCACATCCTTTCCCCTTTCATTCCTATCTGCTCTCGCTCCAAATCTTCTGTAACCTCCTTGCCTTGATCGATCCACTATCTTTCTCCACATCCTCTCTTTTACCACTCCTATCTGCTCTTCCTCCAAACCTCCTGTAACCCCTTGCGTGCTAGTGGCTTCCAGCCTTGCTTGGGGTGAAAAGCTTAAAAAATAAAAAAAAAATAAAAAGTAGCATAGATCACAAAACAAACAAACAAGCTTCTGGTGAGACTTGATACACCAGAGGCTAATTTTCTATCTGTACTGCTAACAAGTGCAGAATGATAGTCTGAAAATTGTTATAAAAAGCAACTGAAATGAAGATGAAAGAAATACTTGTCAAAAAATTCATCACTGACAATACTTTATCTAAGAGATTAAAACAAAAATAAGGCTAAAAATGAACTAATCTAAAATAATAGTAGACTCTTAGTCAATTTTAGTAATGTATGATGGCAAAAGAATAAAATATCTTAAGGCCTACACTTGTTTTCTGATGCTTTTTTAATGTTATTGCTGCAGATTTCTTTAAATTCTATTATTGATGTAGAATAGTTTTTTTAAAATCTGTTATTGGTGTAGAATTTCTTTTGTTACCTCTAATTGGTGTAGAATTTACATTTTTCCTTTCACTTTCTCCATAATTTATTAGTATACTAAAAATTGTAAAATATTTTACTTATTTACAATTCTTCTTTGTGATCTATTTCAAGAAATGTAACTCTTCTGATTTAAATGCAGGATTTATTGGTAGAATGTCAATCTCTCAGAAAGTCTGTTAATATTCCTTGTATACTGATATCTTTCTATATTTTGTCTCTTTTTGAGGCTGTTGAAAAATCAAGTTAGGTAGCACCACTACCACAACCACCAATGTAACCTTTTTGAAGATTTGCTAATTTAATTAATTTCCGATGTTGATTTAGATTTCAATGAATGTCATGTGATGGTTTATTTGCCTGTGAAATAAACTCTTCTCTGCTGCTACCATCACCACATATAAATATAGAAGACAGCTGGGTTAATACTTGTCAGGAGGATAATTTGGTAAACATCATTGATTTTATTTACTTACTTTCTCTATGATGGTAAATTTAACACAAGGTAACAATTAATGTGGTGCCCTACATGTTTACATGCAAGTAGCACTAGAAAATTAAAAGAATTTTTGCACTTCTGGCATCATCTTAATCTTCCCTATTTAAGTGCAATGGGGAAGGAGTTATCTGGGGAGACAATTCACTGAAACTGAATTTGATAGTTTCTGTGTTTGGGCTGAAAGCTTGTGAAAAAATTATTATTAGGTTTACTTTGGCACAAAGGTACAAGCATGAGGCACCCAAGTAGTTAAACCATAAACTAGACTAGCTTACTAACCATTAACCCATACCGAGGCAATCATAACTGATGCAAATAGAAATTTAATCAATCTCTAAGTGTAAAATCTTTTAAAGAAGCTTTACTGTCTTAAGCTGTAGATATTTCTAACTCAAAAGAGGGTTATGTCCAGGAGGAGGCTGGTACCAACATGCAACTTATTATTATGAAATTTAGTACTTTAGTAGTATCTATTAAAATTTTAAAAGCATTTTGGTATATGTGTACAAATATACCCAAATTTTCCATGTTTTTAACTTTTGTCATTTGAATTACAATTTGAAAATCACATCTAAAATTTGTCTTTTTTCTTTTTTTAAAATACAAGTACCGTATTTTCTCTGGTTCTTATGAAACATACAGGAAAATACTTACTACAAAGTACCCTTTGTATTTTTCTGAAAAGGTAAAAAAGAACTCACATACGACACTGGCATCAAGCCAAGTACTTTTGAACTTACTATTGTAGAAATTGATAAAAATAATAAAATTTAAGTAGGTTCCAGGGAATTGTTACACTGGGTACTTGGTCAGAATAGATAAAAAAAAACAAGCATTGGGTACTACCATTTTAGTATGTAGGTACTTAATGAAAGCTCAAAACCAAACTGACACCACCCACCAGGCATGGGTCTGGTATGTTACTTGGTACTCCCCCCCCCACCACCACCAAGTATATTTGCATAAAGGGTTGTCACAAGTACACCAGCTACATTATTCATCCCCCATAACACAGGTATATTGGACATAAAAATACACCCAATTAAAAATACTGTTGTTGTTTCTTTTGAGTTGTAAATATCTAAAACTTAAGACAGTAAAGCTTTAAAAGATTTTACACTTAGAGGTTGATTAAATTTCCATTTGTATCAGTGATGTTTGTCTCAGCATGGATTAATGGTTAGTGAGCTATTCTGGTTGATAGTTAACTACTGGGTATTGAATTCAAGCCTTAATGGATGCCTCATGCTTGTGCCAAAGTTAACCTAATAATAATTTCACAGTCTTTCAGCCCAATACAGAAACTGTCAAAGTCCCAAAATATTTTAGTACAGGTCTAAATTTCTAGACAGGCTGCTGGTATCATGAAATTTTTTGAAAATTCTATGGTCTTCATGCTGTCTTGGATTTTGGTGCCCCTGCCATTTTGACAATTGATTCTCATACAATACATTTTTTTTATTTGGATAAAAATTTGGTTCTTTTGGAATTATTTGATTATCAAAAGATTGATTATTTATTACATTAAGATTGTTTAATAATTTATCACTTTCTCCATAGTTTACTAAAAATTGTAAAATATTTTACATAGATCACTTAGAAGAGTTGTTTGTATATATTTCAAGATATGTAAATCACTCTTCTGATTTGAATACTAAAGCCAAAAAATATTTTTGGTAGAATGTCAACCTCCTACAGAGTTTGTTAATATTCCTTATATACTGATATCTTTATACTTTTATCTCTTTTTAAGGATTCTAATATTTTAATATTTCAACTATCTTTCTATATTTTGTCTCTTTAAGACTTAAATATCATTTAAACTTTTGTTCAGTCTTCCTTTTTTTAATCTCTTCTAAAGTCATTTTTATCTAATAAACACCTCCCCACTTTGTACATTAAAGTAATCTGTAAATCAATACATTTTTATTAGTTTGTTCATTATTTTTTTTCTCGTTCTTTCTTTCTTATAAGTGTTTGTGAAAATAGATGCCAAAAAATCAATATTCTATCTTTGAACTTTTTCAATGCCACATATCTGTTCAGTTAATATTGACCTGGATTATACATTAGTAACAATTGCAACCATTGTTCTTTTTTCCCAGCTGGTAATAGTTAGAAAAGGTTATAGAAAAATGACACCAAAGTTGATATTGTTGAAAATAGCATGGAAAATCTGTAGGCTGTTTGACTCAGGGAAGAAAGACTGGAACTTGTTTTTCTAATTTTATGATCAGGAAAAGAATAATATCCATCTGATAGCAGGGAATAAATAAAAAGACAGGCAGTGGTCTTTTTTGCCTTTCTAGTTAAGAGAGACCCAGTTTTAGTGGAGCATTTACCCAAATTTCTTAGACCAAAAGATCTTGTATGTGTCATTTTCCTTCAGGATGTTGGCAATCATGGCTCTACATCCTGTCCCTTGTAGCTCTTAATAAACTTTATCTTTTTGTCATCTTTCTTAAATCCTTTTCTATCATTACTCAAGTTTGCTAGGTGGGTTCTGTGTTATTTTCCTTGTTTCTTTTGACTTAAACAAAATATTTGGTATAAAAGTGAATTGGTGAGTTATAGGGTCAGATTTCAAATTTTAGTGATATTTTGAGGAATTTCTTGTTTGTTTAAAGTCTATGAAATTGAAAACGTATAATTTTCAATATTCTTAACACAGCTGAGCAAACAGCATTAAACCCTAATATTTTTTTTAATGGGATTTAAATGTCTCCAGAAACCATTGGTGCAACAAGCATATGCATTTGCTACCACTGCATCTTGGTATCATGAAACTGATTTTTACTTGACATTTTTAATATTCTGCTTATATTATCTTATAGACCTGTGTCTCTTGTTAAGGTTGAATAGGTGACAGTTTTTTTTTTACTGCTACTGTTTGGGTAAGTAAGGTACTTATTGGAGAGTGATTTGCCCAAGTACTTGTTTTCTTGCTCTTTTTCACTCAGCCATTGTAGCCTATCAGTGACTAGAAATTTTAAGATGTCTGAACAGATTTGTGTCCTTTCCGATGGAAATACAAGCAGACTCAGTTGAAATTTGTATTCATTTAGCTGAGCTTGTTAACCAATACATTTTTTTACCATAGTTCACCCAATACAAGGCCCAAGAACCACACAAGATGGGATTACTGAATGAGAAGTGTGATATGAACATAAGAGGAGGAAGTGAGGGTATGGAGAATAGATAACAATTAACTCTAGAATTGAAGAGGTTAAGATTGTAGTGTCCAAGGAAGCATCCACGTGGGAGTCTGTTCCACAAAGTAGCAGTTCTTAGGAGGAAACTTTTGGAGTGGAATGCCTTTCTTACTATTACTAAAGAAATGTGTAGAGAATGAGAGTGATTCAACACTGGATGTAGCAAGACAGACATGAGCTGGCGGCATTAAAGTATTGAATTTGAACATTTGCTATGGAATTCAGTCTCAACTCTCCATTTGACTGTATAGAGTACAATAGTTAAACATAGTTTTTGACTTAGTAAATGCTATAAATACTTAATGTTCAAAATAAGTTATGGAAACAGTGATATTTGTATTTAGTGGGAATACTGTTAAGACTTACACAGCTAACTCCTCATTCAGTAACCCTCTAGCTTGAGTGGCTCTTGGTTTTTATATTGGGTGAACTATAGTCCTGTGAAATAAGTTAACAGGAATGTATCAGGTTCCCTTGCAAGAGGTGATGATGGAAAAAAACAATTTGTGTTGTGTTGCTTACAAGGTGTCATCTATATAGTAAATGCGAATGTCAGTGTGTCACGCTTTTTCAACTTTACTCCTATAGGCCATAGCCCAAGATATCATACCATTTTGGAATTGAGGTGACTCTGTGAGCAAATTAAAAACATTCTGGGTCAGATTCGGACCTGCTATCATGAAATTTGGGATTCCCAAGTTTTCATTACTGTGACTTTTTGTTGATTTTTTATTATTTTTTTTTTTTTTTAAATGATTCTTGTGACTGATTTTTTGTACGATAACAATTTTTATAACATGGGAATAATCAAAGTTAATTGTGAAATCCAGTGAAAGTCACCCATGAAATAAAATTAATTGTTTGTACAGAAAGTAAGGACCTACATACATCAAATTGTCTTTAAATTAAGTTGTAGCAGAAAAATTATCATCAAACTTTTAAAAAGTAAGCTTAAATATTAATGCAATACTTAAATGCAGCAATCAGTTTTGAGTTCTGTAGTTTATTGTTGCTTATTACATCTACTCCTCCCTACCTATTGTGATGAAGGCCTAATAAAGAGCCCTCCACAGGAGCTAACTTAAATGTTTCCCGATAAGCTAGTATCTTACTTCTGAATAAAACAATTTGTAAACAAAGATTACAAATTTTAGATGATTAACCATATTATGTCAAAACAACCAACAATGAACAATTCTTTTAAACACCAAGAAAAGAAAATTAATCTGTCAAGAAGAAAAATTATATATATTGTAAGGAACAGTTGTGACAGTTTATTTTATATATAGCTGCTTCAGAATTATTATTGTTATGGACACTTTTGATTCTGATTATATTCAAATAGTTTTGGATTTAGTTGTAATTATTTTGATATTGTTAAGATCAAATTAATTGTTTTAGATAGATGTTAAGGAATTAGTAGGTAATATTATAAGCTTCTTTTATCTAGTTTATTGTCATTGTTACTAATGTCATTATCTTTTTTGTAGTTGTAGATTGTGTGTGTATGTGTAGTTGTGTGCACATGTGTGTGTGTAATTTTATCCATGAATATGATGATTTATGATAGAAAATTTTATGATAGACCTTAAGCTTCCATCTTGGAACAGAATGTTCCTTTAAAAGCATAACAACTTACAGTCCCTTAGATTTTAAAATAATCAATTGTTCATCAACAAACCATATTCTATGAGAGCGATGCTGGTAAGTTAAACCCACTTCCCAAAATCAGTATTCTCATGTTTGGTTATTGAAATACTGATTTTGGGGTGAAGGTCATACCAATAAATTTGCAGCACCCCGTCATATATTAAGTGAAGTAATGATAGAACGATCTATACTTTTAATGTTCTGCTGTGAATTTAGTGACAAAAAATATTAATAGAAATTTGATATCTATTTTATTTTCTATATGATGTTGCTTTTTAGTTTTATCAGATTTAAAGAAAGCAATTTGTTTTTGATCACATTTTTACATTATAATTTCATTTTGATTAGTTGAAATGAATATATTGCATAATTTATCTGCATATCTCTTGATTTATACATCTGACCCAGTTATTCAAACTTTAGGCAATCAGTCTTGACAGTTTTATTCTTATAAGCTCTTTGTGGAGCATTAGGATTGCAACCACACCAAGTGATGCTACTACAAGTTCAGTAGTGAGGGTGACTTTTTATGGGCTGAGATGCTAGCACAATACTTAAGATAGACTGCCTTGTGGAGCTAAAGGGCTCCAATTACCATGCTATTTACCTATGGCAAGAGAAGTGGCTTCATGCCTAGGGATATCTCATCTAGTACTTATTTAGTACTAAAATATTTAGAACTAAATAAAAACTAGATGAGATATCTCTAGACATGATCAGCAAAATGAGAATGCATGCCTGTAGAATAAATAAAGGGTCCAGTTCTAAATTCTCTGTAGGTTACCTGGATTGACAAGCACCTGATGAAGGCTGAAGGGTACAAAGGCTGAAAACGTCATGACAACAAAGATGAGGACAATAGTCTGTGTGTAAATAATGTAAACAAATCATTATTTATTAGTGATAAAATAAGTTTTGTTCATGAGATTTGACTTAGCCAAAAGTGGAAATGTTGTGGGGACTTTTTTATTTATTTATCAATGTAAGTGCAAGTAGTGTAACAAATATTGGTGTGGGAAGTGAAATGATTGAGTTGAATTCAAATTCTAGACCAGTTAGTCATGTTCACTTTTGCCTAAACACCCTTAGCAAAGGCATGAATCCATTTCTTCTCTCCCTAGCTATAGGTTAAAATAGCAAGGTAGACTTAGTTCTCTAAGTCTTGGCTGGTAACTCCAGAAGTATAACTCTAAATTCAAAATCAGCCTGTAGAAGAATGGGCTCCATCAGGCTATCTTGTCCTAGACACATCTATTGCCATGGATGCAGTACATGTGCTGCACCCATGATCCTAATTGGTTACAAAACTTGTGATCATAGTGGTGAAAGAGTGAACCAAGATGGATGCATTTTGAGAGAAGAAAAAGTTTTCAAAAACGAGTAGAACATAATATGGGATTGGACCTTTATGCGTACTTAAGAGGATCAAAGAAAGAGGAGGGATTAAGGTGTTTGTTTTTGTTTTTTCTATTTTTTTAATGTCTTCTCTTTTTTTTTATCAGCAAATTATTGTGAATTCTTAAGAAAGATAGCATTTCCACATTGCCTTCTTTGGTTTGGAATTGGAGTTCCTTCTCTTAGACTGGTTGCCACCTACCCTGGTAGTTAACCACTAGCTGAGGAAGGGGTTAAAGGGGAGAAGAGATGGGTTCATGCCTTTTCAAAGGAAATTTGTGCAAAAGTGAATGCCACAGACTAGCTTGGAATTTGAACTTGGGAATAAGGAATTAATACCAGTTTTATTTGCAATATTTTCTATATTATTCATTTTATACTCAGAAGTACCATTCACTGCCAATAATGCCACTGATTAAAATATACGAACTAAATTATAATCTGTTTTTTTATCTTTATGTAAAAAAAGTCTTTCAAAATTTGAAACCTAACTCTTCATTTGACCCCTACTTGTCTCATAATCAAGTATCACTTATTGTTTACTTTGTAACAAATCAAGATGGCAAATAAAATATTCATTTTTCTTTCTTTCTTGAAAGCTGTTTGTAGTTTTATAACAGGAAATAAAATGTCATGCTGGAGGCCATAAATGATTTTCTTATTCTATTTATTATTTTTTGTAATTTGCCTGTGTTTCATGACAAACAAATAAATTACTCTCTTGTGAGCTGTCAGGTTTTCTACAACATTTTATCTTGATAGATGGCCTTGGGCTAGAATATTTCTCAGTGTAGTTAAAACTTCTTTCAATTCAAATCTTTCAAATTATTTCTTTTAAAAGTGCTATTTCAAAAACAATCTGATAATTTTTTGGCACACAAGTAGACAACTAACAAAGTGATGGATCACTTAAGTGCCTTTTTAATTTTATGATATAGAATTCTTAAAAAGATGAACATTAACATTTTTTACCCTTTTGCATTAATTACTCAAGATTTTTATTCTATTATTTTTTTTGTAATGCCATGTCCTTCAGGATGTAAATGATCATAGTTCTCCACACACTCTTTCATTTTTATTATTGACATTATTAGCAAACAAAATGATTGACATAACTCTTCCAATATTTTTCAACACTTAGAAAAGAGCCAGATTTAAGAAAAAAGACACAGTGTTTAACATCGTTAAACACCACCTTCTCTCTTTTACTTTTCTTAAATAGTATTCTTCTCTAAGTGTAGCATTATTATTATTTTTATTATTATTGTTATTATTATTATTGTTATTATTATTATTGTTATTTTTATTATTATACGATTAACTAGCTGCTGTGATTTCTTGGGAAAGATAGTGATTTCTCATTGCCTTTGCCACAGTTTGGCAAATATAGTAGCCTGTCTGCCAGCCAAGGCTAGAGAGTTTAGTTTACCCTACTATGTAACCCATAGTTAAGCAGAGAAAAGGTGGTTTCATGCCTTTTCCAAGTATATTAGTAGAAAAGTAAATGGAACAGACTACACTGGAATCTGAACTCTGGTCACCCATTCTAATTTCCACATTGATAACCATTGCACTAATCACTCTTCTTGATTATTGACTGATAAACAGATATTTAGAATTGTTCATTATACACTGGCTCTTGGAGCAATCATTTTCACACAACATTAGATTTTTCATCTTGTCTTTGAATGGAAAAGAAAAAATGTAACATGATGTTAAAAAAAATAACCTTGCAAATGTGTGTTACCACCTCAGTTAAGTAAAGCCTGGTCCAATGTTTGTTTTTGTTTTTTCTAACTCTTGGGAAAGTTTTAAAATTTGTTCCATTTAGCAATTAGGTGTATGTAATTAATATTACATGAACTTTACCTTGGCCTAGCTTGTTGCTTTATTGTTCACTATAAATCTGTCGATATTTTCATTATTTTGTGACTGAAATTCCAAAATTCTTCAAGATTATATATATATATATATATATTCTTTTAATCTATTCCTTCCTCTTCATATTTGGATGCTGATGTCAGGAGTCATGCAATAAAATCTAACCTTCATTCAAGTTTGACATCTTTAACAATTTGAATATATTTGCCACTATTTAACCCATTAATGCCCAGTCCCAAAAATGAAATGGTTGGCATTAATTGGTTATATGAAGAAACCTAAATGCCAGATTTTTGTTTTAATTTTTTATAATTAATATTTGATTTTATGGTGCATATTAATGGGTTAATCTACCATCTATTTTTAACCAAACTATAACTTGATATGAATTTCTAAAAAAAATCTACTCTCTTTCTCTGAATCTTTGCTATTTTTGTGGTGTATTTGGAGTTATCTCATTATTTTTATTCTCAAACTTCATGCTTTTTTAATCTAAATTTTACTATTAGTTTCTTTTTTGCTGGTTCCAGATATTTAGCTGCTATACTCCCATCCCATTATACAGATTGAACAAGCTATACACACCCATTACTTGTCTTGTTTCTCTGGTGAGGTATCTCTTAAAAGGGGCAGCTATATCTTTGTCAGCTGAAAATATAGTATTTTAAAAAAGCCTTTGGTTTGAGATTCCTTGGATGCCAGTTCGTGAAATTCTGATTTCTTTAGCAACTGCTTGCTGTAAGTAGTATTTTCAGCCTGGCATCTCTAAATATTTTCCCATGATTACAGGCATGAAAATAATTTAGCATTGGAGTCAGTTTTTAAATTTTAAAGAGAATCCATGCTGCTGTACAAAAACAAAATATCTTAGTTGAATTGTTCATTGGGAAACCATAAATAGATTAAGGTGGCATAGTTTTTTGTATGGCCATTTTTGAGCATATTGTTTGGGCTTCATCAGAATTCTGATTGTAAAATTTTAATAAGATCCAATGATGTCACCATAATAGATACAAGTTTAGATATTTGCTCAAAAGCCAAGAACATAGAAGAACTCTGATGCAAAATTTGCAAAAGATTTATGCATGGTACTATATCTTTCATTTAATGAATTTCAAAACTCACCATAATTTTGTCCTATTTTAAATCATTTATATTTAATGAAGGTTCTGTGCTTGGAAACTTCTGGATTGAATCTTGTGTAATAATCTTCTAGTTTTGTATTCCTATGAGTCCTATGAATATACTCTCAGGTTTGAAAGTTTACAAGATACAGTAAAAGAATGATCTTTTTTAATCATTTCAACCCTAGTACACAGGAAGTGTGAAAGAATATGAGAAGAAGAAAACATTATTAAGGACAGGAAACAATAAAAGAACAGTAATAACAATTGACATTGCATTTACATTTTTGAAGATCAAAGTTGACTGGAGAGCAAGAAACTGGAAGAGAACACTACAAGCAAGAGAGGAAACTATTAGCATAGAACTTTTATTTATCTCAACCACCAAGGCAAAAGAGAGTTCCACAAGTAAGAAGTGCAAGAGAAGAAAACGTTAGCATAGAACTTATGGTTACATCTACCCATTTCAACTGTAAAATGATGAGAACTTGCTGCCAATCTAGTACTGTGTTTAAATTCATAAAGTCTAGGTACAAAAGAGGAAAGCTCATCAGAATAATTACCATGAAAATATTTATAGAAAAGGCACAAGAAAGCTACATTACAGCAGTGAGAAAGTGACTGAAGATGAGATGCCAGATCAGGACCAATAACATTGCAGATTTTTCTTTGTATTTTATCAAGAATCTCTAAATATGTAGCAGAAGCACTAGACTAGATGTAGCAGCAATATTCAATGTATGGACAAATGATAGACTTATAAATGTGTAAGATAGATTCTATCACTGCAGTTTTGGTTACATTACTGCATAAGAGTTGAACAAAATAGCATGGTCAGAATCAAACGTTGTACATTTAAGTGTTGTTTAATTGTATTTAACCTGATATGCAGATACTAATCTTGTGAGAATGACTTGCACTTTTTTGTTTGTCCATGTTATTTAAAATAGATGATATAATTAATTTTATTGCAGTATACTTCGTGACTCTGGAATGCATAGCATAATTATCCCATACATTCCTGTATTTTTAGTTTTTGGTTGCAACTTGATTGTTTTTACATAGATCTATTTTATAAATAAATACCTGTAGTTGCTAAGCCTGAGCCTCTACTAATTTGTTGGAAATTGAGCATTCAAGTTGGACTAGCTAAATTGGTAAAGGTACTATTCTATGTATCTCCACTTTTTTGCTAAAAAACAACATAGCATGATGATAAAATGCTCTGAACTTAATAAAAACAAAGTTTTATCATCAAAATGTTTGTTATTATTAAAAGGAAGGACCAAAGTATTTTTTAATTTTTAAAAAAATTTTTAACCCTTTCTAACACATTTGAAAGTTTGGTTAAAAATCTTACTTTTTTTATGCATCAATGGTGTAACAGAGCTGACTATGGAAATTTTAATGCCTTTTTTTTTCCAGTAAAGTAATACATTGATTTGGAAATTCTAGCAAAAATCAAATAATTGTCAGATTTTAATTAAACTTTGAGGACTTATTCATGAATGAATGAATTTATTTTTGAAATTATTATTTTTAGAAAATCTTGGTAAAAAACTTTTCTTTTACATGTCCCCCCCCTCACACACACACACACAACTTACTTAATTCCATGAAATTTATAGAAATTAAATTCTGACCGCAAACTGTTAGTTAAATGCAGGACTCCTTGGAGAATGTAAATCATCTTTTTTTTTTTTCAAACAGTTACTGCTTTCCTGAAAATCTGCTCCAAATAGTAAAATAAAAACTGTAATAAAACTATGACATTATTTTATTAGACAAGCTTTTAATTGCTTTTAAAAATAATATATATTAAGGATATTATAGTCTGAAGAAAAAACTTTTCAATGAATAATGAATTTTTACAAGAATTGTTTACATTTTTTTTAATTATAAAATTTATAAAGTTTCAAAAATCTTTTAAAAATTCTTCAAAACTTTGACCACATTAGGTTATTAAGTGAAGACTATATTTACTAAGCAAAAATGTAAAAGCTTAATACAAATCATTACACACTAATATTTTTAAAATAATTTTTATTTTATTTTTATTATGACACTGAAGCTATGAAGTGGTTAAATGTTAAGTTTGAGCTGGAGGATTAAGCTTAATATGAAATATAAGTTGGAAGATAGAGAGAGAAAGAGAGAGTTTGAAGACATTTTCCCTGGTGATATGGAAGTGGGAAAGGGGGCATCTGCCTTTCTTCTTCCCTATGAAAGGGATGATACACTTAAAAGTTTATTAATCAATTTTCTGTGCTGTCTTGCCAGTGTAGATCTCCATTCCCACTATGTATCCAGTTTCTCCTTTACATAGCATGAATGACTTCACACCAAATTTGGATGGCTTGTCTTTGATGTATTGTTTGATGGCAAGGCTTGAGTGGAATTATTCCTTTGTTCAAACTGAGGTGTTGTCCGGGCACATAATAGTGTCAAAATTTCTCCAACAGTGAGTTTAGCATTGGTCTGACCATGTAAATGGCATCTGCTTTGTCAGTTGTAGCATCAGTTTCATCTATAACATGAAGAAAAGCCCAGATGGAAAGAAATCTGTCTCTTGACACTACTTTTTGAAAACAAGGCATTTCTGACAGAAAGTTCTGTCCACACAATTCCCAGTACTCCCTGAATTGAGGCTTGATTACTGTTTCCATTTACAATCTCAACCCAAGGAAAGCCTTTGCTTCTGCTTCAGTCAGTTTATCTTTGAATATCTTGCCATAGTAGTAGTCAGGCTTTGCTTCCTTGATCTGATCTGTGCGCTAGTTTGTTTTGTTTACAAAGTTTTGCCAGAACTCATCATCCAGAAATAAGTTGATGTACTCAATTGCGTGTGAGCTTTTGTTGATACTTTCTGGAATGTTCTTTGCTCCACATTCAGAATCATCAAACTTGATGTCATTTGCCTCATATAGCTTATTCCAACCATTTTGATCTTTTCTTACATCTTCTCTAACATCACCGGATTCTGTGAGGACACACCTCCTTTGATCAGCTGATTCTGCATACTCAATTCCATTTTCACTGTCTGTAGCAAAATCATCTGATTTGAATTCCACTTTACTATCAGAGCAATTATCATCAAGCCTATCAACTACTTGCTGCACTGTATAGTGTTCTTTTCTCGCACGTTTTGTCCCTGATTGCTTCCCTGATGGTCCAGGTTGAGATTCTGCATGCTTCATGGTAGAAACAACCCTTTTTTTTATCCAAAACACATGCACAAAACAATGAAAAAGCACTAACATGTTGATATAACATTTGGTGACATCAGAATATTATGGCTTTTCTGATTGACTCTTCAAAATAAGGCAACCAATAGCAAAACATTTTACAAGTGTTTACTCACTGTTCAATTGGTGGCTGGGCATTACATTATTTTGTCAGGGCTCAAAGGGTTAAGATTACTGAGTACTTAAAAATTATATAAAGAGGGGCTCACCCATCATTTTCTTAAATTATGTTTTAACAGATAAAGTCTCTGTAGAACAACAATAAAACTGCCAACCCCTTTAGTAGCACTTATGTGATTTACAAGCGATGACAAGCATGCAATCACTGCTACTGTTTGTTTTAAAAATCCATTTTCTGTTATTTTCAACTTAAAGTAAATAATATTTGTTTTAAATCAGATTAATTATACTTTAAATCAGCTAATATTCCTCAAATAAAGTTTCAGAAGAGTATATATTTTATTTTTGGAAAAATTTTTAATAAAGTAAATTACATTGTGATGACAGATGACTAAAAAAGGGCACTAATTAGTTACTTAGTAGCCAAAAATAAGTGAATTGACTCCAGTCAATTTAATTTCTGTTTTAAATACACCAGAGTATTTTGCTTACTGGAAATAGTAAAATTAATCCTTTAGTTTTCTGTTAAAGCTAAAATGAAAGCTTCAAGAAAGTTTTTTTTTTTTAATTTTAAAAATTCATTTTAAATCTCAGTTATGGCAAATTATCGCAAATTAATGGAGGTACCTATACTATTCCAAGGCGATCCTTAACTCAGGTATATACAACATATATAGCTCTTTAGGCACTGGGGGGCCAACTGTCAATATGCAAAAGTTCATTGCTGAAATTGGATTAAGAAATTAAGTTTTTTTTAAAGAAATTTTTTACTTTTTACTTTTAGATTAAGATTATTAAGATCAAGATATTACCATAAGTAATGATTATTTATTTTATTTGAACTTGTAATATTTTATCTTTAAACAAACATTTTCAGTGCAAAATTCACAAGTATCATTAAGAATTTTATCACATTAAAATAAAAAATTAATATAAATTAATATTTTTCTCTATGTTATTGTTCTTCAATAACTATATTCAGTATAAAATTATTTTTATGAAAAATTTGTTTTTCTTTAACAAAATAAATAGGTATGTTGAGTTTTTGTCATTTGTAAATATTAAATAAATTGAAGACATTTTTAACAAAGGTAACATTTTTCACTTTGAAATTAATGAAAAATGATACTTATTAAGAATTTATCACAATGTCAAAAATTCAATCAATTTAATATTTTACGATTATTAAAAATATACCACAAAAATGTAAAGGAGACATTGTCTTGTCAATATCGTCTTTCTCTTTTTTACTTTTTTTCGATTATTTTGAACAGTGAAATTTAGAAAAAAATGTCATTAAGAATTTTCTTACAGAAAGTTAATTTAATTTTTTTTTCTTTATGCTATTATTCTTTATAATAATGAATATCTTGATTATAAAATTCATTTTTTAAGGTATAATTTGTGTTTTCTTTATAACACATGAAGTATGTTGATACTTCATGAATAAAGAAAACAAAAAGTAAATGTAACTTTTCGCACTGCTAATTTTCCAAAATTACTCTTTCCAAATTGCAGATTTAAAAAAAAATTGAATAAAAATTTAATTTAATATTGCTTTTATGATATTATTCTTCATAATAAACATTGATTTAAAAAAATAATTATTTACACAAGGGTATTTAAAAAAAAATGTATGTTGAATTTCACTAGCATTGTTAAAAATATAAAACAAGATAATTAACCAGTTTAATATTTTTTTTAAATATATTGTAAAAATATTAAACTAGTTAATTTTGTTTAGATAATTGTATTTTATAGGAGAGGAGGTGATCAATCTGCACCCCCAGATAAATTACAATTATCCAAAAATTTTAATGAGGGAGGTTCAGTTCACTATGTAACTTCAACATAAAACTGACCCTAACCAGTGAAGCAATTTGGAAATCCTTTGGAACCACGTAATTCCTTAAAGACAATGGAAAGTCACATAAGATGACAAATTCCCACATTCATACAAACTTCAAAATTCTTAATTCTGAATACTCAACTCTCCAGACCTTAGAATATAAGGTTTATACACTGTTTAGAAGCACCATGTAATTTTTACAAAATAATAGTTAATATTTTTTTAAATTTTAGTATCCCAAAATCTTTCTCAAAATGTTAATAAGTACTGTGTAACAGGTTGTCACAGTAACTATGATTAACAAAATAAGGTTTTATTATAAGGTTTGTGTATTTTGTCTTCCCCAACATCAGAATGAGCGAGAATGATGGTTAAAGCCAACACTCCTGACAAACCAAACACTGTTGTTTGTGAAAGGCATTTTCCATCTGATTATGAAACAGTGGTTATTACAAGAAAAGTACGACCCAGAAATCCACCATCAATATTTGATCATTTGCCATAAGTCTATTAATTAGTCCTTAACCAAAACCAACAAACAAAACTTTTGCTTTTGTGTGAAATATGCAAAATGATGAGTTGACACAGTTTCTAGAAAAGGACAAAATCCCCACTTTTGAAAAAAAATTTTTTTTCTCTTTCAAAACGTCGAATATCAATTTTTCAGCACTGATCACAAATCAATGAAGCAATTTGTGATCTTAGTAACTTAAAAAGTGATAATAAGAAAAAGATTTAAAAGAACATATTGATGTTATGTCCCTAAAAAGGACTGAAACAAAACATTGATTCTTATATTCTTACCAGGACATTTATTTGAATACTTGTTACATCTTGATCATTATATGTTATATTCCGTGCTAATAGGAATATAGACTTGAAAAACAAGGTGGATAAAATAAGTAAAGGTTTATTGTAAAAAAACCAGTACAACAAGAAAGGTAACAGTTATGCACAAGGTCGTCGCAAGTCAATCCAGTAGTGAGTGCTACTATTGGAAAGTTGATAGTTCTCGCATAAGTTTGAGTCGTACTCAACAGATCCCAGCTAGTCTCTGTAGTCCATTGACTTACAGATACTTATAGGTAGTTACTACCTATAGTGTAGTCACTCATGGGAGTGACAGGTTATTCCATTACATCATTATATAACAGACTTCAGGATGATTTTTAAGTTACCCAATGTGAAAATGTTACCAGCTTTAGCATCATAAATTTCAAAATTAGATGACTAATTTTTTTGGTGATAATTTAGTGAAATTTATGAAAACCAGAAAAAAGTGTATTCTTTTAGTTGATAAAATGTATGCTAAGGTTGCTCTGCAATATCATGAAGGAAACTTGTATGGTTTGACTGAAAATTTTGAAAGATTAGAAAAAACAGTATTGGGCATCATGGTAAAATATTTAAATGGAGGACCAAAAATTTTATTTAAAATATATATATTTAAAAAATTTTCATATAAAAAAGTTGCCTCTAATTTTGCAACAAGGATCTTGTTGCAAAATTAGAGGCAACTTTTTTATATGAAAAATTTTTATATATTGTTGATGGTCAAGTAATGGCAATTATATGTAACAGTAACAGAGTTCATCAATCTTTTTTTCCCAAAATTTGACATTGTTTTTATTAAGCTTTGAATAACTAGAAATGGCTTGTACTTACTTTTTGATTATGTCCACATTTTTTAAAATATTCAAAATAACTGGATTACTGAACCTACTTCTGAATTATTGTTTTATTCTGAAGACAAAAAGATGACAGCAAAATGGGAAATTGTAAAAGGTCTTTTTGAGTATGAAAAAATTCCAATTCATTAAGTTTTCAAAACTAACTGATGTAGCAATTTACCCAAAACCTGTTGAGTGACAAAATGTTTCCCATTGTTCAAAAGTTTTTTGTGATCAAACTGTAGCTGCCATTAAAGCACATACATTATTAAATGGGGTCAGTTAATTTCATTTAAAGTCTTAAAATATTTGAAAATGGTCTAAAAATGATCCACTGAAAAAGGTGATATCAGATTTAGATAGTATTTATTATTAGTTATTTCTTTCTAAATTTTTGAAAATGACAAAAAGAATGGAAGAAAAGCAAGGAAAAAGAATTAAATCATTAACATGAGATACTAGTTTAGTCATAGAACATACATGCAATGGCATAATTGATGTTTGTAGCTATTTGCTAAACAGTGGGTTTCATTTTATGTTTGGTGAATTTACCATACACTATTTAGAAAATCAGTTTCAAAAATTAATACAAAGTTCTGGAGGTGCATATTTTATAACAGTTCAAAATGTTATTGAAAAATTTCAATACTGAAAAACCTAAAACTACTTAAATTAAATGTTGATGTCAATGAATACAACTTTGATTCAGGCCATAATTGCTCAAAATGTGGACATTTGCTGGATGAAATGGGATGCCAAACATTTGATAACTTACCAGAACTTGAAACTAGGGTCTCTAAAGATATTAAAATGTCACTTTTGTATATAGCAGGCTATGCTACAAGAAAAGATTGTCCCGCAGAAGAGGAAATATTTAATATTAGTTTTTATTTTCAAGAATATCAACATTTTTGAAAGAAATAGATTGTACTAATTTAAAAATTCTACTGGATACCGCAGGGATATCAGATAATTTTTATTTTCAATTTTCCTCCTTTTTCCATATATTTAATTGGTTAACTCCCCAAATTATCCTGTTGATTAATTTTATGTTCTTGTTAATGTAAACTGATTTTAATTTTTAAAACTGTGTACTGGTAATATCTATTATTGTATCATAGTGAAATAAGTATTTTCTTCATCTTCGCATCTTTGCATTAACTAATTACTGGACATTGCTAACAAGTTCCTTGCTAAAAATGTTCTCAATAATAGTTATTTAGTAGTAATTTAGGTTTCCACATGTCTACCCCCAGTCGCTTTGTTGCCAGGCCTGGTATAAGGATTACCTTGAACTATTCATATTAAGGATAAGCTAAAACAGGACTTGTTTTCTTTGTGACTTTGTATCTTACCTTTATTTTGCTTTATCAGAACTTCTGAGTGTTTGATCAATTGTTCATTCTGGTTGTCTATGAAGTTCTCCAGCATTTGTCATATTTTCTTGACATTTTGCATATCTCTTTTTATTTTTATTATTCTTTGAAGAAGCTATTTTTCACATCAAGTTTCTTGAACTTTTTCATTTTTAACTTTATATTGACATTGAGAGATATACATTAAAAGTATTTCTCTATTTCTAACGTAAATTGATCAAAATCTTTTTATAAATCCATTTTACTGATAAATCTGATTTTGTTCCTTTCTCTACATTTGCTACTTATTGGCATGAATGATGCTTTTTTTGGTTTCTTTGTCCAATACTACAATTACTTTTTGTTTGATTAACTTGGCTTAGAAAACTTTCAACTTTACAACATTGGTAGAACTTCTGCAGTAAAACTTCCCATGGAATTGTAGCCTGAATTTTCACTACAAAATCTTAAAGAAAGTTGTAACTTTGAGACTATGACTGTGACACTCAGGGAATAGAATATGGTTTTATCTTGTGTTTTAACGCCTGTGAAATGGTGTCTTTGAGAATAAAATAACAGATAAATAAATGAAAAAAAAATGGGGTTAAGTGACAACAAATCAGATGTTGGAAGATCTCTGGTCACAGATATATATTAACAGTTTAGTTTGAGAAGAGTTTTGAACTGCCTGTTAACAAGGACAGTGTTCCTCTGGGTAGTTCTGATGCTACCTGTATGAGTTGTCAGCAGGTGTCAAAGAGAAATAACTATTAAATGTCTGAGTAACCTTCCTTACTTATTAATACCCGTTGCATTGTGGGCACAATTCAATTAAACCACATACCTAACAATATTAAGTACAGTGTTTATTGAATTTTATAACCTCTTATTGAAGGTAATGTTCTCAGCATTTTAAACCATTGATGATTTTCATTAAGGAAGAAAAAAAATGTAAAAATAGTTTGCTTTAGAAACCAGAAATGTTCATATTAATTTTTTTCTCTGGAGAAGAAATTTTTCTTTTCTTTTCAAATTAATAAATTAGAAACAAATCACATCCAGCAGCATCTGTTAATCACACTTGTCATCAGTGATAATATTATATGAAATCCCAATTTTTAAATTGTAGAAAAAAAATCTTTTTTTCCAAATAAAAATTTTTAATCTTTTCCTTATTTCAAAGACAGATGCTTACGTGTACAAGCTTCTGTAATCAAAATGACCGCTTTACTTTCAATAAACAATTTACTTACAATTTGTTTGTTAGTGCAGTCTGCTTTATGATGAGCCATATTTCATGTGACCCACTGGTCAGAAAACATTGAGATTTACATTTCTGTCAGAAATGATTGCAAAGATTCAGTGTAACCAAAATAAGCTGCAATTCCCATAAAATTCAGGTCTCTTGAACTGCTATGAAATATCAATCCTCTTGTATGGCAGTGAATGCTGGACAATCTCACCATAGATGAAGAGAAATCTGGAGGCAGCAGAAATGTGGTTCCACTGAAGAATGCTGAAAATTCTATCGACAATAAGCAATGTGGATGTCTTAAAAGAAAATGTTAACAAAAAGCACACTTAAATGCAGAATCAGAAAGAGACAGTTAAAATTTCTTACACACAAAGAGGAAGGAGGACTTGGAGAACTTGACCCTCACAGGGCATATTGAAGGGAAGAGAGATAGGGGGATGGAGGGAGCTACCTTCCCTGTGAAAATGTATGGTAGAATGGGGGGTTGCAGGGGGCTTGGCGAAGGGAGAAATGCTGCCAAAAGCCACAAGGGATAAGAAGCTGATCACCCACATCCTGAAGGGACATGACACATAGAAGAACAACAACAACATCTGTGGTCTCCATGTAAATTGATCGAGTAGGAATTTCAAATGTTCTATAATTTTGTTCAGAGCTCTATGGTTGTCAGTTTCTAGAATATTGATGATATTTTGCAAAATAGTCACTTGTACAATAGTTTATTATTAATAGATGATATGACGATACTATTTAGACATATTACAGGAGGCACAGTGGAGTAATGGTTAGTGGCTCAGATTGAGGAATCGGAGATCTAAGTTTGAATTCCATCAAATCCATTACATTCACTTACATGCTAATACCCTTGGGAAAGGTATGAATCCTTTTCTTCTCCTCCTCCCCCAGCTATGGGTAAATAGCAGGACAGACCGGGTTCAAGAGCCTTGGAGGGCAACTGGTCTACTGCAGAAAGTAATGGCAATCTACTGCGGGGAAAAAAAAATCTACCTTGTCAGTCATGTATCGAAAGATACATGATTGCCTAAGTGTGTATCACGCATGGCACATGACTGACTGACTGATTCAGGCATGTTACATTTGTGGGGTATTTTTTATTCTATTTTTTTTTTGTCACAAATTGTTTTTCCCCTCCTATGTGCATTAGCATCTGTTTATACTTTGGCATGGCTGCACTTTCTATGCATTATGGCGTTCAAGATATCTATAGTCAGTTATAAAAAAAACATGATTGAGTAAAAAGAAAAAAAATCAGTATTTTTGCCTTAGTGGCCAGACCAGCATGTGTATGAATATCATTATTTAACTGAAGCATTATAATGGATTTTATAACGATAACAATGGAAATGAATAGTAAATAACTTTCATGCTAAGGCTTCTCGTATGCTTGTTGTCATTAAATGAGCCAGATCCTTTGCAGTATGAATAAATATCTGTACAATGAGATATTGTGGATTTTAGATTATCGACAGAAATTAGTCATTTTAAATGAGTCATGTTATCTGCATTAAGATATTAAAAATGTTATATATAATTTATACACATGAAATATATTTTATATAAAATCAATTATTTGCAAATAATTTTGTTATATTTTTGCAGAATTTATTTTAAGACTTTAAATATTTATTCTTTATAAAGAACAGTTTACTAAAAAATAGCCATATTTGACTTTTGAAAATGGTGATTATTAAAGAAAATTCATTGAAATATATCTAATGTTCTTTTTTTCTTTTAATTTTGGCATGGTAAGCATGGCAAAATATGAAACTTGTAAAAACGAGAGAAATAAGTATTGATTACATAGCATCTTGTAAATTTTCTATTTTTAAACTGCATTTGTCTTGGCAAGACATATTGATTCATCTGTTTTGAAAGATGATAGAAATATTAATTACAGCAATAATAATGATTGATAAGCAGATTTTTAGGTCAACAATATAATTTGAATTGCTAAAAATTGACAGCTTTATGGTCACATTCAGTTCACATTCTCCGAGATGTTATCTTTTGCCCAAAAGGACAATAATTACAAACAGAGCGTGCCTTATGTGTCCCCTGTCTCTGCTCATTACTAATATTTTAATGAATATCATTAAAGAGCAGTCAGTTTGTATAATCCATGTTGACGTAGACATATTTTATGGATGAGGTCTGCTTCATTTTTGTTTTGGTTTCTTGGTAATATATGACTTAATACCAGTAGTAAAGTGAGCTTATGTTAAAAGATTGAATCATTATTGTCTTCATAGATAGGTCTGTGGTTAAATCCTTGGACTGAAGCTTGTTAATTCTATACTTTAAACCAGCATTTCTCAACTGGTGCTTCTTGTTGCACTAATGTGCCCTGGAAGGTAGGCAGGTGCACTACAAGTTAACAGAAGTGTAATTTCTGAATTATTTTTGTATTTAAAAAACTTTATTTTTAAAAAGCAAGAGACACCAAGCACATGGCTTCCATATCTAAGTCATGTCTCTGTCATTTGATATTTTAAACTTAATATTTAAAGAGGAGTGGATAATTCTTTCCCTTTGGCCTTTCTCAACAGATTTAATTTAAATCTGTCATTATTGTCCTCTCTAAAGAAACAAAAACAGCAGATTCTTCATAAATCCCTTGAAATAAAAACTGTTCTGCTAATCTTTTGGAGGAAAGCAAGCCAAAATTTCTTATTTTCAAATTTCATGACTAATTTTTTTTTATTAAAATTTAAAGTGCTCTCCAGACTTTTAGTCATTCTACAAGTGCACCCTGAATTAAAAAAAAAAAAAGGTTGAATGACTTTGGCTTAAACTATAATGGCAGTTGGGTGCATATTTTACTTAATGGCTTAAAATAGCCAATGATTTTGTCAAAATTTTCTTTTTGTAAATGTATTTTTAGTTTTTGCTATTATGTATTGTTTCTTCTGTTATGCTACAGAAAAAGCAATTACAGTTAAGGACAGTTTTGTTTACAGATAAAGAGTAAAATAAAATATTTAACACTGTCAAAGCTTTCATTAAAAAATATTGAAATGTTCTGAAGAATCACAAGTTATTTTAACTCTTTTTTTTTTTTCCTTTAATGATGCTATCATTCAAACACTCTAAAATGAAACATTTACATCAGTTTTAATTTTTACACTTCTATATGAAAATTAAAAGACTTGTTAATTGAGTTTTGTGTTAAGAAAAGCCATAGCTTTTAAAAATTTAGATTGGGTTACATTTTATCTTCAGCTTCAAAGTCTAAATTCTTATTTAATAACAGCAGGCTTTAAATTAATTATATAATTCTACTTGCTCCTCTGTTAATTAGTTAGCACGTGTTACACCCTGCCATTACCTCAGATAAATAATGGACCATTTTGTTTTGATTTTGAGGAAAGGCAAGAAAAAATATAATAAAGACAGTGTTTTGTTTTAATGGAAAAAAAAGAAAAAGAATACATAATAATAATAATAATAATAATAAAGTCAATGCTCTCATTTGTATAACTTCAGTGAAATGGAAAACCTTGTCAATTTTGAATCTTCATTTGTACCCTCTTCTTTAAATAATGGCCTGCATTCATACTTATGACTGTTATGCAATATTTTAATAGTTATTAAGCACAAATACTAGGGGAGTTTATAGTCGTGGAAATTGCAAAGAGCTTATGCAATCATTAACTTAAGAATTATGATTCATCAGAAAATTCAAATAGGTAAACCGTACTAGTTGAGAGTCATGCCTATACAACAATCTATTCTACAAATATGGATTTGTAATTCTCATGCATTTATCACAGTAAGCTTGTCTGTCAACATCATTTATTTTAAACTAAAAAATATCACTTTAAATGAGTATATAGTCTTAATGATACATCTCACGCTAATTTTCATTATTTTAATTACAAAATATTATTCTTTTTTAAAGAAATCTCTATGATGGTTATACTATATTTTCATAGCTTTACATTATTGTTAGGTGAATTTTGATTAAAGTTTACTTATATAATAAACTGTTTTCATGACCCAACACCTCTTAAGCTTCTGAGGCATATTCACTTATTGGTGGAGACTAATGCCTTTTATATTTTTTATTTTTTTTAATCATTTCACACCAAGCAAGGTAATAAAGCCACAAAGATGCAAGTGGTTACTAAGTCAAGTCAAGATCCAGAGCTTTGATTATACTGCTGCATAAGTATAAAGATCAAAACAACAGTTCGTATGAAAATAATATGACATGTTAACTGTAAGAATAACAGAATGCAGTGGGTGGTCAGTGATTGGTCAGAATACCTTGTGATTGTGGTATTCTGACAGTGATGGATTGCCTTTGTCTAAGTTTTTGATATAAAACCAAAACAGCATGAAGTCCAAGTCCAGCAGAGTGCCCGCAAGAATTTTGAAGCATCTATACACTTCCCACACCCTTGTTCTACAGACAGCTTAAGACAGCACATGCGTCTCCTTGAAATTATTCCTCCTGCTGCCTCCTAGAATTGATGCTACCCCTTAGGTCCCTCTCTTCTAATAAAAGAAAAAGAATCTGCCTTTCATTGATACCATCTATGAAATGGTGTTAGGGTCTGAGGGGCTGAGTTGACCCCCTCACACTAAATATTCATAGCTTATATCACCAGGATGGGATATAGGAAAAGCCTAATCTTAAGGCAAACTGTAACTTCAAAATTTTTACAGTTTGAGCTTCATTCATCAATAGCATTAAAGAAAATGTCCTACTTGTCTTTACTTGTTTACCGAAGCATGTATTGAGATTGATTAATCATGGAGCAGATAGCTTGTTCACTTGGGCATGCTAAATCAAGCATATAGATTAAATAATGATGTGTAACCTGCTGATCCTTGAAGGAGGTTGAATGTCATTATAGCCTGTTGAGTGACTACAATCAGCAACGTGCAACAGAGTATAAAGCATTAATCATTTCATTTCTACAGTGGAAGTATTCAACCAGTGGCAAGAGTTGTATTATGGTTCACATTTTATTACTTTTTTTTTTTTTTTAATCATTTCACTCCAAGCAAGGCAATAAAGCCACTAAGATGCAAGTATGTTAGAGAATATGATAAAAAAAAAGCATTATTAAGGAGAGAGAACAATAAAAGAACACAAATTAAGAAGACCGACAATAACAATTGACATTGCATTTAAATTTTTGAAGATCAAAGTTGACTGAGAAGCAAGAAGCCGGAAATGAGTTGTATAAGTGAGAAGTACGATAGAAGAAACTATTAGCATATAACTTACTAAGGCATGTTGCTTTGAGAGGAGGTGCTATAGGTCCTGACACTTTCTCACTTTAATTCTTCTTCATTTATGTGTGTTTGTGAGAGAGAGGGATTTATTGCCCAAAGACAAAATATTTCATTTCTTTTCCTCTAGTTTTACTATTCAAATATAGTTGACACACACACACACACATGCACACTATGATTTTATTGTGCATACCACTTATCTCCTAAAAATGTAAAGGGGGAAACAATATATCCACATGATAAGAAGCAGTAAAGGGACAGTCTTGTTTCATATGAAATAAGTGCTGTTTTCACAGAAGTAATTTTTAAGCAAAAAAAAGTATGTTGTATGCAATGGGTCACCGCTTTATTGGTTAGGGCACCCATGTAATCAATGGACTGTAAATGATTTTTATCTGGGCCTGTTTCTATGAGTATGCTTCTAAAATCAAGATGTGAGAGTTTCAAAGCAACTACCTCTTGTCTAGACGTAAGAAAAAGGTAATAAATGAAAGGTTTCAAGATTGTGCCACTCAGCTGGAAAGTAGGGAATTGCAGAGTTGGGCTTAAATATCATCAGTCCACATTCTAGTTAAGGGTAGTTGGAGAGAATTGCAGTTAGTAAGAACAAGTCATGGCATTTGCAGTCAGGCAGAGTGAAAATGAGAAGAGATGTAAAGTCAGATGAAGTTCTTGCTGCCAAAGGGAAGATCTGGTTTGTTAGTCTGTCATGACAAAAATAGCAATGAAGATGTCACAAGATTCACTTACCTACTCCCAGTTTGTGCTAGGTGAATCCATAAATAAAGAATCCTATTTATACAATATTTCAGCTTCATTATTATTTTCACCTTTGTTGAACATACACTGGGCATTTTCCAGTTTTGTTTGCACCAGTACAAATGGGATTTGAACCATGGTGTTGGGGAGAAGCTGACCATTCAGCAAAAAACTCTCTTAGGGACTCAGACATATGTTCGCAATAAAGTATTCTATGACCCATGGGGAGGAAAAAAAAATTAAATATCCATCCCACTTCCAAAAAAAAGAAAGAGCTTTCATCCAACAATTTAACCAATTTAAAAATGTTATTAGTCAAATTAAATTTGGTAAGTTTTTCATTAGCAGATTTTAAAGTAAACTCTTTTTGGGTATCAAATGTATCTTGTAGGATATATGACTAGAGTGCATAAAAAATACAGCATATCTTCTTTTGTGGATTTTCTTGATATATTCCTTATTTCATGTACTAAAATGGTCAGAAAATTGATCAGACCATGAATATTGCGTTTGGGGTCTGATTTTAAAGTTCTTCTTTCTCTATGGAATGAAGCAATTTGGTGCTATATTTGTTTAAATAGTGTCAGTGAATATGAGAGAATGCAGAATGGATACATATTTTTTCTAAATTGATATTCCTTGCACATTTCAGAGGCTTTGATTAATTGGTATTCAAAATTGTTCCCATATTTGTTTAATAATGGTGAGCTGTAAGCAATTCAAACAAGATTTCTGACAAAGCAATCTTCAAAAACATACTGATCTGCTGTTCAAAAATTAAGCAAATGTACACTTATCTGCCTCGAGATTCTCTCCACAATGTCAATTTGCTCATTCTGAAATATTAATGGGTTTCAAATGTAGCTATCTTCTGCCTGCTCTGTCATAATAAACACATCTAATAATGATACTTGAAATGATTTTGAATTCACTCTCCTTGTATGATTGGGGATTTTTTTCCTGTTTTATTTCTGATTTATCTTAGGTTAACCTGAATGAAATGCAGTTGTTTCATTTCCTTCATTATGCTGTCCAATTTCAAAAGTGGCATTCCTAATTTTGATGCTAGCTTGTACTGACTTCTGATTAACCAATAATCTGCTTTTCAAAATCTAACAATTTCCCTTAAAAGGCATTGTGAAATGATTGTAACAGTATTTCTCTTATATCTTGACAGTAAACTGAATAACTGTCAATTAATCTGTATTAACACTTTCACTGCTGGGGATCTATTCATATGTCTTTACAAAACTTGCATTGTGAACATACATATATATTTTTTAAATCGATGTAAACATATAGTAGCTTACAAAAAACATGTTTATTATATGTTGGGAGTGGGAATTGTTTAGATTAATCTGAACTGCAAAGTATCCTATTGAGACCAAAATAATGGCACCCATGAAAAAGCACTATCAATGTCTTTATATTCATTTATTTCTAATAAATGAAAATTTCCCATTTTTCATAAAATGGGCCAGCACAGCCAAGCAGTAGTGAAAGTGCTAAACATGAAAGTTGGGTAAAATAACAGTATTTACTTATTAGTTTAGACAACATTTACATAGCACTTAGAAAATATCAAACTTTATTTTACTCAGTATTTTCTTGTTTATCTTCAATGTTTCTAAATATTAAACAAGTAACTTTCTATTCCACATTGAGTAATTATGGATTTTTATTTATCAAGTTTAACATAACATTTTTATTTTATATTATAAAGTGTCAACTATATAAAGATGGGCAATTTCCACATCGTTATCTAGTGAATTTTTCTGATGAAAAAGAAACTTAGAAAAGTGTTTATTTATTTATTTATATATATATATATATATATATATATATATATATATATATATATATATATATCCTGCACTGCAGGCATTGATAGTGGCATGGATTGAGGAAATGCAGAGGTGAGCTTGGATTACAGCTGAGTTCATTACACTTACTTATGTGCGAATACCCTAGGGAAAGACTATGAATCAATCTCTTCTCCCCCAGTTATGTGTAAATAGTAAGACAGACTGGGTCCTATAGCCTTGTGTGGCAACCAGTTTAGGAAAAGGACAACTCTGAATTCAGAACCTGAGGAGAATTGTTTGAGGAACTTGTGGCATGCTGTGCACCAGTTCTTTGTATTTGGCTCTTCCAAAAAGTGGTTAAAGCCTTCACCACTATAATCAAATCATATATGCAGGTAGTCTGGCTGTTAAGTTCTAAGAACTGAACTCCTCATATGTTGGAAAGTGGCAAGAGAGTCCTCTCTCTCTCTCTCTCTCTCTCTCTCGTATATATATATATATATATATATATATATATATATATATATATATATATATAATCAATATGAGCATGTTGGTCCAAATAGCAAAACATAATAATTGTTTACTTCATTTAAATTGCTTTTCCTTCCATTCTCGACTTGGGATAATTATCAAAATACTGAAAAAATAAATCATACTTACTGTGTTAATATGATATTATCTATAGATATTTCCCAAGCTAAATTCATCTGTTTTGTTTTAAAATTAATATAATTTTTTTCCTTATATTTGGTGCAGTATAACAATGGGAATAGGTTTTTATTCCTTATTACATGATTTTTTTTTTTTCCAAATTTTATGAGGATTGAATCAAAGTTAGAAAAGAAGACCTGACAGCTTTGCAGAAATTTTATTTATCTTATTAATCCTTAAAAAGCAAAAATATCAGTCGTTAACTATTTTACTCTTTTGTTGGAAAGTTCTTAAGGATTAAGAACTTAAAAATTCTTAACGAGAATACAAACAAGAATATGTTCTTTAATTATACTTTAAAATTATTCAAAATAGACAAATAGTCATTTGCAAGCAATAAAAGAAAAGAAAGACTAATTTTATATTTTTAACTTCTGATCGATTCATATTAAAAAAAATAGAAAAAATTTTACAAAAATATTCTCTCCGTATACTGATGAACGGTAATTATTTTATTAGAGTTTATACGTATTTTACCTTTGTAGAGGTATCCATAAGCAAAAATATTGTCAGCCGATAAATGGGCAGTCATTTTGTAATTGCATGATTTTTATAAAATATCAAAAACTTAAATATTTTTTCTTTTTCCGAACAGCATAGTTGAACAAGTTTATCATTTTTATATATCGTGTCCCCTCAAGACATGATGCGTAAAATCACCTTACTATCCCTTGCAGTCCCTGTTTTGCCATGCATTTACAAGCTCATTAGGTAGGTTATGAGCTGTTTCCTTTTGTCCCTCTTGTTTTCAATTTGTCCTGTGAGTGTCAAATTCTCCAAGACCTCTTTCCTCATCCATTCCAGAAATTTCAACTTTCTCTTTCTGATTCTAAGTAAGAGTGTTTTTTTTTTCTCTTTTTCCTTAAAACTTCCTTATTGTTTACATGTTCTGTCTATGGTATTCTAAGCATCCTTCTATAGAACCACATCTTCATTCTCTCAAGTCTCTTCTTCAACTGTGAGGAAATTGTCACACATTCACTACCAGTAGGGGGATTGACCGGCACTGTAATTTACAGATATTAAAATACAATTTGCTAAGTTTAAAATAGTAATTGATTTTGTTTGCAATACGAAGTTAAGATATAAAAAAAAGAACTACTAAGAAGAGACAAACTAGACTGAGTTAAAATTTGACTATTTTTTTTTAGCTTTCATTCAATCACTATTTCTCATTTGCTCCTGTTGGTTTGTGTTAATTCCAACTGTAATCTTTGTGTAGACATTCTAACTAGGTTAACTTTTCATTTGAATGCAAATGTCACAGCAATTTTTCATGGATACTGATGTCAACTTGTTGAAATATCAATTTCCTTTGTTTAGAAATCTTAACATATTATTTTCATGAAATCACAATTATATATGCAAAACTGAGGAGTGTTATGTAACAGATATTGGTTGTTTGTATATGGTGCATAGAATGTTATATATTATGAAAGCGAAAAATACACACACACACACAAATCTATATATTAGACTAATCGTGAGTAATTGAATGACAAAATGGGGAAAAAAATTCCTGCATTATCCATTTTGGCCTTTGAAAAAAGTTCTTTGGTTTCATTGAGAAAATCTATCTATCTATCTATCTATCTATCTATCTATCTATCTATCTATCTATCTATCTATCTATCTATCTATCTATCTATCTATATATATATATGCAGAACCTGATTATGACCTTTTGCGGCTCCTTGTCTAATGAAATTATACCCCAACCACAGATGGAACCACCCTACAACTTGTCCACACTTATCTTGAATATTTTTTTTTACTTATGATATATTTTAGCGACATTTATATAGTATGAAGTAAATTTATTGCAAATTTTTAAAATCTTTTGTTTGTCAATAAAATATTCTTTAGGAACTATCACTATTTTAGTATTTATTACAAACCAAATTAGCACTTATTTCAACACAACCATAGTAAAAAAAAAAAAAAACAGATTTATAATAACCAGCCTTATAACAATAAAACAATCAAAATAAATATGAGTTTGTCATATTGATATCATTTCAGTTTATGAAACTATATAAAAGTTATAAACATCTAGAAAATTAAAATCATTGCTTTCTAAAAGATGGGGGGGTCCTAGGCTGCAGCATATACTAGCCTAAAGGATAATCCAGCCCTGTAAACCATTATTTGTTTGAGAAATCCTTTTGAGGGATAAAATGCAAAGTAGTAGGAATTTTCTTTTCATTTTGTTGTTCAGTTACCCTTCATATATATATATATATATATATATATATATATATATATATATATATATATAACCAAATGGGTAAATATAGATAAGTATACAAGTGATGTCAACCCAAAATAAAAATAATCATTCCAGCGTTTGACAATTGACTCGGAGTTGTGCAATTAATTTAAGCTATTATGTATATTTCTTAATGTATATATATTAAATAGCACTGTTATTTAAAATTGAGCATTGTTTTTTCTTACACTATAAAGTGTGTGTGTGTGTGTGTGTGTGTGTGTATATATATATATATATATATATATATATATATATATATATATTGTCATCCACAGACAGACTGTTTCGCTGTATCACAGCTCATCAGTGTGGCTAGACGTCCGGTTGCCTCTGGCTAGAATCGAAATATATATATATATATATATATATATATATATATATAAGGGAAAAAGAATTTAAATAAAAGATTATAGGTACATAAAAGGGATCTTTTACAAAACAACACACTAAATGCATTAGTTTCTCACCATAATAAGTCTAGTCATAATTTTGATTTAAAAAATAATTTAAAAAAAGCAATTTATTAAGATGAAAATGTATAGAAAGTGCTTTAATCATTAGATCATCCACAATAAATGTATGCCCTGGTTCTGACAACATTTCCCCTTTCTTGGCAGATCTGTTAACATAATGTGTGATATTTAATAACAAAAGTGATAGAAACATGAATAAAAAGAAGAAAGAAAATATATGAAATTGGCTAGACTATATACCCAAAAGATACATTTAAAAAAAAAAATTTAATTTTAAAATTCTCAGTGTCACATCAGTGTAAACATCACTTTACTTTGATGAAGTCCTAAAGGACAAATTTCATCACCTGAAAACTTTTCTACTTTGTCATGAATTTTTTTCCCTAAAATTGTTCTTGATATATAAAATTTTATATATCATCTTCCCATTCCCAAGAATAAAAAACTTTTAAACCAAAGAAATGAATTAACAGTGCTATGCTGCCATTGTCTACTCTTCACCTTAAAATGTAGTTAAAATTTTTTAATAATTATATATAATTGTTTAGCCATTATTTTATTAGTATATAGTGGTCCACACAACATTTATTTAATTTATTCAACTATAATATTGCCATGTTTTACTGCCTATTCAGTATGATTAACAACTTTTTTATTTTACCTATAGGCCCCTTTAAGAAGCTTTCTGAGCATTTTTTAAAAAAATTTCTGATGAATTTATGTCTATTTCAAAAAATTGCCAAATCATACTTGGATACACCAATGTTACATTTGTCGTGGTAATTGTTCCCTAGCATCGTTGAATGACGTCTAAGCATTGATCTTCATGACATGTAATAATAACCCACCCACCTCCACCCTCTGACCTTATTTTTATATGCTACCATAGACATGATGTTCATTGATTAATCTAAACATACCCGTAAGTATATTTCTAATCCTGACCATATACCCACCTTTAACTCATGAAAAGAGGTAATGATTTGTTTTTTTAAATTTCCCTAACAAATCATTTTTATCATTAATTATCTACCATTGCCTGATGAGGTACCATCTCAGTATTGAAACATGAAAGTTTTTGTGTAGTGATGTAAAATGTTTTTATTGTAATTTATTATAATAAAAATATTATAATATATATATATATATATGTATATGTATGTATATATATATATGTATGTATTTAAAGACATTTATGATATGTTTAACGTTCTTTTTATAGATACAAGTATTTAAGTAAATGCTCTGTTTATAATAAACATTTCTCGGACATTCTGGCTGGTAAATGTTATTTAATACTGTTTATTATAAACAGAGCATTTACTTAAATACTTGTATCTATAAAAAGAACGTTAAACATATCATAAATGTCTTTAAATAAATTGTCGGACTCTGTCCAATTCAAAATATATGACGTCATTTGTTTACATTTGATACGCTAAGAGCAGATATAAATAGAAGAGATTCATGGAAGATTTAAGTTTAAAGATAGTAAAATCAACCTTGCTAACCGGACGCTTCTCTATGGCCGAACGGTTAAGGCACGTCACGCGAAATGATGGTTCCGTATAGGATACAGGTTCGATTCCTGTCGGAGAACGAAAATTTTTTATGGAAATTTCTCGGACATTCAGGCTGGTAAATGTTATTTAATACTGTTTATTATAAAACAGAGCATTTGCTTAAATACTTGTATCTATAAAAAGAACGTTAAACATATCATAAATGTCTTTAAATAAATTGTCGGACTCTGTCCAATTCAAAATATATATATATATATATATATATATATATATATGTATGTATGTATGTATGTATATATAATGTATGTATATATAATGTATGTGTATATATATATAGTGTGTGTGTGTGTGTGTATGAAAGAGAAACAGCGGACATAGGAATCAATAATTCATGATAACAGTCATTTTCATGCTTCAATGTGATCTTCAGATTTTGTCTAAAGATGACATTGAAGCATGAAACTGATATAATATCTATTTATTCTACAGATGCATTAACAGTCTCATCATAATACTGCAAGGTGTATTTATCAGTATTTAACAAAAGAAGAGGAAAATGCCTTGTTGCTGTTTCTATTTTCAAGCAAGAAAAGAAAAATCAATAAAAGTCAGGAAATTCTCTCAATTCACAGATCAGACTCAGGAAGTGCAAAGGAAGAAATCTTCATCTTTCCTATTAATTTACCTCGAATAGCAGAAATAACTACATAATCATAACAACACATTTTATATTTTGAAAGATAATCATTCTGATGTCAATTTATTTCTTTTTCTTGATAATGTTAAACGTTTATTTATAATCCGATAAATACTCGTCATGATAAAAATAGAACATTGTATGTGAACCATCAAAGTCTAAAGTCCAATTTCATTATCAATTGCTATTAGCTTTTGCAATTTGTTACTATTTTATGACTAGCATAGTATCAGTCAAAAATATGTATTTTTGCCTGGGGTGTATCTTTCAGTGCACCCACATCACAACCGAATGTGACACAAGGTCAATTTAAAGTGGGTTTAATGGCAATACTGTGGGAAAATTGCTCAAGCCCACTTGGCACTTCCCCTTTGGGAGATGCCTGAGGCACTGATCAATTATCCCAGCTCCCTCCCAAAAGAGAGATACTACCTGAGTAGATGTCCCCCTTGCCTAGGATTCATATACCTATGTACTCTGAAAATTGTTACAAAAATATATATGTATACACACTTACACTTATTGTTTGTGTGTGTGTGTCTGTGTGTATAATGTTTTCCTTGATATATAATAGAAAGATCTTAGTGCATAAGCTTCATTAACTGAACTAGTTAACTAATTAGTTAGCTGACAGATTTCCAATTACTGTTTGCGTTTATAATCTTAAATATAATTGTGCATCTGCTTAATTAAAATCTTAATTTCCTATCAGTCCAGCAATATGATAATAATTGGAGAATGCAGTCAGACCTTTGTTATACTTTTTTTCATTGATTTTTTTTTTTTTTGTATCATTTCACTCCAAGCAAAGCAATAAAGCCTCTAAGACTCAGGAGGTTACTGAGTGTGAGAGAATATGAGAGAAAAAATCATTAATAATGAAAGAGAACAATAAAAGAACAGGAATTAGGAAGAGAAAAGATAACAATTGGCATTGCATTTAAATTTTTGAAGATCAAACTTGACTGGGAAGCAAGAAGCCATAAAAGAGTTCCACAGATGAGAAGTACAAGAGAAGAAGCAGTTAGCATAGAACTTATGGTTACATCTAACCATTTCAGCTGTAAAATGATGAGACCTTGCTGCTAATCTAGTACTGTGTTTAAATTCATAAAGTCTAGGTACGAAAGAGGAAAGCTCATCAGAATAATTACCATGAAAATATTTATAGAAAAGGCACAACAGGGAAGCTACGTTATGGTGATGGGAAAGTGACTGAAGATGAGATACCAGGTCAGGACCAATAACTTTGAAAATTCTTCTTTGGATTTTATCAAGAATCTCTAAATGTATATCAGAATCACTAGACCATATCAGATCAAATGTGGCAGCAATATTCAATGCATACATGTATGTATGGTAGACTGATAAACATATAAAATAGATTCTAAAATTGTCTAGCATTTCTAGCAGCAGACCTAGCTTGTGACATAGTGACATACCAATGCATGTCTGAGTTTTGTCCTAAGTTATCAGTTATCTCTAAACAACACACTTCGGAATGGGATCGACCTATATCCTTAGCAATGGGCTCGCCATTATCACCAGCAATGGTGAATATATACATGGAATACATTGAGGAAATAGCATTAGAATCTATATCTCTAAAGCCAACTGTATGGTTAAGGTACGTAGATGACACCTTCATACTCTGGACACACCAGGAAGATGTTCAGGTTCTACTGGACCATGTGAACTCAATACTGTTCACAATGGAGAAAGAAAGTAACAACACACTCCCTTTCCTGGATGTTCTAATATCTCGAACAGAGCATGGGTTCAAGACATCCGTATACTGTAAACCAACATTCACCGGGCAGTACCTCAATTTCAACTCCCACCATCCATACAGCGTAAAGAAAGTGATCGTCCGCTGCTTACAACACCGAGCAAAAGTCATAAGTGGCGACCCAGAGACATTAGATAAAGAATTGGTCAGTATAAGTAGTATCCTACAACGTAACAACTACCCTGGGTACATGGCAGCAGCCCCCCAAAACTGGGATAGGCGGGTACAAGAGGAGGAGGAGGACAACAACACTCAGAAAACAGTCTGCCTGCCTTATGTGAAGGGGTTATCAGAGAAAATACAAAGGATCTGCGGTCCATATAACATCAGGACAACCTTCAAAAGCTTGACGACACTTCGCAGATATCTCTCCCGAGTAAGAGCCCCCAATAGAGGAGAACATGACTAAAGACTGTGTGTACACTATCCCGTGCAGCTGCGGAAAGAAATATAAAGGAGAGACAGGCCGCCTCCTTAAGGTGAGGCTTCAAGAACACCAAAAGCTGTAACATGAGGGGAAGTGGAAAAATCAGGCGTGGCTGACTACATATGGAGAGAGAAGGGAGATCACCGCCCTCTGTGGGATCAGGTTGAGATCATAGACAAGGAACACCATTGGAAAATTCGTAAACTTAAGGAATCAACACTTATGCTAGGCCACAAAAATCTCCTAAGCCGACCAAGCATAGAAATTAATACAATATGGGAACCAGTAATAAGGAGTGCCAGAGAAAAGTTGCAATATGAGCTCTGGTAAAAATGGTTGCTGAAGACATTATGTTTATAATACCCAGAAATTCATACACAAATGTCCTCAAGGACACATAGTACAATGGATAAAGGCATTGGTTAGATCCAGTGACAGGAGTTCAATACCCGGTTAAGGCAGTGGAGAACGTTCAGAGGGAAAAATTAACAAGAGATAACTGATAACTGACATCCATTAAACATGGCACGTGGAACCAGTCTACCCTAGTGAGCGAAATAAAGGGTTCAATTCAACATTCCAACCACCTGAAGAAGGCTGGCGCATACAACAGCTGAAACATTGTGATAAACATGGCGACAAAGATGAGGACAATAGTCCGAATAATGTTGGGTGTAAGCTTAACTTTTATATTGATGAAAGATTCAGAAAAAAACCCCGGAGGTAGATGCATACTGATGAGTAGGTCAGGGTTATAACATTAATCTGTGAGTGTCATATCAAAGTAATGAATGAAGTTAATGGGCTTACAGGTTTTAGAAAAACAAGTATTATTTTGTGTCAGGTTAATATCTAAGATCTAAAACCATTTTACATCATTGCCAAAGGATTAATTAAAAACTTATTATGGGATATTTGCTGAAGTAGACATTTTTTTTATAACCAAGGTTGTTTATAATTTGATTAGATGCCCACAATCTCTCAACAGTTTACTCTAGTTGCCCTACTATTGTAGATTTTATAAGTGTATGAATATATTGACTGATTACTTCGGTTAGGTAGTGTGTGTAAAGCCAGTCTTCCAAAAATTCTTTGCCTTTAAAATCACCATTTTAAATGATACTGGGATACCAATATTAATGCTGGTATTGAATTAGCCACCAAATAGACTTCAAATTTGGGTTTTTTTTTCTTTTTTGTTTTTTAATATATTTTTCTTCAGTAAGTATTACAAACAATCAACAACAGCCATGAAAAGACCCCTTCCTGGGATGGGATTTGAACATGGGATTAAGCGCACGCAGCATATGTTTATCAAGACTACAAAATATAAATCTATAAGTATTTGAAGATAAATTGCCATAGCAGATGATAAGCTAGCTTATAATTTTGGTCCTCAGAATTTCTATGTTTGGAAATGAACCCAGTAGCTATGGTTAGTTTAAAATTACCCCCTTATTGGCTGAACAATCCCATTTTGTTGATTGTGTAAATATAAGCACAGTTTGACCCTTGAAATATAATTGCCCAGGGCATCAAGTTTTCAAATATGGTCATTTCATGGCAAACAAAGATTGCTCAAGATTTTAAACTTCTAATTTGTTCTAGCAGTAATCATTACACTGCAGTGAATTCAGAAAGCACACCATGGCTTCTGAACAGAGGTGGTTACATCAGTGATAAATTGCAGAAGAGTTGTAACTCTTCTACGCTTATAATTATAAAAAGCATCTACATAGCGGCTATATTGTAGCTTCAGTAAGCACCACTTCAACACTCCGTTGTTGTTTAATATTTAACTGTTGGCTGAAAGTATATTAGAAAACAGTATTTTGAAGCAATTGTTCTTTCAAAGACTTCAATAAGCATGCAACTTATTTTGACTTCTACTTCTGACTATTGAATGTCTCGACACTGTCTGAAAACATTACTAGAAGTCAAATTACTCAGTACTTCTGTAGGAACAGTTTCTTCTCCACTGGACCATGATATTAATAAAGGTCATCACTCAGACGTCAAAGTTGTTCAAGTTAGCATTGTTCATTTTACTTGACAAAGTTTAAGTGTGAGTGTAAATAGAACAAGAATGACAGTTTGCAACATGGACAGTCACCATCTTTGGTACTGGAAGGGAAAATGTGTCTTATTGCAGACAATGTTTCAAGAGGTTTTAAACATGCTGTTGTTAAATGTACCACTAGAAATATGAAAAAAAAACACTGAACATTGAATGCTTTCCTTATGTTCTTATACCATATACCATACCTCAAACACTAAAGGGAAATTACAACACCAGGAGGTGAAGGTGACACCCACACCTGGTAATAATTTGTTGACTTATATACTACAGGTGTTTAGCTTCAGTTGTCATAGGTGCAGCAGTTAGTGTCTTACAATCTATGCAATGTGATAAATTGGCCAATGATTGTTAACATTCAACCTTCACATTATTGGCTTTATTGGATCTGTCATTGCTTATCTTTCTCAACATATCACAGGAAATGATTTCCTTCAGCAGTAATATAATTCAGCTTTCTATGACAGGTCATCTTTTAATCTTGTCTTAAGGTCCATTTAATATATAAGGTTTTCTTTTCTTAATTTCAAAAGATTACTAATGATTCAACACAATAACAAATCGTGTAATGAAAGTCTTATTGAATGGCCATGCTTCTAGATCCTTTTGCATTAATATGGGGGGTCCCCAGGGCTTTGGACCTATGTTGTTTCTTATCTTCATCAATGACCTTCCCAATGTCATTGGTTCCCAACACTGTATTTATGCTGTTGACATAACTATTTACACCTGTCTTAATAGTAAGTTTAATAGGTCTGATAAAGTAAAACTGGCAGCTGCCCTCAAATGACATCCAATCAATTGTTAGCTGGGGCAAGAAATGGCTTGTTTATTTTAATACCTTCAAAAATTAAAATTCTATCTTTATATCATACAGAACCATTCTTGCCTTCTATCAGCATGGCTTATGCTAACCTCCAGGAAAGTAACTCATTGTGCCTTATGGGTTCATATTTTCCACTGACATAGGTGGAATGATTGTATTGAGTCAATTGCTAGGTATGCTGCTAGGAAATTTGGTTCACTGTGACATGACAGACAATTTTATTTCACCAAATTCCATCTTGCATATTTATAAATCTACCATTTGTCTGTGCATTAAATATTGCTGGCATATCTGGTCTGGTGCTCCTACTATATATCTCAAGATTTTCAACACAATCTTATGAAGGGTCTGTAATCTTACTGGTCCTGACCTGGCATCTTTCATGGCAATTGTTCTCATGAACTTTCATCCTTGGTACTGCATGAATTTAAGCATACTACTAGATTGATAACTAGGTCTTATCATTTTAGTGTTGAAATTGCTAGATGTAGCTATAAGTTCTCTTCTAATAGTTTCTTTTTTTGCTCTTCTCACCTGTGGAACTCTTTCGATTTCTTCCTTCCCTGTCACCTATGATCAAAAATTTAAATGCAGCATCAATTTCCATCTTCTGTCTTCCTGAACCCTGTTCTTTTATTGTCTTTTCTTCTCACTAAAGTCTTCTAATTCTCTTTCACTCTCAATAATCCTTTGCATCTTAGTGGTATTTTTGTATTGCTCTGGGATGAAATGAATAAAAAACATCAGAATGTGATCATCAAGCCAAATGTCTACCATTAAATGGAAACCAAAGGACCTCCAGTGACTGATAGGTTGCATATAGTAAAAACAGTTTACCTACATAAGTTGGTTTTTGGCATTTTTATGCTTTTTAATATGCTTCCAAAAAAGTTTAGTGATTGGTGATCTTGTGGAAACTATAGAGCACTCGACAGTCACCATTACTAATAAGAATTCCATACACCTTGTACAGGACTATTAGCAATCTTGTGGATAATATAAAGCACTCGGCTGTTACCATTACTAATAGGAACCCTATACATCTTGTACAGGACTGCAGTAAATATGAGGGAAAGTAGAAACTTTGAAAGAGTAATTTGACAGTCATTATAATCAGATCCCATTTTGTCTTAATAGTGTCTTGAAAACAGCCATTTTGGATTTTGGATTTCATCATTCTGACCATATACCATTAGGATTACTCAATGTGGCACAGATTTTCCAAAGAAATATGCTTTTTATTTTTGCATACATTGATAAATTGCTAGTAAGGAGCAAGAAGGGCATCAAAAACACCCATTTCCCTTGTTTGCATGGTTACCAATCTGTGTTTGTAGGCTGCATTTTCTAGCCCATTGTACCACAGCCCCAAGTATTTCACTATTGGGGGAGAAATAGACTGTCATGAACATCTTTCATATGTCCCATCTCAGTTTGACAAGTGACAATTTCTAGGCATGGGGAATTTTTGATATTTTCTGCTATAAAGAACAGCCACGGTGACCACACTTAAAACTCTACTTAAGAGCTGCCCCAAATATGCATGCAATATGTTCGGGGACTGACACTTGCAATACTGCATTCTGTCAGATCAAAAATATCACTGAAGCCATTACATTGATACATCTCTCTGAAGGTCATGACTTTTCCTTTGTGGTAGACATTGTATGGGCTAGACAATTAGGACCCAAGGTACATTGGCTCAAACATTTTGTTCATGACCACAATTATGTTTGAGGAAATTGAAGAATTTAGTGCTTAACATTTTTTCTTTTAAACTTGTATACTTTGTAGCCTCAACTTTCAACAGGCACTCCTGAAGTAAACTGTTCAGTTGTCTATAAATATTAAGAAAAAATAAATTGTAGTTTGGCACATTGAATGTTACTGAAACTTTATTCATATTCCCTATTTGTAATAAATACATGAAAAGAATCTTTGAAACAAGATTCTTTTCATGTATTTATTACAAATATTTAAAACTCTGATATTGGTAGAAAAGTAAATAATCAAATCTTATATATCATCAATTATCAGCATATAAAAAAATGTACACTTGTGTGCAACTATGCAAACAAGTGTACATTTTTTTTATATGCAGAACAGATGTATTTCTGTCTGGATTTCTGAGATGAGGAGTTATCATTATTTACATGTGGACTATTGTCCTCATCTTTGTTGTAGTTGTTATTCCAATGTTTCAGCCATTGTACAGTCTATCTTTCATCAGCTGCTTGTCAATTAGGGTAATTTTCAGGTAAGCATTTTTTGTGAATTTGATGACCCAGTAATTGTGAGTTCAATCCCTGGTCCAGGCAGTGTGCACTTGGAATCAGTGGAAACATGGCAAGCAATAGCTGAGCAGTACTAAAATAAGAACTAGATGAGAATTCTCGAGACATGGGCAGTGGAATGAGAACAATCTAATTATGTCAATTAAATAAAGGGTTCATTTAGAAATTCCCTGAAGGTTACCTGGATTGACAAGCACCTAATGATGGTCAGAGGTCAAAATGACTGAAATGTGATAATAACAACAAAGATGAGGACAATAGCCTGCATGTAAATAATGTAAATAATAAATTAATTGTTTGTATACTTTTCAAAAATCTATAAACTGCTCTGCTTATTCTGTCTATAGGAGAAATTATTTATTCCTAAGAATTACATAGTGATATCAATATTTCTAAAATTTAATATTCATATATCAAACTAGTAAAAACCCCTACTGTGATTTACATACTTTGCACAGAAAGTTTAAACTTTCATTTTTTTTTTCATTATTACTTTTTACTTAAAAAAAGAAAAAAGTACTTGTTTTTATTTATTGCTTACACATATTTTAATTGTTATGTAACAGTATGTCACTCTCTTTTACAGAACTTAGGATTGATACTTATTGAAATAAGATTTCTATTCACAGTACTTGTAACCAACTAAAGTCTTCATCTCATGTCATTGAAGCTTAACTTTGAAGAATTAGTTTTCTCTTTGTCATAAGCAAAAACAAAAAGATTACATAGCAACAAGATTTAATATCTCCTCCCAAAAATTCTTACTATCTAAAAAATATTTTCTGGATTTAAATAATCTGTAAAGTGTTGAAAAGCCATAGAAAATGCATGAATAAAAAACAAAACAAATTTTAATTAGTAATAAAAACATGTTGGTACTTAAATAGGCTTTTCAGAAAGCCTTTGTTTGCCTAAAAAATACATTTATTAGAATAATATTAATAAAATTAAAGCTTTTTAAAATGCAAAACATGCCATGTTCTTCATCTAAATTTCCGAAGTTAGAAAATGACTAATTGCAAATTAGCTATGCTCTAAAAATTTAAGTAACATCTAACTCAGTGGTAGAGCAGAGAACTGATCACTTTGAATATTTATATATCATGCCAAGTTTGTAGTTAGGGTTTATTTCCACTAACTCAAAACATGATTTCAAACTTGGACAAAGGTATCTTTATAGAGATTAGTGTTACATTATAAAACTTTGATATATAATATTAAGTTTGAATCTAAAATATTTTTATTTAAAAAGAAAAGAGTCTTACATGACCAATACAGATATCACTGTGCCATAGTAATGTCTCTTTATTTAGTTTGATGGGTTCTTGTCAATTTGTTTTCTGTTTGTATGACCTGAAATAAATTAGCTTTTGTTAATTACTAAATATGGCACAAGGCCAAATGCAAAAGAGAAATAAAAGGAAGGATTTTCTTTCCTTCAAAATCAACTTTTAAAATTTTGGCTTTTACCTTGAATTAAACACTAATCTCTGGCAACACTGGGTAAATGTATATTTATCTCATTCATGATGAAGACTTGAGGAAAATTAACTGTTTGACAAAAGAAAATATGGATTCACTCATTTATGATTCTCTTTCTAAATGCCCAAATGACAAAATAACTTTTCTAATTGTTAATTCTGTTACTTTATAAATCTCAATCAATGTTCCCATCTTGTAAAAAGCTTGTATTTTTCAGAAGATACTTTATCAAAGCTAAGTAATCTATAAAGATGTATTAATAGCGTAATGGTTACTGGTATGGAAAATAGAATCTGGGAGCTGAGTTTAAGTTCCAGCCTACTCTATTAAATTCATACAAATGCCCATGTGAAAAGCATGAATCCATTTCTTCTTTCTCCAGCTATGGGTTAAATAGCAGTGTAAACTTGGTTCACTAACTTTGAGAGGCAACTAATTGAAGAGAAGGACAACTCCAAATTCAAAACCATGTAGAAGGCAATGAGAAACTTCACCATGATACTTCCCAAGTTTTGGCAATTCAGATAAAGAAAAAGGAAACTGTAGATAGCCATAATTGCCTACACCCTGAAATGACATAGCATATTTTTTTTTAAAATGTTGGTGGGGGCAACATTGAAATCAAGTTATGTTTGAGTGGGTGGGTGATTAACTTAGAATACTGCACCTTCAGCATGTTAAAGCATCATAATCATTTACCTGTAGGCTTTATTTTAAGGGACAGTCCCCACTCTCAATATTTAATCTAGTTTTGAGCTATATGGTCATTTTCTTGAATTTTTATGAATTTTGCATCCATCTCTGGAATCATGGCACTTGTATTTGCTATTATAACAGCTGAAACAAAACATATATCTGAATATATTGATAACTAGCAGCATGGCCCGGCGTTGCCCGTACTTGATTCAAAAATCGTACGACTCATAGCAATCACTATCACTTGACTTAAAATATTTTTGCCCTTCCTTGCCTTTAAAGGAGTGCCCTTTGCTGTGCTGATGTTGCTACATGCCTTCTTGCCTATCTCACACTGCGAATTTTTTCTAAGCTCTATACTAAACATTAAATCTGTTATGAAAAAAGAACTAAACAAAATGAACACAAAACGATCAGCTTTAAAAAAGGACTCATAACTGGAAAACCCGAATGAAAAAAGAATGTTAACAACAAATATTTTTTCACACCCAACCCAGTTCTGTGCAATCAGAATCAACGTTGAGTTTAAGCAAGCGAATGAGCCAATTGGAGTAAAGTGCCATGCAGATTTAAATTTTTCCCACTTGTGACGAATGCAGCTATCGTTTTTTTTTTTTTGCATGCTAGCATGCTAGTTAACATTCGTGTCAGTCAGCTGTTGGCTCTCACGCTGGCCAATAGAATCTTCCTGCCTATTTGTGGCAGCCAGCTATAGGCTCTCACTCTGGCCAGTAGAAAATGGCCACAAACTACATGAAAACTGCCGTAGAAGCATGAAAAAATCGATTATTTCCATTATCGATGGAAGTTGGGAAATGCAAGGTTGGTCTTGGCCTTGCCACTAGCTTGGAGCATATGCATGTAAATTTTGGTGTAAATCCATCGAAAATTGCGGCCATGCATTTGTTACACACACATCCTGCCTTTTATAGATAGAGATAATTGTTAACTAATATTTTACAAATACACTTATCTGCTAGGATGGCTAGTTAATCCCTGTTACAGACACTTACTCAGGCACATTTCTGTTTCTTCTAAATGCATAATTAACCTGTGCTTTATACTGCAACTATGCTCAGCAAAACTTAGTTACAGTTTCTGGGAGAGAGTGTATACTCTGGTATGATCAGTAGTCTAACAAGGCTAGTATGCTTAAACCCTCAGTCATGATGACTTGTGACTTCATGCTAACATAAAATTTGATGCTTCCAAACAGTTTCTGGGCATTTGGCCAAGTGATTATGACATTAGCATTCAAACCATGAGACCCAAATTTGATTTTAACCATGGTTACTTTGTCAAGGTAGTGACTTTTTGATAATATCAGTCTGGGGTGACAATCCCAGCACACAGTGGTCCCAGCCTGTTGGGAAGTGCTTGAAAAACTATACCATGGTTTTACCCAAGCCTTGTAAGTGAAATTAGGTATTGATAATGATATATAATGAAGTCTTAGCCTTTACATGTATAACAGAAATAAGCTTTACAGTAAACATTTCTGTGTGTTTTTTTTTTTTGTTTTTTTTTCCAACTTGTAGGCATACATTTATCTTGTGAGATAAAGGTAAAATTCAGACCTTTGGTGGCAAAGCTGGAGCTACCTCTCCAGGGTGCAGGCCTGGATGATAGTATATGGAGGCCCTGTGCTGCCTAAACTATATGGACCGCTCTCAGCAGTACTGATAGGATCTAAAGGGTATTACATTTGGGGACTGTTTGGCTGCAGGAGTTGCCGGAAGTTGTCAGTGTTGCTAACCACCTTTGGGGCTCTACTCCTGGTTTTCTGTCTGGATTCACTTCCATAGCCTTTTCTGCATTTGGATATGACTGCAAGGCAGCTTAGGTTTAAAATCAGGATTTTCTTTTTCCTAGACGAACTACCTTTCTAGGCTGTTGATCTCCATCTGCCCAAAGCAGCTGCTTTATGAGGTGCCAGTTTTCTGCCTTCACCCATTCTTTGGCTTGGATCTGAACTTAGTTGTCAGAGGCTATTTGAGATGCATGACATAGAAGCATTTTACAGAGAGTGAGAGCTTGTTCCCACTATCATCTCTGGCTATGACAACATTTAAATAAAGTGTTTATAACTGACTGGTTTTGTTAATAACCATTTGATTTGATTAATGATTATAATAATATTTAATAGCACCAAAATTTAATAACTTGTTAGTTACTAATGTTAACCACAATCTCTAGTTACCATGGCATATATCTTACTGTGTATAATATTCTGATCTTTGTATTTTATTAAATCTAAATGAAAGTCTAATGCCCAATCTTACTTTTATATGGTCATCATTATATAATAGTAGGTACCTCCACTTTTTCGCTTAATAAAACAAAGTTTTATCATCAAAATGTTTATGTTATTATTAAGAGAAAAGACAAAAATGTTTTTATTATTTTATTAAATTTTTTAATCCTTTCTAGTACATTCAAAATTTTGGTTAAAAATTTTGTTTTTTTATGTGTCAACATTGTAACAGACCTATGGAAATTTTAGTGCCTTTTTTCCGCTAAAACAACACATTGATTTGGAAATTCTTGCAAAAATCAAATAATTCTCAGATTCTAATGAAACTTTTAGGACTTATTCACAAATGAATGAAATTATTTTTGAAATTTTTTTTTATTTACATATGTTTAACCCTTACTTAATTTCATAAAATTTTGAGAAACTAAATTTTCTCTCCAAAACTTTCTTATTAGTTAAAAATAGGACTCCTTGAAGAATGTAAATCATCCAATATTTTTTTCAAACTACTACTCCTTTCCTGAAAAACTCCTCCAAATCACGAAATAAAAAATACAATGAAATTAGTTAGAATAAAACTAATTAGAAAAGCTTTTAATTGCTTTTATAAATAAGATTTATTAAGGACACTATTGTCTTAAGAAAAAAAAATTTCCAATGAATAATGAATTTTTACAAGAATTGTTTTCATTTTTAAAAATTTTTTAATTATAATAATTTAAATCATTTAAAATTCTGCATTACTTCCTTCTGGTTAGATGATATTGCAATTAAGTGGAAACTATATTTATGAATCAAAAACTGAAAAACTTAATATAAGTGTTTTGCCCTAAGATTTTTAAAATAATTTTTTTCATATATATAAAATATATAATCTGCTCCTGTTTGTGACTATACATGACATAATCAGAAAATAAGAGTAATAAATATAGTAAATTTAAATTAGATTACAGAAATATTTTACAACATTTTTAAAATTACTGAGTACTTAAAAATTATGTAAAAAAGGCACTCATCTGTCATTTTCTTAAATTATGTTTTACAGATTAAAGTCATCATAGAACAACAATAAATACGTCAACACCTTATCTATGCCTGTTAAGTGATCAATAAGTGACAAGCACATAATCACTAATACTGTTTTTTTAAAAAAAAATTTCTCTGTTATTTTAAATTTAAAGTAAATAATATTTTTCAAATCAGATTAATTATACTTTAAATCAGCTAATATTCTTCAAATAAAGTTTCAGAAATGTATATTTTATTTTTTAAAGATTTTTAAAACTGAGAGTTAACTTTTGTTTACAGATGTGTCAAAAATGGCTGAATTTAAACTATTTCTGAAAGCAAGCAAAAACTTGAGATTCTAATCAATATAATTTCTATTTGAAATGCACCAGAATATTGTGTTTACTGGAAATATTAAATTTAATCATTTAGCTATCAATTAAAGCTAAAAACAAAGCTTCAAGAATGTTTTTCATTTTTTAAAATTCATTTTAAACCTTAGGTATCAAAAATTCAGTGGAGGTGACTATATAACAGTATTTTTTCCCCTATTACCTTGAGAATGAATAAAATTAATATTTACAAACATGGAAACTTTCAACTAAATTATTTTTATGAAATCTTAAAAAAATAAGAAAAAAAAAGTTAATTATTAAAACATAATCTGGGATTGATTTTACTATGCATCAAACACATTTTGCCACTGTTCCCATCACCAAAAGATTACATCACAAAATCCTGGCCAGACGTTAAAGAACTTATGCAAAATAATAAAACTGCCATTGTTTTGGAATATCAGTAGCTTCAAGGACATTCTGCAGGTAAAAATCCTTTGACAGTAGGATAGGATGATGCTGTATTTGGTAGTATTTGAAATTTAAGTTGGAGTGCATGCAGATAGGATTTTAGAGAATGATTGATTTATTCAAAAGCCTTCCAATGTTAACAGAATGATATATACTAGCAGTACCCAGCAGTTTTCTATTTAAATTTTCTGATGAATTATAATTCTTAATTTAATGATTGAATAAGTTCCTTGCAAGTTTCATGACTTTACCTGTCAAAATCCCCTATTGCATCATTAAATATTTGGGCTTAACAACTTCAAATAGCAACTATAAGTATGAATACAGGTCATTATTTAAAGAAGTGAGAGGGTACAGATGAAAAGATTAAAAATTGACAAGGTTTTCCATTTCACTGAAGCAGACATTAAGAGCAAATGAGCGATATTGCCTCCACTATCTTCATTTTCCTTTATTTTCTTTCTTTCCTTTATTTTCTTTCTTTCCTTTATTTTCTTTCTTTTCTTTCTTTCCTTTCTTTCCTTTCTTTTCTTTCTTTCCTTTCTTTTCTTTCTTTCCTTTCTTTCCTTTCTTTCCTTTATTTTCTTTCTTTCCTTTATTTTCTTTCTTTCCTTTATTTTCTTTCTTTCCTTTATTTTCTTTCTTTCCTTTCTTTCCTTTATTTTCTTTCTTTCCTTTATTTTCTTTCTTTCCTTTATTTTCTTTCTTTCCTTTATTTTCTTTCTTTCCTTTATTTTCTTTCTTTCCTTTATTTTCTTTCTATCTTTCTTTCTTTTTCTTAGTAAAAACCAAACAGTGTCTCTGATTATATCTTTTTTCCCCATCCTTCCTTGCCATCAAAACAGTATAGTCTATTATTAATCTGCAGTAACGGCAGGGCATATCGTACATGCTAAGGAACCAGCAGAATTCTAATATGATACATAAAATTAAGAGATTGGCAAAAGAGAGAGAACTGATTGCAGTAGAAATAAGTTTTTGCCTATTTTTGATTGGTCAGTGTTTGTTGTCAGGCTCAATTGCAATTATAAATTGGACAGTAGTCAATACCTGTCAAAAAGGTCTGGTAATGAAACAGTACTGAAAGAAATATCAATTCAGTAATAAGTAAATTCTCATTATAAAGTCACCATTTTGCAAATAACTTTTTTCACCATATATTTAGTGATTTGCTGTGGCATCTTTTTTTTGTACTGTTAGTTTTTCCAATACAAGAGTCACTCATAGTAAACTGTTATTGAGCGAGATTGTTGTAAGGGATGGGGAAGGAGGGAGTAAAATGTGCACTTTATGAGCACATGTAGGATAGATATCAGTTGATTCTGAATTTGTATAGACCAAGATTGTAGTTGTCATGGGAGCATCCTCTTGGGAGTTTGTTCGACAAAGTAACACTTCTAGGAAAGAAACTGTCTGAGTGGAACTTACTCCTTATCAAAGGAACCCGAAGGGAATGAGGATGATGTGATACCATGAAAATGGCATGGTGGGTCCTAGCTGTGAAGGTCTGAGCTGTTGCTCATGTAACTCATCTAAACAATTTCTATAGTAATAGCAATAGAGTAGTGAGAATTTAGTAATGTTTCATCTGTGGGATAAGGTTGCAGGATGGAGAATAATTCATCACCCACAAGGCCGTGTAATCGCTTTTGGACTCTGTGAGGACTGGGCAGCACCAACCCAGATATGGCAGCAATACTCCATTCTTGGTCTAATCTGACTCATGTAAAGATAAAGCATAGTAGCAGGAGTTAGGTATTTTCTGGGGTGATTCAAGGAACTGGCTCTTCTTCCATCATTTTTGCAATGGTACAAATATACATGACCCATTTGAGGTTGGGAGTGAGCTTTAGACCCTGTGCGCATTCAAGACAAGGAGACTCTTTGCATGTATAACCACTGACCAGGATTGATGTAGGTTTAGGGTCTGCTTGGTGGTGACAAAATGTTTTGGAGGTATCGGATACCAGCCAGTCTCCTCCTCCCTCCATTGAGCCATGAGAGTTAGGTCAGAAGAAAGATCTAAACTAATGTCCAGTCTCACCCCCACTCCATTAAGCCATGAGAGTTAGGTTAGAGGAGAGATCCAAACTGATGGACAACTTCCATTCACTAGGCTGCTTAACTATGTCCAGCTGTGTTATAATTGGGAGAATTACTTAATATTTAACCCGATGTTTTTCTATACAAAGTGTTTCTTTCTACAAAGTACTTTTATTTAAAATAACACTGCTATTGATTTAATTTCTGCTTTTATCAAATGGACATTGTCATTGATCTCTTTTCAGGTATGCGTGTTTTCATGCATGGTGCTGCTGCAACTCCTGTTACCTTGGTGGATGCCTTGGCAGAATATGGTAAAAAAGCTAACTTGAAAGATGTTGAGGTAATTCACATTCATACAGAAGGACCAGGTACTTATGCAAAACCAGAATATGCAGGTAAGTTTAAGATTAAATTTTGAATGAAGAATAAAGCTTACCTTGCTCTCTCTCTCTCTCTCCGTCTGTGCACCTAATTCTCTGTTTCTCTCTATGCATCCAATTCTCTTTCTCTGCAGCCCATCCTCTCTTTCTCTTTATACACTCCATTCTCTTTCTATATATATATATATATATATATATATATATATATATATATATACACACACACACTCCATTCTCTCTCTCTCTCACTAGGCATCTCCTTCTACCTCTCTCTCTTTCACTAGGCATCTCCTTCTACCTCTCTCTCTTTCACTAGGCATCTCATTTTTTCTCTCTCTTTCACTAGGCATCTCATTTTTTCTCTCTCTTTCACTAGGCATCTCATTTTTTCTCTCTCTTTCACTAGGCATCTCATTTTTTCTCTCTCTTTCACTAGGCATCTCTTTGTCTCTTTCACTAGGCATCTCTTTCTCTCTTTGTCTCTTTCACTAGGCATCTCTTTCTCTCTTTGTCTTTTTCAGTAGGCATCTCTTTCTCTCTCACTATGCATCTCTTTTTCTTTCTCCTTAATAATAGAACAAATTTGTAAATATGTCCAAGAAAGTTAAATAAGAAAAAAAAACTATTTCTACATAAAAAAACAAACGTTAAAAATCACTACACAATAGCGTTCATGCTTCAGCACTCAAAATGTGCTTCCTCAGGCAATAGTAAATAACTGGTGAGTAAAAAATTATTTTTAAATTTCAAAAGCAGATAACAACAAAATAAAATTAAAATGAGGCTTGTGGGTTTATCCTGATTAACCAATTAGGTGTCATTTTTTAGCATAGGTTTGACACCTTATTTTTATTTTTAGTAGACACTCCATTTATTTTAAACAGTATTTTATTTTGTCTCCTGGCCTGAACTTTTGAGAAATCTTATTCAAGAAAATGCACCCTATGGCAAGATTTGATCCTATGTCCACTGACGTTTAAGCCAACATGCTTTGACCACTTGATTATAAAGAGCTTCACAATCAAAGTTCTATTTGCCTTAAAGCTTCACTCTACTCAGTTTCATATCTAAAACATAAATCTTTTTTGATACAAACACACACATATATATATATATATATATATATATATATATATATATATATATATATATAGTGCGTATGCATGCATATACACACATTTCTATAGTTAATAGCATGACAAACTAAACCTGTTTTAAGCATTTTTTATAACAAACACTAAAGGGTACTTAGTGTTTATCAAAAAAAATTTTTTTTTTTTAATGTCTGTCAGAATGTCACAAATTATTCATTTGAATTTAAAACAAATAGACAGTTTAAATTTTCCAAATACCTTAGATCCCCAAAGTAGATAAAAATGTTGTATTTTAAGATCATCAACTTCTTACCTCCTTGACTTTTGAGTTTTACAAAACCTGTTTATTAATATTGAAAAACTTTCCCCACATTTTTAGGTTTGGACTAGAAAAATTTCTATTCCAGCATGATTCTCTTTCCAAGATCATTTATGATGTGAATATTTTGTAGAGTTTGAAGCATTTATGAATTTGGCAAATAATTAACTTGAAATTCTTTACTGTCTGTCTTGGTTTCATTTGTTAATCATAGGAGTCACATTGTGTTTTTTCTCTTTTATTCTAATGACCTTCAAACAGAGAAAGTTAAGCAGAATGATTTGCCTTCTTCTCTCACTCACTATCCAAACATTTTACTACACTAATGTTCACTTCTGGCATTGATCGGTGGGATATAAGTAAGGCTGGGTGCTGTAATCACTGCTGCTGGCTCCATTTCAAAAACTGTTTACGTCAGTGAGAGCAGGCATTTTAACTGTTGGGAAGATGCACATTTTTTAGCCTGAATCACAAGGGCACATGTTCCTTCCATCATAAATCTCTTGTATTTCTTTCTGAGATTTGTATTCTTACTGATTTCAATCTTTTGGAAAGCAATGTACTTGATTTTTTTTTTTTCTGTTGATAGAACTTGACTTTTATTATGTATAAGAGTTCTTTTTTATCATTTCTTCTATAAAACAAAGTGATTTCATGTATTTATCACTCAAGCAGCAGATTCTCACCACTTACTAATGCAATATTCAATTATTATGCTAACAAGCATTATGCAAAAACGGTAAGCAAATATACCTCATGTTACCATGACAACGGATTATCTCTAGTAAATAGTGAGAACAGGTTACTAATGCATGCTTTTTAGTTTTTTATTCTTATTTTGCTTTAATATTCTTTGGGTATGTAATTGTAAAGAAAACAGACAGACCTTTAAACTTGTAATGAAACTTTATTCAAAGCAATTTGACCACTGCACATATGTGAAGTTCTACCATCACTTTTTATAGTAGAGTAGTCCAAGGGGGAGGCACCTATGGTTGCCTTCGCCACAGTAAGGTTATCATTGTTCAGTCTAATAAGAACACACGATTAAATTTTTTATGCATAGAATTTTTTTTTTTTTTTTCAACCCTAGACTTTATAAATTAATATCATTAAGTGGATGTGTGGCTTTCAGGGTTTTCTCCAAAAGGCAATTTCTCTTCATGTGAGTATGAGAGAGAATCTCTACCTGTTCCCTATTGGGTGGAACACTTACATCTGTACCTGTCATTCAGTTGTCACACATGTGCACATCCAAAGTGCAGTTGGGTCGACCATCTGTTTACATGTCAGGGAGCAGCCACTGACATCCTGCAAAGTGTAAATCTATATCTGGGGGCTATGAGGTCACCTTCCAGTTCAATCCTCTGATACAATCCAATCATTTGTTGCTCTGGTGTGACACTTAGTGCAAAGCTTACTTTGACATCTCTTAGAGTCAGCCCAATACATATTGGGGTCACCACAGATCAACTCTTCTTAAAACAAAGATTCCTTATTAACATTAAATTCAACTCAGATCATCTGGTATTTCCTGACTTAAATCACATACTACAGGTATTTTTACTTTTTAATAATTTAAAAAGCAGAATTCTTTAATCATATAAGTTACTCAGGTAGAAAATAAAACCAATGCAATTACAAAATTACTTGAGTATTACTGCTTTTCTTTCTTGATCGTAAACTAGTATTTTAATCTTTAGCATTTTTATTATTAGTATAAATAATAAATATAATAATAATATAAATATTTTAAATACTATTTCCTGTTTCCAAATTTCATACTTTTTTTAAATGTTCAAATGGATACTGAGGTCAAAACCAAGAGGTAACAGTCTGTTTCATGCGTGAATGCAATCAGATGGCCTGAAGATTGCATTCAAGCATGAAACATTATCACCTGTCAGTTTTTAAAGTCAACAGAAAGTTCACTTTTATATTTACATATACTCTATTCCCGATATTGAACACTTTTACCTATAAACATAGTATACTAGGTATCTCCACTAATTTGGTATATCTAAGGTTTAAAATGAATTTTTATAAATGAAAATTCTTTCTTAGAGCTTTCATTTTAATTATTTTTAATTTTAGCTTTCATTTTCAATTGAAAGCTAAAGTATTAAATTTACTATTTTCAAAATAAAAGCAAAATACTCTGTAGTGTATTCCAAACAGAAATTATATTGATTGAGTTGATTCATTTTTTGATCAGTGCCCTTTTTTAGCCATCTGTTATTATAATAGATTTAGTTTTTTTCCCTATAGAATTTACTTAAGACATAATTATTATGCGAATTGATAATTTGGTACATGTTGTTAGTGCAGGCGGAGCTAATTTTGATCGATTTCCTATTCTATGGGAAAAAAAACTAAATCTAGTACAGAACTCCCCTGTAACCGTAGAGATAGAAAAACTGCCCAATCAAGAGTAAATGCAAATCCACTAGGGTAATATACTAGGCAACCATTGCCCCCAAAGAAAATATAACAAATTATGTGTACATTGGAATTTCTGTGGGAGAATTGAAACAGAGAATTTATAGCCATAGTCAGTCATTTACCAATTCTAAATTTAAATTTCAAACAGTCCTTTCAAAGAAATTTTTGGAATTGAAGGAAAAGGGTCTAAACCGGCAGATAGATTGGCAAATTATAGGTTTTGTACATAATACCCCTAATACCTTTGGAGATAGATGCAGGCTATGTTTAGAGGAAAAAATTAGAATAATTAAATACAATGATCAATGCAAACTATTAAATCAAAGGAGAGAGCTAGTACTAAAATGTAGGTATAGAAGCAGGTTTAAGCTTATATAAGAATATAGATCTTACCTTATCACTCACTAACTACCAAAAACAACAGCCCCTCCCCCAAATTGATGCAATCCCCACTGATTAAATTTTTACTTTAATATCTTCCTCTTAAAGAATTTTGAGTAAAGCTTGCTATTTCTCATAATATAACCAGACCATAATGTTGTAGATGGATGGTATATATACATGTATATGTGTATGGGTAAATATATGTAAGTGTATGTAGGTATATGTGTAAGTGGGTATGTAGGTATGTATATCTGTTGTATAACACGATTTATTCCATTAGGTATCTCGTTTTTACTTATAGATTTTGGAAATCTATTATTTAGATAATTTATTCTAACCTTAAATTGTCTTTAAATACCCCACTACTTAATAATATAATCCACAAGCAGGAACCTAAATTCATTTACATACAACTCAAGGCTTTGGCCACAAATAAACTCTCACTCTGGCCAATCTCCTTGTAACCAACCCAGACTCCTTATCAAAACAAGGCATCTCCTTAAGTAGCCCCCGTACATTTTCATCAAATGCTATCTAAACTAAATTCAAAAACCCCCATTCTGAGACAGTCAGTCTAGGACTGAGGAAGATTTGCATATGTCAGTGCTGATCTGAAATAGACTATATCCACATGAGGTAATTTTTGACTTTTGCTATATAAAATATATATATTTAGTTAAAATATATATATACACACACACACATTTTATTTATTTTATATATATATATATATATATATATATACACACACACACATATTTTATATATATATACATACATACATACATACATACATACATACATACATATATATATATATATATATATATATATATATAGTTTTATATTCCTTTTTTTGGTGCTTATTAGCAGATAAAAAATCTGGCATCATACGAGCATTAGATTCTAAGAAATGGATAAAGATATTCGAAATTGATGGGTGTACAATTTCGTTGTTGACATATATATATATATATATATATATATATATATATACCTTGCAATCACTTTGCAAATAATTAACCATTACTTATCTGTTACTGAATAAACATTTTCCTACTTTTTAGTTAATTGCAAATTGTTTTTAATATTATCAAAGATAAAATATCAGATATAAATAATTCATATTTAAAAAAATATTCTAAATTAATAGCAAATTGTAGCAGCTTTCTTGTAGCTTCCAAATTGTTTTGAGAACTGCAAATATCTCATTTAAATCACTCATGAAAATTTAAATTTCCACTGTTAACTGATATGAATTAATTCTGTGTTTTCAGTTTTTGAGGCACTTTGTTTTTCTATTATACTTCAAGGATCTATAACAAAAATGACTGACAATATAGTAACCTTTGAAAGCCTGTCTTAATGTTTGTTTATGAGATTTGTAAGCAATAATGATGCACTGTATTCAAAGTAGGAAAACATAATAGGAAACTATTTACCTGTCTTATTTTATGAACTGGTTGAACAATAAGATAAATCATCTTCACAAATGATACATTCTTCAAAGGATTTGCAAAATACAAAGAAAATTATTTAAGTTGCCTGTTGGATGTTAAGATTAAAGTTTTACCAAATGAAAATTTCAAAAGTTCTATTTGGCTGTATCATAATCATTTATGTTTTTGTTTATCAATTTTATTTATTCTTCAAAATGTTACAATTGGTTCCCAAAAATGGAAATTATGATTCAATCGAATTATTTGGCTAAAGATGTAAACACCATTTTTCCAGTGTCAGGTCCTTTATTAATACAAAGAAATTCATCCATCATTATTTGACATCTGTAAATATTACTATCTTTTCAGCACTTGCTCATTCAAATCTTTGAATCATTCCTCAAAATGAAAGAGAGAGAACATTGGGAATTCTCTAGTAATTAAAATAGCAAAATCACCATCAAGTGATTTTTCACATTCATTTTTTTGCAGACAGTTAATCAACAATAGTGATTGATGGGGAAAATTATCATGTTAATTTCCTTAGCTGATAAAAATGTCCTATTATTGTTTATCTGGTTCTGTAGAAAATGAAGCATTCTAAAATTAATTCTAAAATTGTTGAATTTAGATAAACATCTCATGGGGAAAAAATGCAGTTCTTTTGAGACTGATCTTGGAGAATGTTTTTCTTGTCTGGAGATTTTTTTTTATTTTTTAAAGTTTGACTTCTCTTTAGTTGAAATTCATTAACACTATTAGCTTTTATGAATGATAATTTTGATTTGTAATCCAAAATTGCAGGGAATTTTTTTTCTCTTAGTTATGAATGAAGAATACATAGTAGAAATTGAGAGTAAACCTTTGTTATAAATGCTTGTGAATCATAATTTATCTGAAGAAAAAAATAAAATATAAGCTACCTTTTTAATAACTGATATAATTTAGAGAATTGCTGGAGCTTTTCAAAAATAATTATTTTTACTTATAAAAATGATAACCTTTTCTTTTTGTTCAGATATGTACATCTTAATTTATATCTGTAAATTTAAATAACATTTTTGTAATAATTGAATTATAGTATCTATTTAGTATCAGATGGTAAGTGCGACACTGAGAAGGATGCTAAGGATATCATGGACCGAGCGTGTGAGCAACAATGAGATCTTAGAGAGGTTGCAAACAAGGAGGAGGCTTATACTTAACATCAGAAAGAGGCAGCTGAAGTTTCTGGGACACATAATGAGAAAGGTGGGCCTGGAAAATCTGATACTCACGTGTCGAATAGAAGGAAAGAAAGACAAGGGAAAGCAGCACGTGACATACCTGACGTGCTTGAGCAGGTGGATGACAGAACATGGTCTGGGGGAGGAAGCAGAAGGAAGGAACTTGTTGAAAGCCGCAAGGGATAGAGGGAGGTGGAGGGCCATGATTGCCCATGTCCTGAAAGGACATGTTACACGAAAAAAAGTACTTTTTGGTTAAAAAGTATTTATTGATCTCTTTTTTGATAAAGACTATATGAAAAAATTACACAAGTTTTGTTATTAAGGCACTGAGAATACAAAATTTTCTTTGTTTTTTTTTTCTTTTCTTCTGCACTTGCATAAACTGTTTACATATTTTCCGCTTCCATTTAACGTCTTATCTCATTGATTCACGGTTTCCTTTCTTGCTTGCCGATTCTTGTGTTTTAAGTTTTTGTTTCTACTCAAATGCCTGAAGTGGCAGTTGCAGCTGCTGCTGAGAAACCAATAATGGATTCAAGAAAGAGTGCAGGATGAACGTTTATTTTTGCTTTATTTTTGAATATGCCTATTTTGGGGGTATTCGTGTCATGTTAATTTGCAAGCTGCATTCATCATGGTAATAAATAACTGATGAATATCAAAATTCTTTTAAATGTAAGCAACAATCAAAAGGATGAATTGTTTGCTTTTATTAAATTTTCACTGTCTGTCTCCCTTGCTTGCTGTGTTGTCTTTCTCTCTCACTTAACTGTATCTGTCTTTCTCTCTCACATAATTGTGTCAGTTTTTCTCTTTCACTCAAATGTCTGTGCCTCTCTCTTTCTTTCTCTCTCTCTCTCTTTACCCCTTTCTCTTTCATGTATGCATATGTAAGAAAATAAACAAATATTTCTTCATTATCATTTCTTTTTTCTCATACTCTCATTGTATTTTGGTTTTTCTTATAAATTATACCAACAATTAACAAATGAGCCAAGGTCTAATTATGGTTACATTTTGTCCTTGTCTGTAGACTTAAGAAAAACAATTGCCAATTTAGAATATTTTATATAAGCATCACAGGATGGATCTGATTTCAGAATCTTATTGTTTCAGAAAAAAATTTTTTTTTTTTTTTAATCAGACAAAAGTTATTACTAACATTAGGTTATGGGATGTGTTTCTGCTTTCAGAAACAAGTGACAGTCAAAACCAGTCAAAAACTATCGTCAGAGTTTCATATCTCTGCTGGGTTTTCTAATCATCTTGGATAATGGTGAAAAATCCCAACAATAAAAAAATCTTTTTCAATTACAGAATTCATTTGATATATGTGTTGTATTAAGTTTGTTTTGTTTGTTTAATATCATTATGGGTTATTTAATGCTGAAATTTAATTTTCTTGGGAGCATCATAATTTCTTTTACAAAAAATGCTAGTAACTTTTTTCTTTCTTCAAAAATGTATTACTGGCAATTTTTATTATAAAAATATAGTGCTGGTACTATCTTTTCCTTTTTTTTCTTTTTTTAAAGTGTATTGCTGGTAATTCCTTTTCTATGAAAATGCATTGCTGGTACTTCTACTACAAAAATGTATTTTTATACATTCTTAGTGTTTTGACCCCAGTTTGGAGGTTAACCATTTGCCCACAGCTGGAACCCTAACAGATGCTACCACCCCAGGTCAGGGTGGATCTGGAAACACCAGCAATTATGAGGTGGTTCCATGCTCCTCAAAACCTCCTGATCAGTGGCCTTGCTGCTGGATGTAGTTTATCATCATACCCAAGACAGGTGTATTAAGTAACCTGTAAAGATAATCTTAGAGAAGATAAATGTTTGATTATTTGATGGGAGTTGATAATATTTTCCAGTTTGTTTTAATAAAAAAATGAAACTTAATTGATTGAATTTATGGTTATTCACTAACTTCAAATTGATTTAGTTTTTATTAAAATTGTATTTTTTAAATTACCAATGATTTTATGAAACAGTTAATACTAAGATATTTTTAAAAAGACATCCAAGTTGAGCAACTTTTTTTTTCTGTGCCTAAAAATCTGCATATGTTTTAAAACTCTATTTCAACTTCATTTTTATTTTATTTTTTTAAAGGTATATTTCGCAGCAATTCCCTCTTCTTAGGAGCAAACTGTCGGCAGGCTGTTGCTGATGGACGTGGTGATGTCACTCCAATTTTCTTGGGCGAGATTCCTCACTTATTTCGAAGAAAAATCTTGACCCTCGATGTGGCTATTGTTTCTGTATGTCCACCTGACAATCATGGCTTCTGTTCACTGGGACCAAGTATTGATTGTGCTCGAAGTGCTTTGCAAAATGCCAAATACATTATTGGTAAGTTCAGATTTTTATACAGTCATAACAACTAATTTTCTAATACATTTATAAGTATACCATTCTGCATTGAATATTGCTGCCATATCTGGTCTGGTGCATCTGCTATGATTTAGAGATTCTTGATGAAATCCAAAATCTGGAATGTTATTGGTCCTGACCTGGCATATTGGCTTCAGTCACTTTTCCACAGCCATAATATAGCTTCCCTGTGCCTTTTCTATAAATATTTTCATGGTAATTGTTCTGATGAGCTTACCTCTTTGATAGCTAGACTTTACAAATTTAAACACAGTACTAGACTGGCAGCTAGGTCTCATCATTTTACAGCTGAAATAGATGTAACCGTAAGTTCTATACTAACAGTTTTTCTCTTGCATGTCTTATTTGTGAAATCCTCTTCTGGCCTCTTGCTTTCCAGTCAAGTTTGATGTTCAAAAATTTAAATGCAATGCCAATCATTATCTTCTGTCTTCTTAATTCCAGTTCTTTTATTGTTCTTACTCATTAATAATGTTTTCTTTTTCTTATATTTTATCATACTCAATAACCCTTTACATCTGGGACACTTTGATGTGGTGTAATGGTTACCAAGTTTGTCTCGCTAGATCAATTAAGACTGAGTAGTGAGTTTGATCCTCACTGGATGCCCCTTACTTTCAGCCTTTTGCCACATCTAAGCTACAATTAGAAAACCACCAATAACCCTTTGCATTTTTGTGGCTTTATTGCTTTGTTTAGAGTGAAATGATTAAAAAAAATTTAAATACTGATTAGAAATTTGATACTCAATTCTATTGTTTTTTTTTATCAAATGTACTTTTCAAAGATGGTAACTTTTAAACTAAATGATTAAAGAAGGAAAATTTAGTTGTCTAGGTTGTCAAAGAAATTGAATGGCATACAAACTCATATTGTTGGCCCATTAGATAGGTCATAATTGTTGTGGCCAAGACTTAAAGAAAAAGTGAGTGATTGACCAGACAGTATTAGTATTTTCTTATATGAATCAGTGTTCATACAGGTGTGTGTGTGTGTGTGCTGAATTTTCAGCTTGTGATTGTTCTTTGTGAGACTCTTTCTCTATCTTGGTTGACTAATATCTTGAATACATGTCTTTTTTTTAAGCATGGATTCCACTTTAGTTCTTGCACCATACCTGACTTATTGAATTCTGATTTCAATCTTCAAATTAATTTTCAGCTGAACAAATATATGTTCCTCTCTAATTTTTTCTTTCTTTTACTCATCACCCAAATACTTACAAGTTTGTTTTTGCCCATTTCTGGAGATGGAGGAAAGAATTTACATTTCACTCATGTTTTAGTTATTTATTTTAAATATGTTTTATTATTTTTTATTTTTTTATTCTGAATTTTTTTCCTTGTGGATTAGGACATTTTTGTTAGGTAAATTAATCTAACAAAAATGTTAGAATCCACAATTTGGTGCACCAAAAAAAATTAATATTTTTCAGTTCCTTATTATTCTCAGATTTCTCTTAAAATATAACCACCGAAATTGGCTTGTTGGTAAGCAAAAATTAATACAATCTTCTCCCTGAAAGAAATTGTCCAAGATTCACTGGTCATATTGATTTTACATAGCAGTTCAGCACTCCTCTGCTTCTAATGAAATTTTCCTGTTTCTTAATACTTTGTTTAGCTTTTGGAAGGCATCTTTTGCTATTCCTGTCATCTGTTAAAACACTTCCAGGATAGTTAAATTTCTGTACTTGCTTGATTCTAACGTCTCCAATTCGTAACTTACATGTTGGACTGCCCTCTTGCTAATGATCAAGTTGTAAAAAGCTATGATTGCCCATGTCTCTTCGGGACATGGTAGATCAAAGAAAACATCTTGGTATATACTGGTATCTGACTCCTCTTACTATGCTCTACCTTGACAAGAGTCAGATCAGACTGAAAATGAAGTACTGCTGTCATATATGGACAGGAGCTGCCCAGTCTTCACTTTACAGTCTCAATAGAGTTCAAAAGTGTCTCTGTGTCCTTGTGGGTGATGGATTATTTTCCAAACTACAGTACTTTTTCTACAGACAAAACATTACAAGTCTCTTGCTGCTCTATCGCTATTTCCATGGAAAGTGTTCAGAAGAACTACATTCCTTAGTTCCCCCAGTTCTAACATTCACCGCTAAGACCCACCATGTCATGCATATTGTAATGAATCACCATCATTCCCTTCGTATTCCATTGGTGAAATGGAAGTTCCACTTGAGAAGCTTCTTCCCATGAACTGCTGCTTTGTGGAAACAACTCCCAAGAGGTTGCTTCTCTGATAATGACAATCTTAACCTGTTTAAGTCTAGGGTTAACCATTATTTTCCCCATATAGCCCCATAAATGGTGCCTCTTACTCTGTAACCCTCTACCTCAAGTGGTTTTTGAGCCTTGTACAGAATGAACATTATTGTAAAATAAATAAAAAGAAAAGAATACTTCTTACTGTACAAAACCAGTTCAGGTGAAACAAAGCTAAGATTGGTACTTGTGATACATCTGTAACTATTTCTGCCATAAGGTAGATCAACATTGACTTCTGGTCTTGTGTGCCACTGAATTCAACATTGAGAAATGTAATTTTATAGCAGTATTTTTTTAATGAAAATTTTAACCTCGATTCAATTCATATTTCTTTTTAAAAATTGCAGTTGAGAGGATTACTAACAATATTTAATGGCCACATATGTGAAATGAATTCTTATTGCTTTGGTAGTCGCACCCTGGGTAAAATGCTTATGGCCTAGATTTCTCAAGGCAACAGGACTCAAAATCTGGTTTTAATTAGGTTTGTACTTTTAGAGCAAGTTTTTTTTTATCACTTTTGAAAAAAGAAGTGTAGAATTATATGATTTCTGGCGATTGCTTAGTTTACAGACTGAGTTTGGTGAGGGGAATAGAGAAAAGGCAGGTCAAATCCAAAATGTCTGCTCTCATGTTTAAACCTAAACTAAAAAGAATATTAAAGAATTGGTATTTCTCTCATGACATCTCCATGATTATCTGTAGAGAATTACTAATATAAGAGTGATCTTATGTTTTATTACTGATAAAATTTATCTCCTCTTCACAGCCATTTCTAAAAGTTGTCTTTTTAGACTTTTATGTTAGTATAGTCTGATCAGGCAGAATTTAAAATTCTTTTTTTTTTTTTTTTTTTTACTGAATTATGGGTGTGGGTAACTATGCATATAATAGCCCCTTTTAAGCACCAATTTTCTTTCTGGCCTAGATAGTACCTTTTTTATTGATTTTTCAGTGCACAATATAGTGGTAAAATGAAATTGCAATCTCATATTTGTGTCAGCACTCCATTTTTTAAAAATAGTGTTTATTTTGTCTACCAGCCTGTACACTCAAGAAAATGTGCCCTCTAGCAAGATTCAAACCAGCATACCATTTTGCAGGACAAACCACTGTCTATTCTGGTGTGCTTTCACTGTTCAGGTACTGAGAGTTTCACAGTTCTATTTTCCTATCCCAAATGTAAACAAATCACTTCCTAAAGAATTAATGGATTTTATAAAATCCAATAATTCTTTATATATATATATATATATATATATATATATATATATATATATAAAGAGCTGTTAATAATAATTAATGCAATATTTTTTCTTGCCTGGATCCTACAAGTGAAACCTCATGAAACTTTAAATTTGTTCCTGATAAGTATCTTGAACTTTCATATATATATATATATATATATATATAATAAACTCAAACATATAAAAGAAATATTGGTTAACAATAATTTTCTAACTATAGTATTGATAGCCAAAAAAAAACTATCCCTACAGAAATCAAACGGGACCAACATTATAAATATAGTGTAACAAAAAGTTAGTATATTTTAATGAAACCTGATGCACAAAAATTATAAATAAGATGAATTCATCATGCAGCATATCATTAAGCAATACATTTCACCCACTGACCCTAACAAATATGTAAAACTTACAATATATTATAGGGTATTAAAAACTACCACTTCATAATTACAAATAAGAACAAACCTATCAAATCTAAACTAAAAACAGTTAATATAGTATATCAATTTTGCTGCTAAGTACAAAACTGTAACTCTTAACATAAACCATTGGGTATATGATGACAACTATCAGTAGATACATGATAAACTACTTAAGGGATCTTAGTGACATAAAAAAAGTATCTAGATATCTACAAACAACTGCCTGACCCCATTAGAACAATTCTTGTTGATGTCACTATCCTTCTAAACAAATCTAGTTGTTGATGACATCTTAAGATTATAGAAGCTCTTTATATAAAACAATTCAAGGTGTGCTGCAATATTAACCTTATTTAACAACAGCAGAAATGTGTTGGTGGTCTTTTAAAAGACACCCTAACATGGAATCATAACCACATTTCTCTTGTGCAACTTAATAAGTGTTTTTAATGTTCTTACAATTTTAAGAGAATACAAAACTGTCCCTTTCTATACTTCTACATAATAATAAAATTTAGAACACAAAAAGAGGAAAATATATTAACAGCAAACCCCTTGTAAATGGCTAAGGAATTGATCAAAAGGGACAATTTGGTACTCTCTCAGCCTCTCCAAAAGGAAAACTGTAAGAACTTTCAAAAAACTTATGATTTTCCTTGTATGGAACATGTATAAAAGAAAGATTGCCTATATATATATATATATATATATATATATATATATATATATATATACCTATGCCTATTGTACAACTCAGAGTTTCATGGTTTCCCAACTCATCAGGCACAAATGGTAAAATAAACCACTTAATACAATTGTTTTTTAAAAATATTGGGTCACATGGGAGGAACGCTAAATTGTACACAGATTCAAAGTTATTATAAACTTAATATACTATTGGGGTATAAATTCAAAATATAGAGTGTTGGTGGTGGGTGGGGTATCAAATCACAGGATCCAACCAATGCTCAAGGCACATGATTCAGTGGATAAAAGTGTTGGTTGGATCCAGTGAATTGACCCAAAGAGTTGTGAGTTCAATATCTGGCTACTGCAGTGGTGAACAAAACGTTGGAGATAACTGAGACATCTGGAAGAGGCATGGCATATGGAACTAGAACAATCTACCCGATGGACGAAATAAAGGATTAAGTTTAAAATTCCAATCACCTGAAGAAGGCTAGAGTGTACAATTGCTGAAATGTTGTTAATATGACAACAAAATGAGGACAACAGTCTGAACAATGTAAATAGTATAAATAATTACAATACCTCATCGCAAGAATATAGACAAAAGAAATATTGGTTAAAAATGTGAAAGTGTGTGTGTGTGTGTATGTGTGTGTATGTGTATATATATATATATATATATATATATATATATATATATATGCACATTTCATTAAAAACGACAGACAAGGTGCTTTTATTTAGTTTTTTATACAATTTCTCATGTGATCTAATAATTTTTTTTTTCTGATGATAATTTATATAAAAACTGTCCGAATGTTTTTTTTTTATCCAAGTACTTTCAGCTATACATTTAGCCATTTTCAAGGATTATATTTTTAATTATATTTAACTGTTAAAATTAGAAATATTTTGTTGTATGTATGTTTTATAAGATGTTTTCATTTTTTTGCTTCAAAACACGGTCAATAAAAGCACCTTGTCTGTTGTTTTTAATGAAATGTGCATGAAGGAAGGATTGCTGCCTAAAAACACAAATATATATATATATATATATATATATATATATATTTAGTTTACGAAAAACTAAGTAATCCGTATGGGTAGACCCAAGGAGGATAAAATCCAGAGAGCTCAATGTAAATCAGAGCTAATAATTTAAATAAAAATAAAACCAGACCACTTTAAGGTTCCATGTAATAAATTATTTCACCACAGCTCTTTTAAAGGACTGCGGATCATCAGACTTTACTTCCAAAGGTTGAAACGAAAAATGAAAAGCTTTTCATTTTTCGTTTCAACCTTTGGAAGTAAAGTCTGATGATCTGCAGTCCTTTAAAAGAGCTGTGGTGAAATAATTTATTACATGGAGCCTTAAAGTGGTCTGGTTTTATTTTTATTTAAATATATATAAATCCTCCAAAAGGAAAACTGTAAGAACAATAGAAAAACTTATAAGATTTTCCTTGTATGAAAGAAAGATTGCTGCCTAAATATATATATATATATATATATATAATGTGTGTGTGTGTGTGTCTGTGTGTTAACAGCAGGCAATATAAGATTTGTAAAGATGTATAGAAAATATATATCAACAGCAGGCAATATAAGATTTGTAAAGAGGTATAATTGTGTATTGAAAATTTTATATATATGTCAACAGAAAGTAATGTAAGATTTGTAAAGATGTATAAATATGTCTACAGCAGAGGAAGTGTTAAATCGTTTGATAAATGTTAACGTTTTCTTTCTTCTTATAAGGTTTGGTTAACAAGCGTCTGCCACGCACATTTGGGGATGGCTTGGTGCACATTTCCCATTTTGATGCTTTGGTCGATGAAAATCGTGAACTTCCAGAGCATAAAGAGCATATCCTTTCTGCAGAAGAGAAACAGATTGGTAAATTGATTGCTGAAAACTTGGTACATGATGGTGCGACTTTGCAGATGGGTAAGTTCCTTGTCATTCGTGTGACAATATTTCTTGTTACTTATGCTACAATTCAGGTTTTCATCTTTGCTTTTGTCACAGATTTTTTCTGTTCAGTATAAACACTTTTTTCACCTTCAATCAAAACTTTTTAAAAAAAGAAAAGGCATTTTTTGGATGTAATATGATCAATATTTGGAATGTTGATGACAAAAAATGTTTATTATTTAAGCTTGCTCAATTATAAATAAATCATCATGTAACAATATTTAACATGGCATACAAACGAAAAGGGTTTATCGGACGAAAAGGGTTAAAAGAAAACGATTTAAAATTTTTGTCAGAAAGAGAATTATTTTCCCAGGATATGGGAATAGATGTATGAATTTTGTTGAAAAAGTTAAACGATGCAATTCAGTGAACAGGTGCAGGATCAGAAGCCAGAGGTTAAGGTCAACTGTTGAAAGATGTCCGGCTTGACTATCTGCTGAGAAAAATTGTTGGGCAAAATTTCCCTGAGAAAGAAAAATTAAAAAGCAGAAGATAACACCAGAAAGGCTGACATCATATAATGGTTCCTCTCGAAAGAGGAGGGGATCTTCCAAAATTGGAAATGTGAAATAGAAAATGAAAGAAAACAACAGGTTGAATTTTAGGAGATTTGCATAAAACTCACCTATTCGCCCGCACCACACTAGTTGAAAGGGTCGCCCATAACTACAAGTGCCCACGTGGGCCAAAGTTAGTTGGATTTGGAGAGAGTTGGGGTCCATGAGTCGAAGAAGTTGGAGTTGCAGTTGGAGGAGTAGGGGCCAGTTGGAGTTGGGGTCAGTTAGTCGGAGGCAGTGTCAGTTGTAGTCGCAGTGTGGTTGCGACCGGGAGTTACATAACGCTGTTTTGCCAACCTAATGAAAATAATAATAATAATTATCTGCCGAAGAAAAACTCTGATGAATAACCTTGTGCTGTCCATGAAAGTACAAACAATAGTACTTGGAGTTAAAACCAGTTGTCGCTTAAGAAAAACTCCGACGATAAACCTTGTGCCATCTGTGGAAGTACAAATCACAGTACTTGAAGATTCTTCAAAGAAGCTACCCGCAATTTTTGTTCTGTCGCCAATTATTAGAACAGGTTGGGAAAAGAAGAAAAAGAACAAAGAAAGAACTGTAAATAATTTTTTTTATTCTGATATAAACATCATATTGTGACTTATTCGGGCGTCGTCCATTTTATTTTTTCAATTTTGTATGCACGTGTTCAACTCCTTGGTTTAGCATGGTTGAATTTGGCTTGACCCTCTTAAAATCAAAACGTGGGTACAAGAGGTTACAGTTGAAGAGGTAAACTTAGAGACCAGCTGCTGTGTCAAACGCCATCAACGACCGAGAAGTGGGCTGACAGCTTGTTCTCTGATACCAGGATCGATCCTGACCAAGCGAGCAGACCGGGATTGACCCTGAGTACTGCCATATCTGGTGGCCGAAGCAGACAGGACCTGGAATGACATCATAATTGGTCGCCGCAGGCAGGCTGCAGCTCTGAGTACGTCTTATATTTGGTGCTGTGACCAAGCCGCAGCCCTGAACACGTCATAATCATAATAAATTATAAATAATGCCTTTAGGCATGAATCCATTTCTCCCTCTCAGCTAAGTAAATAGTAAAATAATTGGAGCTGACATGGATGCAATTTGATTCCATAAGAATTTACTTGCCAGTGAAAATGCAGCAGCACCATACAGTGTGGTTATGGCCCTTCCCATGCTCCACAGGAATTCTTCAGGAATAAAGAAACAATTCTAAATAGAAATTTAGACATTTTGGCTAACACTCTTGAAAATAGATGATTTGAAATAAGGAAGCTTTGTTGCTATTTTGACTCAATCAAGTTGAAATAAAGAAAGCTTGTTCAACCCCCCTCTCCCTTCCTCTCTCCCTCTCTCTCCCTATTTTATAAATAAAAAGAAAACTTTCAATAGCAGAACAGCAAGCTATCTTGTATTTTCCTATTTTCAACCCATGAGACCTTTCCAAAATGTTTGTCTTGCTCATAGCCAATAAATAATTTGGATTATGCTTTCTTTAATAAAGCAAAATCCAGAATTTTAATTTGATTTTAATGTATTTGGAAAGCAATTCTATCAATTTTCATCTTAGATTTATTTTATCAAAATGCATTTGTCCTTTATTGCTGGGAGTCAATCAAAGAGAAATAGTCTTTTTGCTTCCAAAATATTTGAATGCAATATTTAAATTATTATTCATAAATTTTATACTGTGAGTTTAATATATATATATATATATATATATATATATATATATATATATATATATATATATATATAATGGAAATTAAGTGTAAAACATTTTTCATGTGACACATTTCATCCTTTAGGACTTCATTGGGCTAAAATGATGCTTACATTGATGTCACTACATATTTGCATGAAGAAGAAGGGACACTAATTTTAAACTTTTAAATTTGCTTTTTTTTATATAATATGTATTTGGGTATATAGTTTAGCCAATTTCATTTAGTTTATTTTTATTTTTATTTATATTTTTAACGTTGTGATAAAAGATCTGCTGAGAAAAGTGAAAGGTTGCAAGAACCTGGATGCAAATTTAATATGGATAATCTACAGATTAAAGCACTTCCTATACACTTTTGTCTTACCAAATTGCTTTCTCCTTTAATTAAAGTAGCATTTTTTAAATCAAAATTATAGTCAGATTCATTACAATGAGCAACTAATGCACTGTGTGTGTTGTTTTGTGAAAGATTGCTTTTGTGTTTATATAATCGTTTATTTAATTTTTTTCTCCTATGCATTCCTTGTAGCAAGTGAGAGAGAAAATTCCTCCTTCACATTCTAGCTTATTATTATTTTGTATTTGGATAGGAGAGAAAAGTATTCAGTACGAAGAAAATACATTGAGAGTGCACTGATCTCAGAGTTCCCAACAATAAACCTAAGACCAGGCTTATACATAATATCACCAATCATTGTAAAAGCAATAGTAGCTCAATCTAGTATATGAGATAATAGAGAATAACAGAGATGAAATGGACTAATTTAAAATACAACAGAAATTAACAGCTTCAAAAAAAAAATATGGTTTTGTCTTTCATTTTGACCCAAAATGTGTTGTCATTACAAAACTTTTCCACTTTGTCTCATTTCTATACACATACACACACATGCATCATCATCATCATCATTTGACCCCTCCTATGGTTGGTCAGAACTCCATTGACAATCCTTTTCACACTGTTCAGTCCTGTATTGCTGTCCCCAGATCCCCAATGTCCAACCCTGAGTCAAGTAGATTTGTATATGTTCCATCCAGTCATCTTTAAAGATGAACAGATGATGTCTAAGTTTCTGATCTATACAGTACGACTGGTTCAATCAATGTTCGAAAGGTTTGGACTTTTAAGGAGGATAGAAAATTTGAGTGCCAAATCTTGTCAAGTTTGTTACACGCATCCCATGCAAGAGCTTTGTGGACGTTGAAGTCTTTTTGGGAATCTATGGTGTGAGATCCAAGATATTTGGAGTCCTCAACTCTTTTGATGGATGTATTATTGAGTGATTTCAACTCGGATGGTTCAGGGGAGGTTGTGATGTATTGTCTTACTCTCGTTGCAGTAAAGACTTAACTGGACTGCTGCTTGCTCGAATGGTTGCAGCAAGGATTCTACGTCATTGATACATTGAGAAATTAATGCAAGTCAATGTCATTCAGGTATTGTGGAGGGTACCGACTGCACTGGCAAGGTTTCAAAAGAGCCCCTTTTCCTCATTGTTGTCGAGAGAAATACACAGAACATAGTCCATAACAACTATAAACAAAAAAGGAGCAAGTACATCGCCTTGTAGAACTCCCGCTTTAACTTCAAAGGACTCCGTCTCGCCACCAGGCAATACAATGGTGGCAGTGGTGTTTCTGTACAGAGCTCCAATTGCCTCAACAATATTGGAGGGCATACCGTAGAGATGGAAGATTTTGAACTTTAGATCTCTGCTCATGGAATCAAACACATTGTGAAAGTCAACAAAGCAGATTGTGACCTCTTTGTTGAATTCCTTTCATCTCTTCCAGTATGCAGCGAATGGAGAGGCTTTTTGCAGTTGCTGACCTGCCTATTCTAAATCCATTCTGGTTCTTGTGGAGGAATGGCTTGATTGTAGGGACAATCCTATTTAGCAGAAGCTTATTGTAAACTTGTCCTGCAATTGGCTTGAGAGTTATACCCCTATAGTTTGCTGCACTTGTTAGATCGTCCTTTTTTTAAACAGAAACTATTCTGCCCTTCAGCCAAACTGAAGGCAGTGAATGGTGTATGAACATGTGGTTGCAAAACTCTAGGAGGAGGTCATGAAATGTTGAATCTTTCCACAATAATGTTGGTATGTTGTCAAGACCTGGTGCAGAATGGAAGGCTTTGATTTTCTTCTGGAGAGTGTTTTTATTGTTTTCCAGGCTGCAACATGTTGTTTCTCTGTATGCTGTCTTACAATCTTGTCAATCTCCCTTTTGATGTATTTTGTGTCTACATTGGCATGGGCCTCATCTAGTATCCCTTGTGCTTTAGTGGTCATTTTTAAAAGTACTTCTAATTAGCTTTTGTTCATATATTGGCTTGACAACTGCACTGATGTGTGCTGTAACTTTTCCTTCTTTGGCAGTTTTGAGAGTGTGATTTCTTCTGTAGATCTAAGGTTGTTGCATTGTGTTTCAATGTCTTCAGACTGATCAGAGAGCATTTCATAATGATTCTTAACATCTACAACAAAGGAAAGTTCTGTTTGAGGATACCTTAGCCCAATCGAGT